>CM046435.1:57619876-58012459 GCA_025506505.1 Flaveria sonorensis
TTCTCCTAGCCGTCCTCACTAAGAAAAAAAAATAAACGAAAAATTAAAAAAATAAAAAATTACGTTTTTTATTGTGCATTTTATGAAAGACACAATGACGTCATTGTGTCATTATGAAAGACACAATGACGTCATTGTGTCATAAAAGACCCAATGAATTTTTTTTTATTTTTTTTTATGAAAGAGGACGACTCCAAAGTACTTTTTTGAATTCGATTTATATTGTGAGATATAATTTTTTTGTGACTTTTTTAGCCTTATTGTGTCTTCTCATACTTTGTAGCAAAAATACACTTTTTAGAATAACCTCACCCAATATAATATACATATATTTTTTTATACTTTAAAAACCCTAGCCGCTTTCTACCTTCTAGTTTCCAGACACAAATCTCATTTTTATTTCAAAGTTCCATTCTTCCAACACTAACCACCGGACCAAACCATAGCCGACATCGGCAACCTCCGTCGTTTAAGATTATGCGCACCTCATCATCCTTTCAGCATCACCGCCAATCTTCTCGCTGCCAGACCACATCAATGCACATCAGCAACCACCACACTACATCAATACACCATTTTCTTGCCGCCTCACTGCCCTCCGCAGCTCAACATCTTTCTCTCATCTTTTTACTTTGATTTAGCCGACGAAACTGCAAGTGTAAGTTGCGATTTCCGCCGGAGCTCTGAAGCGAAAGGGTTTGGAATGAATTCTTGGAAGCAATGGCTAGTGTTCAAGTGATTTTCAACAATAATGGTTCATGGGAAGCCAAAAGTTCTTGTTCTACATGAAACTTTGGTAGAGTTTTTTATTTGTTTTTGTTTATGATCATAGAAGCATAATATTTGTTAAATGGTTAAATTGTAGATTTAAAAATATATGAAATTTGAGTGGATATTATAATAATAAATCTAATGTGTGTATAATTGTATTTCCCTTTATAATTATATGTAATGATAATAAAAATTTGGTTATATGTAATGATAATAAATATAATGTGGCTCTAAATAGGTCATTTCGTGTTAACCTGTTTAAAACAGGTTCATGTTTTTGTTTGAAAAAAACGACACGATAAGTTATCGTGTCGTGTTCGTATTTAGCATTACAGATCATCGTGTCTTATCTGTCGTGTCTTATCATACCGAGTATTAGGGGTGTTAAAAAATATCCAATCCGAAATATCCAAACCTGAAAATTTGGATTTGGATTCGGTAGTGATTTTCAAAAGTTTTGGATATTCGGATATCCGATTATCCGAAGACTAAAAAATAATTTTTTTTATTTTTTTAAATTTGAGACATATTTTTACTTTATATTGAGATTTTTTAGTGTATATTAAGATTTTTATGATATGAGTTGGTTTTTTATATTATTTTTATAATAGCATATGTCTAGTTATTGTAAAAAACTAAAAGATAAAAAAAATAAAAAATGAATATCAGATATCCGAATCACTATCCGTATCCGTATTCGAAATTTCAGATATCCGAAATTCGAATATCCGAAATTTCGAATACGGATACAAATATTAATTTCTACTATCTGAAATTTTCGAATATCCGATTTTAAACACCCCAACCGTGTCTGATTTGTTTTGATTTGTTTTGTCGGCCCTGAGATAACATCACCGCTCTAACTTGATTAAAACCGCTCACAATTAGTATCCACGTAAATATACATCAATCATATAAAACCCCAATACAAAGTTACCACACTACCCCTCAAAAGAGAACTCCACCACCATCCCACCAGGGACAAAACAGTAAAAACCCAAACACCAAAGCTCAAACCTCACGTCTAACGTTTTTAAACTCCCAATGCCCTCTGAGCTGCCATCAATCAGACATACATTTTGACCCCTGTTCTGTCCACTCTTCTTCTCCATAAATTTCTTCATCATTCACCTGCACAAACCCTTCAATGGGATTAATAATAATATTATTCTCACCATGTTGCTGCAGATGGAATAATTGTTAACACCAATTTCACCCTCCAACAGACATTCGAACCTTCGTATTCTGGTTAGGTTCGAAATCGGCTCAAATGGAATTGTTTTTGTTTTTATCCCCATCGTCATGAATCATGTCGGATCACTGTTTTTAATGGGTTTGTTTTTGTCTGTTTTGTTGATTGATTTGTGTATAATAATGCTAAACACCTGTTTACAGCGAAGCTATTTGTTTATTGGGTTCATGTATTGCCATTTGGGGGTTTATGAATAACGAAGGATTAGGATTTAGGGGTTTTGATTAGGGTTTTTTGTGTGGTTGATTTGAGGTTCAGTGGTCGACACTAGAGGACGCTTGATGTGTGTTCTTGAGGTTTGAATCGCTGTGCAGGATAATCAAGTCGTCTTCTTCACTCGTGAAGGTATGTTTGTTGTTAGTTTATGGTTGAATGATTGTAAGATGTTGAATCTGTTTGATTTCTTTTTGATGAAATCGACCCCTTTTGTGGGTTTAACTTAAGGGTTGTCTGCTATAGGTGGTGTAATGGTTTTGGGTTGGCTGGTTAAATATGTGAAACCGATGATTCGGATGAGTTTTTACTGAGTACTGGTTCAGTATTAGTATCGGTATCAATACCAAACTGATACCGACTGAACACCATCTGCACCGCGTGTAATATTTTTCTTGTTTTTGGTTTCAGTATTTTTGTTGGTATTTTCAACGATACAAATACCAAAAAGATAAATTGGATACGCTACTTAGTTTATACTTTCACTGAAGTTCAGTCTTGGTATTTTTTGGTACGGTATCGGTACCAATACTGGTATCTTCCCTACCTAAGGATGATCCATATGCTAAACATAAGTTTAGGACCATTAGGATTGTGTAACTCAAATATGACGTGTTTAACTTTTATCTAAAGAGTTATAATTGGTTAGCGAGTTGTAAATTATAATCTAAATACAACTCGTTTAACTTTGTAACCGAACGTGTCAAATGGGGTGCAAACGGACTAACGAGTTGTTAATGAGTTGTGGTCCAGTAATAAACATGTTAAATAGATAATAAACAGGTTTTCAGGTCTTAATATAGAGTTATTCATATTGTAAACATGTTGTTTTAACCTTATTAAATATATTTTTATATCTTAGCTCTAAACAAGTTAAACAAATCAATTTAAATACAACCCATCTAATTAAACAAACATTAACTCCTTATCTTAGCTTTAAAAGCTATAATTTTTTTTTTAATTCACCCGCATGTCGACAATGTTACTTTTCAGTTTTTGTGTATATAAGACTATAGAGGGCTCTGGTGACGATGAGGAGTCGTTATTCAATGGAAATAATGGAGTTATTTTTAACGTAAAATCTGGGTGATAACGGTCCCACCTGCATCTTTGCCTTTTGTTTTCTCGTCATTTTCGGTGGTATACATTTTTATTGAATATAGCCTAATTTAAGTTTCCAAACAAGTAGGGCCCAATCAAACTATTTACAACTTTTCTTTCAATTAATTTGGATTTGGTAAATAATATAGTGTTTGGAGTTACTAGGATGACATAATACGGCTCTCTAATCATATATGATATAAAAATAGACATAAAAATATATATATATATATATATATATATATATATATATATATATAATAAACATATATATATATATATAATTCGAGGCCTTGTGAGAAATCTGACTAGAATTTACTCCAAAATGTTTTTTTTTTTTTACTTTTTCATTCAACATAATATCCCATAAACATAAGCGACTGACCTTAAAATAATGGTGTTAGCACGTGCGCCCGGACACAGGCTTTCAACCGCAGAAACACTGGCGTCCAAACTCAAAATCACGGGCGTTTAACCTCACAAACACGGTCGGAAGCTATGAAATACAGGTGGAAGCCCTTAAATTCCGGCATAAGCCATTGATGGAATGGAGTGGTAAAAAGGACTTTTTGAGATAAAGACTCTACTTGGAAATTTGCATTCTAGAAGAGTGACTAAATAGTTTTGTCTTTTAGCTGTTGAAGTCACTATATGGATATCAACTTCAAAAATAAAAAGACCAAGTCTGTCACTCATCTAAATGTTGCACAATACGTATTTAAACGAACTTAAGTCGCTATGTTAAATAGCGACTAACCATTTTCCCACCCCACTAATAAAGACCATAGCTGTCATCATCTATTTTTATAACAACCTACATTTAAAAGAACTTCAACTACTATTTTAAACAACTCTTTTTGTTATTGTTCGACTCTTAAATTAATAAAAAAATCTCTCTAGTGCGGTCATGGAGCTAGCCCGAACAAATAGATCAAGTGAACCACTTTATATTCATGTGTTTATTATTCTTGTTCAGATCAGATTTTCCAACAAGTGGATGTAGATATTAAACTTTATGATACATATTATATTCTTTACGATGTGGAACACATTACACATTGTCAATTTCCCATCCCACTTCTTGAAAAGATAACATGATTCAATGAATTATATGTCTCAATACTTTTCATTTGACTTTTCACTTTTAAGATGATCATTGACCATATTTAGTTCCCCAATCCTAATTTAGGTGAATAACGCTGTAGTGATTATGTGATTAAGACAGTTCATCCATTAAACACAAAAGAATTAGGACGCGCTAAATGTACCCCCTCACTTTTACTTTTTACATCTCTTTCAAGTTGTCAAATCAGTAATATTCTTTCTTTTCACACTAAAAGACCAAAAATATACATTTGATCTGATGTTTTTAGTAGCGATACGCGTTTAGCCACCCTTAGTATTAATTGTATTCTGGTCCGACAGCAAAGTTTCTTGAATTAAATCATACTCTATCAGCTAAATTTGTTAGCAAATTATTATCAGATAAGGTGTGTTAATGATGTGTGCTTAAAGCATACTGCTTTTTGTGTAGTACATTGCTTTCATCTTTTGTTAAATCATGCTCACCACACCTTCTTCCTTTCAGATGGATTCAATCAACCAACCTGCTTTGACACCACGAAAGAGTAAACTGGCGCGCGCATTCGCCAAAGTTCTACACGTTCGAGCTGCAACCAACATAGATAAACTTCACAAGGTGAAATCACAATCACAAGAACAACTGAATCACGACAAACCGATTCTCACTGCAACTCATCATCTCCATGACGAAAATGAGAAGCTTGAAAGCAAAGAAGCCATGGATGCCTTCATTGCCAAAGTTTTCGCGAGTATATCGTCTGTAAAAGCCACTTATGCAGAGCTGCAGTATGCTCAATCCCCTTATGATCCTGAAGGAATTCAGTCAGCTGATCAGATCATTGTATCTGAACTTAAAGGTTTATCCGAGTTAAAACAATCTTTCTTGAAGAATCATATCGACGACAAGTCTTCTGAAACGACCCGATTGTTAGCAGAGATTCAAGAACAGAAGAATCTTGTTAAAACATATGATATAACCCAAAAGAAGCTTGTTACCCAGACCCAATTGAAAGATCAAGAAATCGTCTCATTAAAACATAAACTTGAACAAATTGAGGGAGAAAACAAGCTGATCGAACGGAGATTGAACGCAAGTGGCCCTTTATCGCGCCACGAGAACCTCCAACTCTCGAAACTGACCCCAAATGACTTCACAAAGTTCCTCAAACACGCGATGAAATCGATCAGAAGCCTTGTGAAGTTGATGATCACTGAAATGGAATTCGCCAATTGGGATATTGATGCTGCAGCTAGATCAATCCAACCTGATGCTGTCTACTGGAATGAATCGCATAGATGCTTCGCATTCGAGTCATTCGTGTGCATACAGATGTTTGATGTCTTTAACCACCCGAGCTTTTCAACCTCAAGTGAAACTGTTGAACATCAGCAGATGTTCTTTGATCAATTCATGGAGTTAAAGTACTTGAAAGCAAGAGAATATTTCACATGGAAACCAACATCTGCATTTGTTAAATTCTGTTGTTTTAAGTATTTAGAAATTATTCATCCCAAAATGGAAACATCTTTGTTTGGGAATTTAAGCCAAAGGAACTTGGTGTCAGCTGGAAAGTTCCCGGAGACGGCATTTTTCGAGTCGTTCGCAGAGGCTGCAAGGCGCGTGTGGCTCGTGCATTGTTTGGGTTTGGCGATCGATCCGACAGGGGCATCGGTTTTTCGGGTGAGGAATGGGTGTCGGTTCTCGGAGGTGTTTATGGAGAGTGTTAATGAAGAGGCTTTTCTGTCGCCGGAGAGCTCGCGGGCGTGGCGTTTACGGTGGTTCCGGGGTTCAGATTGGGTGGAAGTGTGGTGCAGTGTCAAGTGTATGTGAGTTGATGGTGGTTGGTTTTGAATTTTGAATTGGTAGTAGAAGGCTTACCAATTTTGTTTAAGGGGTCTGGATTCGTCCTTCAGTTAGCAGACGTTTTACATTACTGACACACTGTAAATGACTATTTACGTTGAGTAAACTACGGTTTACAGGTTTCTAAACTATAAATTGTTGTTTACTTAATGTAGATGTTACAGTGCAAGTTATGTATGTACCTAGATTTATTTTGTTAATATAGGGTTGGTGGGGCAAAGGCTATATGTTGATGAAGTAATGTTTATTTGGATATCTTATGTATTGCAATTTTAAGTGATAACAATTGAGATATATTAGTTACAACTTACAAGTAAGTTCTGATGGTGAAGTGGTTTGTGTATAGTTGAATGTTTAGCGTATTCGAGCATCTCCGTTACTCGATCATGTTTAGAAGAAAATTTATGATAAGTGAAATTTAAACCTAATATCACTCTCTATTTTAATAAAGTTTTAATATAACTTATCGACCGGCCAGTCTAATCACTAATGATCATTGATTTAAAATTTATGTAGTATTTGATATAATGCATGCCTTTTAAAAAGAGAAAAGAACGACAAGACGTTGAAATGATTTGCCATGTGCCTTTCGGTTGTAGATTCTTGTATGCTCTTGATAAATTACATATTCAATAAAATAATAGAAAAAATATTTGATAGATATTTATGTGTTTTTTGCTTTTAGAAAATCATCGAAATGTACTTGATCATAAAATTTGTAAAAATATACTTTTTGTGTCTTAAACTAAACATATAAAGAGCGCATCATTTGTCTGAAACACTTTTGAAGCAAGCTATTCCGCAGTAATCTTAAAACAAATCTTAAAAAAATACAAATGTTCATGAAAATATTTATTTTATATCATGACACATGTCAGTATGTCACTAAGAGTTGCACAAAACGGGTTTGGGCCGGACCCGGGCCCGGGTACAAACCGGGTTTGGGCCCAACCGGGTTTTTTGTACCGGGTATTGTGAACCCGGGTACGAAACCGGGTCGGGTTCAGCGAGATACAAACCCTACCGGTATACCGGGTATGGTAGGGTCGGGTCGGGTTCGGTTCGGGTATGAAACCGGGTTCAACCGGGTTTTTGCCTTTTTTTTTTTTTTTCTTTTTCTTTTCTTGTGTGTGTGTCGAACACCGGGTCGTATGTTTTTTTTTTCTTATATTTTCTTTCCTTTTTTTTTCTTTTTATTTTTCTTTTCCTAACCGGGTTCACTTGAATGACAAAAATTTAAACAACTTAATATAAATATATACAAATCTTGAGCAGAAAATGTTACACTTATAATATACAAATATTAAATACTTTTATATAAAACATTTGAATGACAAAGAAATTTAAAAAGAACATGAAAGACATATAATATTAAAACAACTTAAAAATAACAATATCGTCTAATTTTATCTACTACGAGATGCTTGATCAAATGCTAATTCTTCATCGGATATGCCAGAAGATATCCGTCTTCTACCTCTTCATCATGTCTTTAGCTTCGAGTGTAATCTCGTCTTCGAGGCTTGTTTGGTCTTGTATACGATCCGTTGCGTCTAAGTGATCCTTTAAACAAATGCACATCTGCACTGCTTCCGGAGTTAGTCTTGTTCTTCGTAATGATATTACCCTGCCACTAAGAGAAAAAGCAGATTCCGAAGCTACCGTAGAAGCTTGGACACTTAGTAAATCACGGGCCATAGCAGAAAGAATCGGAAATTGAGATTCTTTTCCTTTCCACCAAGCCAAATATCGAATGCACGATAATCTTCGGTAGTCATAGTGGAAATAAAATCCGTTCCACTATATCTACCGAGCTCACTTGTTGGGGTGCTACCCCTTTGACGTTTAGCCGTCACATCCCGAACAACATTCAACATAGTCAAAACAGGGTCTTTAAACGAGGTACTAGCACTTGAGGTTGATCCGCTTGGCATGGTTATGTTTACGTTAGGCCCATATCTATTTAAATAAAAATTATAAATTGTTTTCAAACTATGATTAAAATTTTCTTTTGCCTCGTTTGAAAAATCAGGGTTTCGTCATGCATATCCAAATTGTCATTTATCTCATCTATCAAACATTCAACCCCCGCAACATTTAGAAACGGATTTAAAGCGGCGGCACACGTAAAAACGGGTGGTAAGTCCTTAAAATATTTTTTAAACTTTTCTTTCATTGGTTCTATCATTTGATTAAACATATTATTTTTATTTTGAAAATTTTTAAAATTCAAAGACATAAAATATAGTTCTTGAAGCACCGAATAACTAGTGGAATAATAAACTCCCGATAATTTTGTTGTTGAGTTTTTAAAAACCTCAAGAAACTCGGATAGACGTTGAAGATTCTCCCAACCCGCATCCGGAAATGGGTCGGCTTCACCATTATCCGAAAGACTATTATGAAAAGCTTTCAAAGTGCCCTTTTGTTTTAAAGCACATTCAAACATGTGACAAGTCGAATTCCACCGATAGGTACATCCCAATTAGGACCTAAAAATCTAGAGTGCGTATCCTTACAAAGTTGTTTATAATCTTGATATCTTCTTCTACTTTTTTTAAAAACGTCATGTAACATAAATCGAAAAGATGTAATAAAGTTATTAACATATTGCCCGGATAGTCCGTCTTGCACTACTAAATTAATAATATGTGCAACACAACGAGTATGGAAAAAATCACCGTTTGCAATCGGAAGATATTTTAATTTTAATTTTTCAACCGCGGTTGTGTTGTTAGAGGCGTTATCAAATGCAATTGAAAAAAGTTTATTTTCTAATTTAAAAGTACTTATTACATTATCTAAAAAGTAAAACAAAAATTCTCCGGTGTGTGGATGTGGAAAAAGATCAAATGCAATCGTACGTTTCATCAATTGCCATGAATTGGGATCCACCCAATGAGCGGTGACGCAAAGGTACGATTCGGGTAAACCGTGTGGAGCCGACCAAACGTCACTAGTTAAGTTTACACCGGTATTTAAATTTTCAAATAATACAATTAAATCATTTTTGCTTGTTTTCATAATTTTAAACAATAACGTCTAAGTGTAGTACGACTTACGTGAGTGTAACGAGGTTGAAGCGTCTCTCGAATTAAGTTGGTCAACCGAGGATTGTCGAAGTGACTAAAAGGCAAAGCTTCTTGAATCACGAACTTCGCCATTCGATCTCGAACCGTATTAACATCGTAATTAAAGATTCCACCGTCTCCACCCAATTGTGTTTGTTGCGAATCCGGATTACTTTTCAACGACTTACAAAACTTCTTGCTAATGTGTTTGTTTAAAGTCGTGTTAGAATCTTTAGCAAGCAAAGCTCCACAAAACTTGCAACGAGCCTTTACAGACCCGTCACTCAACTCAACCATATCCCAATTGCACCAAACATCCATGTTACGATTGTGTGCAAGAACACGAACGACGGTTGGAGCGTTGGGCGAACCTTGACCAACGGAAGATTGTGAGTGAGCCATATCAAGATTGAAGAGAGTGAAAGTGTAAAACGAGAGAGTGAACGTGTAAAACGAGAGTAAACGAGAGTATTTTTGCGTTTTTTGCGTTTTTTGCGTATTTTTTGCGTTTGAGACTTGGGTACTAAACCATATCAACCCACACCTATTTATACTAACTTATAGGGCAAAAGTGACCAAAAAAAACGGTCACAAATCGAAGGTAACGGCTATATAGCCGTTAAAAACGGCCACTTTTTAAAAAAAAAAAAAAAAAAACGGTCGAAAACCGGGTCCAACCCGGGTTCAACCGGTTCCGGGTCGGGTCGGGTTCGGGTCGGGTTCTAAGAAATTCTAGAAAATCATACCCGGTTCCAACCCTACGGGTTTTTTTCGGGTCCAACCCGGGTAT
Source organism: Flaveria sonorensis (assembly GCA_025506505.1). Classification (NCBI taxonomy): domain Eukaryota; kingdom Viridiplantae; phylum Streptophyta; class Magnoliopsida; order Asterales; family Asteraceae; genus Flaveria; species Flaveria sonorensis. Next base: position 57,630,022 of record CM046435.1, read on the forward strand.
GCATATACCGGGTCGTACCCGTACCCGGTTCCGGGTCGGGTCCACCGAGTCGGGTCCGAACCCGGTTTTTATGCCCAAGTCTCACTTATAACATCCTGTCTTCACTGAAACTTCGAAGGCAATGGGTTTTGTTGGGTTGATATGTGTTGGGCCTAAACTCGTTGGATGTTGCTAATTATGTACGGGTATCTTCTGCGTTAACATTTTATAAGGATGTTTGGTGGTATCATGATTTTAGGACTAAATATTAACAGACTAACTTGTATTTTTATAAATACATAAATTTGCAAGTTTCGTAGTTAAATTTCACTATCTACGAGTATCACGCTTTGTATTTCGTGTTTTCTACTGAGTAGGCAGTAATCGAGTAGGTCTATGACTAATAAACCTTGTGGATAAGGTAATAGTGTCAAAAAGAAGTGGATGTGTTTATTACATCCTATGATAACGTGTTATTTAATTGATAAATTAATTAAGAGTGGTATTAACGACCTTCTAACGTAACTTACAAATGAGTGATTTGAATGAATCATGTGGGGTTGTTTGTATTTAAAGTACTAATAAAGTGTTTGTTATGGACAAGCCCAATAACACTACTATAGCCCAAGGAACTCACCCAATGAATAAGCCCAACGATGTCAATGGTGGTCCATCAAGAATGCCCAGCACACGAGTTACCAAAATCTCAAGCAAATGGAGTGATTTCATGGGAATGCCACATCAGCAAAAGAAGGACCACAGGAAGCATAAAGAATAAATGTACGACGTTAGTTTGTTATGTTGATATTGTGATTGTTCTCACTCTGTTTTTTCTCATCCCCATTTTCTCTCTGTAATTCTCATCTCCTTCTTTGGCATGAACAATTTAAATCCTATATGTTATTGAGATTATTGAGTATTTGGATTGTTTGAGATAATCTTACGTTACATTGGTGCTTTCATTCATCCGTCACAATGGCTGACGGTACTCGATTCAAAGTTCTAGACGAAGGTTTGAAGGGTGTGCAGGATTCTCATGTGGTGTTACGCAAGGATGTGGATACCTTGTTGAAATTCATGACCGAGCAGCAGGCTTCTTCCATCAAATTGGAATCGATGATGAAAGAGTTATTGACTCGATCATTTGCTTCCGGTCCGACACCACCACGTTTTAACGACGGTACGTTTTCCGGTGGCTCTGGGGGTTCTAGCGGTGTACATACCGGCGGATCTGGTGGATCTGATCCCGGTGAAGGCTTTAGCATTCTCGGCCGGCACAAACCTGCGCCGGTTCAGTTACCTCGTTTTTCCGGTGAAAATCCTGAAAGGTGGGTTGCTCAAGCCTTAAGGTACTTTGATTTCTATTCTATTCCCGATTCTGAACGCTTAACTGTCGCTTCCTTCTATTTTGACGCTGAGGCGGCGGATTGGTTTGATTGGATGCACCGCCACTTCAAATTAACTGGTTGGAAAACCTTCACCGACTCTATTATTCAGCGGTTCCGTTCACGTGATTTGGAGGCACCAGAAGCGTTATTGGCTAAATTAACACAGAATTCTTCGGTTGCTGAGTATCGCAACCAATTTGAAGCAATTTCAAACCGAACGATGGCTCTTCCGCCGGCGTTTCTCCTCCATTGTTTCACCTCCGGTCTCCGCTCCGATATCAAACATTCAGTTTTGGTTCATAAGCCTGCTTCAATGGAGGAGGCTATGTCTTTGGCCCACTCTCATGAACAACGGATTCTTTTGGAAAAAGGAATGGGCCGGGTCTCTTTGGGGGCCTCAAAGCCCATTTTAACTACCCAAGTACTCCATCTTCTTCCACTAGTCGTACCCAAATCCCTAGCTCCTTACCGCCAAACGTGGGATTCCGGCGGCTCTCTCCTGCTGAGAGCGCTCAGAAACGCGCCTTGGGTCTCTGTTATCGTTGTGATGAGAAGTATACGAAAGATCACAAGTGCAAAGCACCACCACAATTGTTGTTTCTTGATGATGAGTTTGCACCGGATGATAAACCACCCGACCCTTCTATGGATACGAGCAAGGATGCTGCTCTAGCTGAACAACTTCAACTTACCGATCTACAGTTACAATCAGCTATCTCTTACAATGCATTGGCCGGTGGCTGTTCTTCTACTACTCTTCGCTTCCAGGGTCAAGTTAAAGGTAAATCCGTTCAAGTTCTTTTAGATGGGGGTAGCACCCATAATTTTGTGCAAACTCATGTGGCTTCTTTTTTAAATCTTACAATTGAGGCAATTACACCATTTACTGTGTTGGTCGGGAGTGGAGAAAAGTTACCCTGTTCTGGGATTGCTCGTAAAGTGGAATTATGTATTCAAGATGTCACAGTCACAGTGGACTTTTATGTATTGCCTCTCCAAGGTTGGGATATGGTTTTGGGTGTATCGTGGCTTGCCACTCTTGGTCCCATTGTTACTGACTATGCCACTTCTCGTTTTGAGTTCACTACTGGTTCAACTCGTGTTATATGGCAAGGTGACTCTAAACCCAGGGTGCAACCAATCCAATTTAATGGCCTACGCCGGTTGACTCGTGTTAATGATGTGGGGTTCTTCTTTCATTTACAGTTGGTTCATAGTGATTCCACCTTATCTCCTCCTGTTGCTGATGAGCTTACCGCTCTCATTACTAAATTTGCACCAGTGTTTAAACAACCGACTGGATTACCACCCCCCGCTCCCAAGATCATGCTATTACTTTGTTACCTGACCAACCCCCGGTTATGGTCAAACCCTATCGCTACCCTCATTTCCAGAAACAAGAGATCGAACGCCTAGTGGCTGAAATGTTACACCAAGGCCTCATTCGCCCAAGCACTAGCCCATTCTCGTCACCGGTTCTTTTGGTAAGAAAAAAAGATGGCACATGGCGTTTTTGCGTAGATTACCGGGCTTTGAATGCTATTACAGTTCGTGATAGTTTTCCAATTCCATCTATTGATGAGCTTTTTGATGAACTTCATGGTGCAAAGTATTTCTCTAAACTTGATTTATTGGCGGGTTATCATCAGATACGTTTACAGGCGGGAGATGAATTCAAAACCGCTTTCCGTACCCATGATGGACACTACGAGTTCCTTGTCATGCCATTCGGCTTGCACAAACGCCCCCTCCACTTTTCAGCGGATCATGAACGACATTTTCCGACCTTTCTTACGACAATTTGTCCTCGTGTTTTTCGATGACATACTTATCTATAGTACCACTTGGTCCGATCATCTTTCTCATGTTCGTGATGTTTTCAAGTTACTGTTGAAACACAAATTAGTGGCGAAACTTTCTAAATGTGCTTTTGGGCAACAAGTGGTTGGATATTTGGGACACTTGATTTCTATTGAAGGTGTTTCGGTTGACCCAGCCAAGATTACCGCCATTCAACAATGGCCAACTCCCACAACAGTAAAGGATATCCGTAGTTTTTTGGGCCTCACAGGTTATTACCGCCGCTTTATAAAAAACTATGCCTCTATCGCGGGCCTTCTTACTGATTTACTTAAGAAAAATGAAGAGTTCCAGTGGACAGAATCAGCAACTATAGCCTTTCAACAGTTGAAACAATTGCTAAGTTCCACACCAGTTCTTAGTTTGCCAAATTTTTCTAAACCATTTGTTATTGAAACCGACGCATCGGGGGTAGGAATTGGTGCGGTGCTCACTCAAGATCACCATCCCTTGGCTTATTTTAGTCAAAAGTTATGTCCTCGTATGCAACAATCTTCCGCGTATCAACGAGAGATGTTCGCCATCATTCAAGCAATCGCTAAATGGCGCCAATACTTATTGGGACAAAAATTTACGATTATCACGGATCAACAATCCCTTCGAAATTTAAAGGACCAAGTAATTCAAACACCGGAACAACATAAGTGGTTGGGTAAACTGTTAGGGTACGATTTTGATATCGTTTACCGACCAGGAAAGAACAATGCTGCTGCTGATGCCCTTTCACGAATCTCCTATGCTGAAATCATGGCTCTTTCCGCTCAAACACCCACCTTGTTAGCTGATCTTCGATTGGCCATCTCCACAGACCCCACTCTTCAGCATATTAAGGTCCAATGTGAACAAAATCATCCCCCTAGTCCAGACCATTGTCTCAAAAATGGACTTTTATTATTCAAGAATCGTCTCATGGTTCCCGCTAATTCACCGATATGCCAACAACTATTAGAAGAATATCACTCTTCCCTTATCGGTGGACATTCGGGCATTAATCGTACTTTCCACCGATTGTCTTCTAATTTTTATTGGCCCAACATGCGTTCCACTATAAAGAACTTCATTGCTGCTTGTCCTGTTTGCCAACAGATGAAGACATCCGTCTTACCCCCTAACGGGTTATTACAGCCCCTACCGCTACCGCAACTTGTGTTTGAAGGAATCGCCATGGATTTTATAACCGGCCTACCACCGTCTCAAGGCAAAACGGTGATTATGGTAGTCATCGATTGGTTGTCTAAATATGGTCATTTTGTGGGGTTACCTTCATCCTTCAACAGTTCCATCGTTGCCACCGCTTTTATACATGAAATAGTTCGCCTTCACGGGGTTCCCGTTGACATTGTCACTGATCGTGATCCATGTTTTATGACTGATTTCTGGAAAGAGCTGCATCGCATGAGCGGTACTACTTTATCATATTCTACAGCTTACCATCCTCAATCAGACGGTCAAACCGAAGCCCTCAACAAGTGTCTTGAAATGTACCTTCGTTGCTTCGTGGCTGATTTTCCCAAAGAATGGTTACGTCTCTTACCTTGGGCCGAATATTGGTATAACACTTCTTACCAATCCTCTGCTAAATTGACACCATTTGAAGTTCTTTACGGACGCCAACCCCCCACACTTACACGTTACATTCGGGATTCTACGGGCAACTCCCTCTTTGTTGCTCAACTGGTGGAACGCGACACATTGCTCCAATTACTGAAAAAGAATTTGTTAAAAGCTCAGGATAATATGAAAAGAGCCGCTGATACTCACCGCACCGATGTCAATTTTCAAATTGGTGATTGGGTCTACATCAAACTTCAGCCATTCCGTCAAGGCTCACTCCGTTTACGACGCCACAACAAATTGGGAAGACGTTATTTTGGACCGTATCAGATTGTCTCTAAAATTGGTTCAGTAGCATCAAATTGGCACTACCCGACTCAGCTAAAATCCACCCCGTTTTTCATGTCTCATTGTTAAAAAAATGTGTTGGCATTCCAGATCATCAAATCACCCCACTTCAGTTAGTTGACACCAATGCCTCTCTCGTATTGCATCCAAAAGCCATCCTGGATAATCGTGTAATTACTAAGTCCAATTTGTCAATTCCTCAAAGTTTGGTACATTGGGATGGCTTGCCAGAAACAGAAGCTACTTAGGAAGACACTTCAAGCCTCATTAAACTATTTCCAAATCTTCCCCTTGAGGACAAGGTGGGTTTTAAAGATGGAGGTAATGTTATGGACAAGCCCAATAACACTACTATAGCCCAAGGAACTCACCCAATGAATAAGCCCAACGATGTCAATGGTGGTCCATCAAGAATGTCCAGCACACGAGTTACCAAAATCTCAAGCAAATGGAATGATTTCATGGGAATGCCACATCAGCAAAAGAAGGACCACAAGGAAGCATAAAGAATGAATGCACGACGTTAGTTTGTTATGTTGATATTGTGATTGTTCTCACTCTGTTTTTTCTCATCCCCATTTTCTCTCTGTAATTCTCATCTCCTTCTTTGGCTTGAACAATTTAAATCCTATATGTTATTGAGATTATTGAGTATTTGGATTGTTTGAGATAATCTTAGGTTACAGTGTTTAAACTTGATGCTTTGATATTATGCAACATGTGATGTTGGCCTTAATTGCCACTAAAGATTTAACTAATTAAAACATTTAAATTTTAAAACAACTTTTCTACATGGAATCCTAGAGGGAAGTATTTCCATAAAGCAGTCATAGATATTTGAGGTTGAAGGTCAAGAAGAGAAGATGTGTTTGTTAAAGAAGTCATTCTATGGTTTTAAACATACACCAAGACATTGGTATCGAATATTTGATGAATGTATGGTCACATATGGGTTTAAACTGAGCAACTACAATAGTTGTTCTACTTCAGGGAATACACCATATGAGAATGTGTGTACCTGTTATATGTGGATGATATGCTAGTAGTTTGTAAGGATGAACAAGAGGTTGTAGCTATAAAGAGGTTGTTGATGAAAGAAATTGATATGAAAAAGTTTAATGAAGCCATAACATATTGGGATGGACATTTACAGGGAAAGAGAACTTAAGAAGCTTAAGTTGACTCAACGTGTTAATGTGATGGTCTTAGCATTTTTTTCTTCATGGACAAGTGCAAAGTTGTGACAACTCTAATACCTCAACACCTTAGGTTGTGAAGCAATGAATCATTACATACAACTACACAAGCGTTAGAAGTAAATGTACGGTGGATATACCATATGCTAACGTTATTGTTGGAAGTTTCTTGTATCTAATAGTGTGCACCCCAGGTCTCATATGGACTATGTTAGTATGGTGAGCAGGTTTCTGACTAATCTATGGAACTACGTTACAAATCTATGAAATGGATCCTTTGATACTTAATTTGTATATGGATATTGGGTTGAAATCTTGTGACGGTCACCGGAAGAAAGTAAGGTTCTTGGTTATGTAAATGCTAACTTTAAAAAGGATCCTGATAAACTGGTTTTAAATTTTAAGTTCTTGGTTGTGTGGTTGATGAGAAAAGCATTATCGCGGCATGTGGTTGCTTTATTCAGTACAGAAGCTGAAAATATAGCCTTGACTAAAACAATGAAAGAAGTTATGTGATTAAAGCGTTTTGTTACTAAACATGGGATCCTAGAATCGTATGTGTTATGTGATGACTAAAATTATCTATGTAAGGCCACATTTAGTCAAGGATGTCATAAACTCAAAAGAGATGAAGATCAAGTGATTAACAAGGTTGATACTAGTAAGAATTTGTTGATATGTTGATTGTTGATAAAAGCATTACCAGGTCTAAATTTATTGAATTTGTTGATAGATTTATGTTTTGATTCTTAAATCCGTTGTTCTTTGGTATTTGAAGTACTGACTCCCTTATGCTATTTCTAGAATTAATCAAGAAAATCTTTGATATTAGTAAGGAAAAAAATGAATGAAAAATAATCCCCAAACATAAAGAGAATTTTCTTAAAAAGATAGAATCTAACTGAACCAATACAATAGAACAAAAAATGGGAAATAGTACTAGCAGTGATGAGTCTTTTTAAACATTCCAACTTTGAAGCAAATGAAGATTGAATTGCAGCTAATATATGTTTAAAGTTTGGAACAAAAAGATGTTATCAGTGGGCTTTAACAGAAGGCAGAAGGTAAAAGAGAATTTCTTTGAACATTATATATGCTTTTTCTAAGCATACCACTGTGCATGCTTGATGAAGGGTCCTTGTTACACATTCAAATTACTTGGGTCCTTGTGCTTAATACCTTTTAGTTAGGGAAAAAGTGACATTTCACATCTAATTTATATTTCAAATAATGATGGCATTTATAACTTATTTTTTGCATATGAATTTTTTAACCATATATATATTTAACAAGATATCTAGTGGGGGAAAATTAAGTATTCGATATCTTAACTAATCCAAGATATAAAATTATCGTTATTTTCCGAAAGATAGAGAATATCGAATTATTAGTTAAATAATTAATACAATTAATAGCTGAGATGATATGTTTTTTAATCAAACTATAGCAATGATAAGAACTTGAGAAGAATCATCTTGAATATATTTCCTTAGAACTTTATCAAATATTTCCTTTTCCCTTCACTATTTCACTATAAGTTAATTATTTTTTTAATATCGATTCACACACTCTCGTCTACTTTACTTTTAAACTACATGACTTCTTAATTTATCACATACTGGAATTTAAACTCTAATCTTCTATAATGAGTCTTTAGGTTTTACACTGAACTACCAACCCATTAACGCTAAATTAATTATTCATCCCCAATATTCTTTAGCAAAATTAAGATGAAGGGACTAAAAAACACAAAGATATAATAGAATTTGAATGATCAGAAGTTGATCCAGGACTAATTTGTTTAGCATGATTTTTTTCATGACTCTTTCCTAAATAATAACTTCTAGTTCGACTTCTTCAAATTTATTAATTTGTTTTAAAAAACTCAACATTTCTCGATTTAATGTAACTATTTACCCAACCCACCAATTTTTAATATGACCTGTTTTCAGCCCCTACTCACGAAAATTCTTGAATACATCATTGTTGTTTTTTCATTTTTGTTTATTGGTGCGTTTAAGTTTAAAACACTAACTAAAGTCTAATGACTTAGGAGTTTCTTTTGCAAGTACTTAAGTTGGCAAAAGAAACTTTATATATCTTTCTTTTAGATCATATAATAGAGATAATCGGTAGTGATATCTCATTGATTTTACATGGATTTACTAGTCTTTAGGTAGTTATAACATGACTTGTGTTACGTTGTAGATGGTGGATTCCCGAAACCTCGTTATTATTAATTGCACATCCTAATTGAACCATCTTTCTTTTTATAAACGAGAGCTATCATGACGATAATTGCCATAATATAACTGGGTAAGATTTCGGGTCAAACGGATCGGACAAAAAAATTTGCCATATATATACCATTTATTAATCATCTTTGTGTTGTTACGTGCAGTAAAATTAAGAACAATCTTAATAAATTTATTAGGTTTGTTATGAAAAGACAAATTGGATTTTAATAATCCAAACTATTACTTATTGATCGATAATAATTCATACTATCAATTTGGCCGGTAACACTCTCAACTTTCACTTTTATTACCAACAACGGTCTCAGTGGCATAATTTTTTTTTTTTTTACGTTTGATTCGGACTCGATTCGATTCACAATAATAATTTTGAACGAAATAAAGAAACATACAAGTTAAACTGAGACTAAAATAGATACAAATCGACAGTAAAAATTTAAAAATTATATCACTGGGACTGTTGTTAGTTATAACAATGAAAGTTAGGAGTGTTACCAGCCAAATTAATAGTATGAAATATTATCGGCCAATAAGTAATAGTTTAGATTATTAAAATCTAATTTGTCTTATAAAAATGACTTAGTTTAAAATCTTTTAATATTTTTAACTGGTCCCCCTTTTTTAATAGAAAAACAATTTTATCCTTCAAACACATTGCGTACAATGGTATCTCATGCAAACTTTTATACCAGAATATCAAGTATCAACCACTGCATACTTAAAACAATATTTTTATTAATATAGGTGTTTATCAATATTACTATCACTACTACTATTACTAAATACGTTTACGTCACTTAGTGGCGATGCCAAAAATTGAAATGATCAAGAAATTGAAAGATGAACTTAATCATACATCAAAACAACATCTGATGAACCTCTTAAACCTGGACATTTTGGTCTCACGAATACTATGCAACTTCTTGAGCATCTCATCCACCGAGCATATGAATCCCTCGGGCGAGTTTATAAAAAATTTAGGAGGCGCAATTGGAGGAGACCACAATCCACTTCGTTCATACTCAAAATTGAATTCTGATGTGTCCACAAACTTATTTAGTAGTCGATCCGATAATGATTTGGATACAATCTGAACAACAACAAATGAAGAACCGCGGTTGCTGAAGCGGTAGGACGATGAGATATGTGTAAGTGTTGATGAAGGAGATGAGCATTCAGACATGCTGTTCAATGCTCATGAATATAGGTGTTGAGAGGTGTTATGAGTCATGTAAAGACCTTTTTGTGTTTGGAGCTTTTATGAAACTATTGTATCAAGGTTATATAAAGGCTAAAGAATTTAGTGTTTGGGTGAAAATTTAAATAGTTTGGGATTTAGTGTTTGGTGGAAAGTAGTTCTGGTTTAAATCTACAATTTATTTGATATTGAAATAATAATGTTTTGAAAAGTAGTGTGAAAACTGTTTCGTTTACATCCTCTTAAATCTGTCTTTATATACATCAGCTAACGTTCAGGATAACTTATTATCCCTTGGTACAGCTACTATAGCTGCATGTAATTTTTTTCTTTTTTTTTTCAGCAATTTTTCAAAAAGTAAACCTTATTACTTACGAGGTGTTGAGTCCACACTTATACAGTATTTTTCTCAGCTCTTTTTTTAACGGCAAATACTTCGAATGATAAGTGTTATTTTAACCGGGACCGCACTCCCAGCCTCCTCAGGAGGAAACCCACAGCTGGAAAAACTCACTGGCTTAACCCTGCTCAGATTGACACTTGAACCCAAGACCTTCCCATATTTTCATATCTTTGGTACCTCACCTTAACCATTTTTAACACTATTGAATACCCTCTTGGTGGGGTCCAAGGCGGAGTTTGTGCTAGGAGTCGTGTTGCTCGTCAGTGTGGAAAAGATTTTATTTTGCCTTGTTAAAAAGCGTTAAAAGTTGCTTTCGGATTTGTATGGGTGAAATTAATATCAGCTTGGTCCACTAATGGCAGGTGAAATCAACATCGAGTTGAATTAGCAACAACGGCAATCAATGGTATCTAATTATGAGCCTCGACGTTAGTGGTAACCAAGTAACTTACAATCATCGGCAACAACTAAGTTATTACTTAAAAAGTTCCTGATGGTTTTCGTGTTAACATAGTTATTGTTAATGTAACTGAATGGTTATAATCAGTAAGTTACTCTTTTATAAAGAACTATGACATTTCAATTAAAACGTTTTGATGGTTTCCTAACCATAAACAATAGGCTTTGATTATTTTCTAGTAGTTTTTTACGGCATAAATTGCATACTCATTCTTGTTTTTTTTAATTATCTTGAATTTTCAATTGTACGATGAGGATGTTTCTATCTAAGAGGGATTCATGCACGATTCATGATGCCAAAACATGTCTAGACTATAAAAACTACACGTGAAACTTAGGAGATACAACCTCATAAGATTCACGTAATTTTTTTCAGTTAATGGAAAAAATTATAGTGATGTCGTTGCAGCGGTAGAGAATCATAAACAATAGACCCAAGGGGGGGGGGGGGGTGTAAAACTTTTGAAAGTCACATTTGGAATCCGAATTTGAATACCTCTACATGTGAAGTATGTTTATTCTCAATTGATAGCAATAACATCGCAACACATAGTTTCAAGACATTATTAAACAATAAATCTTAATCAATGTTACAACATTTGATAAAATCATTTTTTCCCAAACTATAGTTACAAAAAGTTCTGGCTTCGTTACTTTGATGTTCATAATGCTATCTTACATTGTGAGTTGTCTTAGATAGTTTATAAATGTAGTATAAAGTTGTGTCGACAAATCACATGCATATAAGCCATTCCTCACTATTGATGGTCTCAGTCAAACCACTTGTGCTTGGTTGCATCGCATGTCGCATAACCTAGCTTCCTTGATCTTGACGACTCCAATACCAACACCTCTCTAATCATGCACACTCATGTTATGTGTGATGGCCCATGTTGATGATTTAATCATCACTCAGAACAAACCCATTAGAGTTGCATACTCATCGTTGACTTCTCGTTGAGTCCTTGAAAGAGTCATGTCCTTTGAATTTTCTCCTAGGTGTGCATGTATATGAGTGCTATATTTCCTTTAAGTGCACATATTTCACGCTAGTACGTCTATGGTAAGCCCATGTCAACTTTATTAACTTCATATCCACCCATCTTGAAATCTCGTAAACATAGGCATACCTAAAACCATATAGACTATGAGAGCACATCATTAATTACTATTTAACATCTACTTGACCAGACCTTCTTTTCAAACCAACGATTTTTTACAGACTGTGAAACAACTAACAAAGTTCATTGATCAAATCAATGATCTGGTATCCTCAAGGCACCGATTCTTGTCGCGAACTACCATTCACTCTAGAGGGTTTTTACAAACTCAACTTCCTTTCCCTGTTGACATCGACAAACTTAAAGGCCTATACAAATGCAGACGGTGCATGTTGCATAGATTATAAGCGTCAATGACTTTGTCATCTTTATTCATGCCAACTTGATTTTATAATATCATGTTAAGCATAAAATTGCATCACGCTTGTCTATGAGACTTTAGCACTAAGTACTTGCTAATATTGCTAATGAATCACATGCTTACTATTTTCTCTTACTGCATTGTATTTTATCACTACACATATAACTTGTGCTATTGATCTATATCCAAACCCTGTTTTCATTTTTAAATAACAAGCTTTAAAAATTGCGCTTTTGATATTTCAAACTTCTAACACTTGTAGAATTACCTTACAACATTATTTTTTGAGTATATTACCATTTGCATCCCTGACGTTTTTTTCATTTTAAACCGTTTGCGGCCCTGTTGTTTCAAAATTGTCATGTGCCCCCTAACGTTTTATGTTATCTTCATTTGAGTCTTTGTCGTTTCATTTTTATCTCCATTTGAGTCCAGGTGACTAATACTGTTAGCTTTTCCGTTAAAATTATTTTTGAACGACTAAAGTACCCGTAAAATTAATTAAAAACAAGAAAAAAACATTATGGAACCCATCCATCCATCTTCTTCTTCACCATCAACACTCTCATACTATCTCTCTCACACATACACTATCTCTCGCTAGCACTCACATTCTATCTCTACAAACCAACATCTTATCTCAACTCAATTCTAAATCCTTAAGAAATTGTTGCTTTTAGCCTACTCAAATTCATCTTTTATGACCTAAATCTCTAAGATTGACATATCATCCATGATCCATCAGAGGAGAAAGAATACAAATCAACAGCCCCCATTATCGCCACCACGACAACCCCCATCACCACCACAACCGCCACCTGTCGCCACCACAACAACCCCCATCACCACCACAACAACCCCATCACCACCTAATTCCACTCGGGAAAACCGACTTGAACACCCCTCATCCAACCCCATCCCCATCACCACTAATCACCCACACAACAACCCCCATCACCACCACCACCATGACCACCACCACAACCACCAGCACCACCACAATAGCCCGTATCAGCACCACCATAGCCCCAAAATGTTCACCGTCACAACATCTTCTCCGTCACCTAAAATCTTGCTGCCGGCGTCCTCCACCTATCCCGTGGTAAGTCATACTCGTGGAAAGTGATCAATCATTGTTGTTGTTGGTTGGCTCAGGGAGGTTAATATCCTCAATTTCTTCTGAAACAGATGGATTTGAGGGAATCGAATAGGGGCCAATTAGGGCTGCAGAGCGACGGTGGTGGTGGATGGTCACATGGCGAACGTGTTGGGAACGGTCTGCCCAAGACACATATTGAATTGATGTGGCTAGTACGTTATGATCCAAGTCGGGTCATACCCAATAACAAGCTAGACAAACACCTACAATGTTTATTTTATGATATAATCATGTAAGTAAATATTGACACATGAAGTATTTAGAAATTGGGTTTCTAAATATTTGACTAGTGTTATGAATAAATTATATGGATAATTTATTCTAGAGAGAGAGTACCTTGTATTGTTATTCAAATGGTTGAACAAACAATACAAGTGTTTTTGTCCACATTTTTTTGTTTCTTCATCCGCATTTACTAATGCGGATGTGTTACTGAGGAAATACGGATGAATGTTCCTCATCCGCATTTACAATGCGGATGTGCATTTATAGAAATGCTGAAGGAATTTCTTCATCCGTATTTACTAATACGGATGACATTTAAGGAAATGCTGATGAAACTGATCATCCGCATTTACAAATGCGGATGTGCATTTTGGAAATGCTTATGGAGTTACTTATCCGCATTTACAAATGCGGATGTACATTTGGGAAATGCGGATGAAGTTTCTTCTTCCGCGTTTATAAATGCGGATAGAGTTTGTTCATCCGCATTTACTAATGCGGATGAATATTAGAGAAATGCGGATGGGTTAAAGGGATGGGTCCCGCCCACTTTTCTCACTCTAAAAAATTCAGTTTCAAAGGACGTGCAATATATGATTGCATTTAACCACTCTCCCTGATAACTCACACACATACAAATGTGCAAATTAGTGTTCCCGTTGCTTTTCTCTCGATCGGTCGAAGAGAACTGTGAACAGAACTCGGTTCAAGTGCAGAAAATCCTAGCAACCTGGTGTTTTGTTGGAAGCTTGGGTAGACAAGCTTGAGGTTTCCTACTTTGGAAGCGCCGATCAAAGATCTTCTTCATCTGTCCCATTCGAGAGGTAGATTTCTTAACACCCTATGGTTGTTTGTAAGCATGTTTTTCATATAACGATCCATTATGGATTTTAACAGATATATAAATTGGTTTATATATATTAACTGTAAAAAGTTTTTCATTCCATTTTCGTTGTGTTTTTATTTTATAAGGATAAAATGACTCTGATAAACTTGTGAAAACCCTACAGAGCGACAATGGTAGTGGTGGTTGTGATCTGGCGGTGGGTGGAGGTGGGGGGTTTTTATTCTATTAAAGGTGATAGGTGGTTTAATATTTACTAAGGGTATTTTTGTCAGTTTACAAAAAAGTTAACGGAAATTGTAACGTCGTTAGCGTTTTATACTCAAATGGATTCAAAAGTAAAACGTTAGGGGGCAATCGAGACTTTGTAACTGCAGGGATACAAGTGGTTAAAATGAAAAAAAACGTCAGGGATGCAAATGGTAATTTACTCTTATTTTTTACTTTTTCTTAAAATAACCAACAACACTAACATTAAAATGACCCACAAAAAACCCTTTTCTTTCAATTTACACAGTTATGAGGTTAAAACACAAGATAACAATATACACTCACAAATTTGATTTTTTGAAGCCGAATTAACGCGGGAAATCAAACGATTACATTTGTATTATTATATTATATACCCCCATTTACTGGGGTTGTTTTTGTAAAATTCCTAAAGTCCTAAAATAGTTTGGTTAGGGCTTATTTTCAATTATGTGTAATATCATGTGAAGAATTCACCCGCGAACAAAACTCAAAAGGCGGGAATCTAGCCCTAATTATACGTTCTTTGCAATCTCTCTTCCAGTTTCATCGATAATTTGTTAATCTAACCCCAAAATCAAACAATTGGAGGAAAATCCCCAATTTCTAAAACCCTAATTTGAGCTGATCGGATGGAGATCTCACCCAATTCGGAGACTAAACCTCGTGTTCGCCGGCGATTGATTCAGTCGACGCTGTTCCCACACAAGTCTCAGGACAATGTGGAATGTGTGGATGAAGACATCGAACCTGATGTAGAACATGAAGACGATGAATACGAGGATTGCGGGAGTCAGAACCAAGTGAAGAAGAATAGAAAACGAAAGCCGAAAGCAGCGGCTCAATCGCGAGCTTCGAGAAAGGTATGTGTTTATTTGTTAAGTTTAACAGTCGACTTGTGATTTCGATTATTATTTGGATGATCTGCATGATCTATGTGATGAACTTGACTTGTAAATTGAGTACTTAGTCGATTGATTTACATAAGTGTGTAATATGGCTGATTCTAGAAGATTAGGGCGTGGATTAATTAGTTTTGTTTACATAAATAGCTGTAGTGGTTTTAGTATCTTTATAGGAGTGTAAACCAAGATTAAATAATATCAGATTCTGGTGAACAAACTAGCTTAAAACAGGGCCTGACTGATTGCACTTGTTTTCCATTCTTTGTTATTTGACTTCAAACAGAGAGACGCCATTCTCGTAACTTGAGTCTTGTGGTATATCTGCATATTACACAAGAAACAAGCAAGAAGAAACATCAGATAAACAATGTCACTCAACGAGACGTAGATGTACTCTATAAAATAGTACAGTGAAAGAAAAGGGACTTAAATTTCAGGACATCAGTATGCTAGTGTTGGATGGTTACTATAAACAATTTCAATCAATTATGTTTTATTTGTTTGCGACTTGAAATCTATAACTATTTTTTAATACCAGCTTGCTGTGAATGGAAATGAGAATGGGGGAAATAATACTGATGAAGAAGATTCTCCTGCTACTGTTAGTAAGTAATTGATGAACTGAACACATTTTACACGGTCTCTATGTTTTGTTAGTTGGCAATTTGGTATATCATGTAAGAATCACAATGAATTGAGAACGTCAACTTGCTTTCTGCAGAAGTTGATTTCTTTGTTAAAGTTTCTGAGAGACGAAAGAAACAGCAAAAGGAGCAGCTACCAATTCTTTCACCTGAGAAAATTGAACAAAGTTGTTCACCTCCAGATGTCATTATGAGTATGTTGATTTTCACTTACACAGTCGCTTTTAATTTCTGAAACCATTATGACTTGAATTTAAATGATACAAATATCCTGTTGGGCTGTCAGATTTTAGTAAATTATGTGTTACTGTTAAGAAAGCTAGGACAAAGTCACTTGTGACAAATAATATTATATTCACTAAAGTATTAGTAACTCTTACATGTAAACCTGCAAACAAGAATAAGACTAATGCATGCACCATTTACTCATTGATTGTTTTATTTTTGCTAAAGATGCTATAACAACCTAGTCAAATATAGTATAGTCATCTCCTTAAGAAATTTCCATCTCTCAGTGAACAACATATGGTTTTTTACATTAAGTAGTTTTATAACATTAATAATTTCAATATTTTGCACATCTTATCATGATTTTTAATTTATGTTGTTCACCATTGATAGTGTGTATGAAATGATTTTATTTGGTATTTATGATATTAATTTCATGTGGCTTTGAAGATTCAAAGAGCCCTAGGAAGCCTAGAAAACGAGCAAGTTGTACACCAAAGAAGCAACAGGCTAGTGTTACACCGCAGAAGCGACAGATGAATTCAGCATCTAAAAATGCCATTAATGGTGCCTTAAATGAAGATTATTCAGATAAAATGCTGGCTACTCCCCCTAAGCAAATTCCAGATCTACGGTTAGAGGCAAAAATGACTGCAGAGGTTGGTCATAATTCCTTGCTCTAGCTGAAGTGGATTACCTTTGCTTTTGCGCCTTCTGATAAATTTAACTTTAGGGATGTTTGCTGATATTGGAACTGTGAATCTGATTATTGCTACTTGAGGTTGCAATAATCATTTTTTTAGTTTTTGATAACTGCTTCTGATATCTAATTAATCATGGGTCAAGTATTCAGTTCTGCATACTCAGCTATTACAAAACTGACTGTTAATATCACAATTATGTCACTCAATTAACCCTTATTTTTAGCATAATTTTAGAGATTCCTATTTTCGTTTTAAAAAGCTAATGTACTTTTTCCTTAAAAAATGTTCTGCGTAGTCAATTTTACTTATGAGTTTCTTACATAGTCTGAATATGCCAAATGTTAAACATCTGATTAATTACAACTTCAAACAGGAGAAGCGCATCCAAATATATTTTCTACAGCCTGTTTACTACAGCCAGATTATTTGATTGTCATTATTTATTATCATATAATCACTAACACCCCCTAAACGTAGCTTCATATGTGGGTCTGCAAAATAACAATTTTGTTTAAAATGTTGGTAGCATTCTTTTTTCTCTATGCAACTTAGGTAAACCATCTGTCATGTGTCCAGATTCTTTTATCAATTTCTTATTTTTTTTAAATTCTAAAATATTTATCGTTCTCTATCAGGAAAATTCACGTATATTTGCAGGAAAGCAAATACATCCTTTCTTTTCATTTCGGAAAACTGGCAAGAAAAACATTGATAGTACTGATACAGAGAATAAATGGTGCCGTGCTGAGAGAAAAGAAAGTAATAATGATTTTAGTCCTATTCACATATATGAGAAATCGCAGGTAACTTATCACTTTTAAAATTTCTACCTTTTTTTTCTATATTTTACCTTAGATCTTGAAAATAACCTCTGCAGGTTGAAACTTTCTTTGTCGACTGGAGAAACTGGATATTTTTGAAAGCTTTCCTACAAGAACCATTCAAGATCCTGGAGATTCTTGCTCGCAGCTGATTAACGAAGGATTAGTCAATTGCTTACAGTTTGATAATTTTTTTGATATTTCTCCAACTGGAATTTCATTGTGTGAAAACATCAAGGTGATAAGCATATATCATTTAAAATAAAGATCTCATATTTTAATTGTGCTGTTCATTGCATATAAAATGGTTTCATGTCTGTATATCACTTTTATATTAGTATCGCTAAATTGCAGATCCATGAAGATGGAAAAACTGGTGGCTTCTCAGAAAACTCTGAATCTGTGGTGAATTTGGAATCAGAAAGGTGAACATTCTTTTCTATCTTTAAGAATTAAATCATGACAATCTTTGGAATTTATAAAAACAAATTAACTCTGAATTTGTGGTGAGTTTGGATTCAGAAAGGTGAACATGTTCTCATCACTCCCTTAAGAATCATGATAAATCCTTGGACTTTATGATATTAAATGCCTGCTATTTTCTTATTTGTTTATTGTTGTTGCTTGATTGATCAACAATTCCGTTTACTTTTTTCTAAAACATATATTCATGTAACTATAATCGAATCTAGGTGGTGTGAGAGCAGTAGCTGATTAATTTATTTTTCGCATTATCAGGATGACATCAAATCATCATGAGTGTAGCTTTCATTCTGAGAATAGCTTATGGACAGCCAAGTACCAGCCTGAAAAAGCCAGTGAGGTCTGATTTTATAAATCAGATTTTTCCTGTACAAATGCAACATAATATTTCTAGTTTATATCTTGCCATCAGAAATTCCACTTCACGGTCTACACTTTTCTCTAGTTAGTGCAATAATCAATTTTCTATATTATGTGCAGATATGTGGAAACTCTGAATCTGTGAAGTTTCTTAATGAATGGTTACAACTATGGCATGAAAAAGGTTCAAGAACCAATAAGTATTCCACTGATAATAATTGGATCATGCAAGATGTTGACCTTAATTACTGTCTCAGTGACACTGATTCTGAGTATAGCAATGAAGAAAATAGTTTAAAGAATGTTCTTTTAGTTACAGGCCCAGTCGGGGTATGTGTCTTCTTTTTTCTCGCTCTAAAATACGTTTACATTTTATACACAGAGGTTTAAAAAGCTTTTCTAATGTTTGTATAGAGTGGGAAATCTGCGGCCATTTATGCATGTGCCAAAGAGCAAGGGTTTCAAGTTATTGAAGTAAGTTAATATTTGATTAGCTCTTGAACACTTGGTTTTTGATGTAAGTTGATGAAAATATTCACAGGAAGTAGCAATTAGTGTTTGAAGTAAAAGTATCTTATAAGTTGGTTGGCATTTCAGGTGAATACATCAGATTGGAGAAATGGTGCACTTATTAAGCAAAAATTTGGTGAAGCTGTAGAATCGCACTGGCTTCAATGGTTTGTCAAAATCACTCTTTGCAAGTTAACAAACTTCTGTCATTGGTTAGTCACATTCTATTTGATAAATGCTATGTTATTTCAGCGCTATGCCCAGTTCTGAAAATCCAGATAACAAAAGTCAAGTGAAGTCAACCCCAATCAAATCTGCCAATGATGTTATAGAATTGATACCCTTATCAGACAATGAGGATTCAAGAGATGTTGGTGGGCCTGCTGTGAAGCGGTTAATTCACAAAATGGAACTAAAACCCTAATTCTTTTTGAGGATGTGGATGTAACTACATATGAAGATCGTGGTTTTATTGCTACCATACAACAGCTTGCAGAGACAGCAAAGCGTCCAATGATATTAACTTGCAACAGTAAGATTTCTACAGAAATTAATGCTTCCTAAACAAATTAATTCCAATATCTAGTTATCTAATCAGTGTTATCATGATTTTATATTTTCTAGGTGATGATCCTGATTTACCCAATAACTTAGATAGGATAGAGGTTAGCTTTAAAATACCATCTTCAGATGAGCTCCGTAGGCTTGCATATATGGTACATGATTGTGATGAACATTCATTTTTCTCGTATTCTAACATGTTTCTATTTTGACTTCTTTAATGTATAATTATTTTTTTAGGTTTGTGCTGCAGAGAAAACTGAAATTGATCCTTGCGTGGCTGAAAGGGTTATTGATCATTGCCATGGTGATATTCGTAAAATCATAATGCTTCTCCAGTTTTGGTGCCAAGGTCAAAATCAGAGAAAAGGTTGGTCTGCGATTAGGTTTGTCACAGGTGGCATTTTTGACCCATTTACTTATGACTGTCAATTTGGGTTTTGTCCAATTTTTGACATGTCCAACGAGTCAAGCGGGTTGAGAGTCAGCAAGCGTTTATTTTTAATGCATAAAAGCAATAAAATCTTCTTCATTATTAACTAAAAAATAGTAGTATTAAAGTTAATTTTTCCGTAATCATATTTTCCGTAAGCATTAATAAATTTGGAAAAAAGTGTTTGGACCCATACCTGAAATACACCCACCTGACCTGTCCATTTTTTCAACTCTAGTTTTGTGTTTAAGTAACATATTAGGATACGTGGATCTTATGTTGGGAATATGGCTGAAATATGTTCGCTGAAATCATGTTCTTCTGATTGGCCAGATAGTGGAGTGAGGAGTAAATATGATTCCCTGCTGTTTGATACTAATGCTGGGCATCATGTCTTACCACACGTGATCCCATTTGGTTACACTTCCAAACTATCTGAAATGATTGATAAAGAGATTACAAAGTCAACTCTATTTGCCCAAAAAGACGCTATCTTCATGGAGACAATTGAGGAAGAAGAGGAAAACAACATTACACACGATATCAATACCAAAAAGGATGAAATGTTACGCATCCACTGCTTTGAGCAAGAAGAAAACGATCTTGCATTCACAAGAAGAACTCTTCAGAAAAAATACGATCCTGTAATTTCTTATGATTCAGAACCATGCTGGAATGAAGATGTACCCAATATAAACGATGATTTGAATGAAGAAACGCCTACTGAAACAAGAAATTCTAGGAGAAAATATAATGCAGTACTGTCTTCTGATTCAGAAGAAGAGTGCTTTGACGAGGACACTTGTCAACCATCCGAAGTACCATGTAGTTCCAAGATTACTGTGGATGTATCTTGTGTTCCGGAATCTTCTTACGTTCCTGAGACAGAAATTGAGGATGGAACACTAATGTACTCTACTATGTGTTCTAGTGGGTGTGTTGATGGTGGAATGGAAAAGGGTCCAACTAACCCTGATTGTGAAACCAACAACCATGATTATGGTTGTGAAGAAGATAAGGTGGTGAGAGATTTGGTTTTAGATAATGAGCAGGTTCATGGGGAAGAAATTGGAGATTCTCATATTGAACCAACAGAAGCTATTCTAAGAGATTATGAAATGATGGATGAATGTAGCCGAATAGATTTTATTAAAAAATCAGAATGTAATCATGGGCATATATCTGTGGGATCAACAGATAGTGTACAAGAAACATGGAGAAAACTTAGAAACTGCAGTAAAGAATTGAGTCAATACGTCTCAGTTGAGGAAAAAGACACTTTGGAAGCATTAGGGATTTCTTATGGGATGACTAATTTAATATCAGAAGCTGATTTATTATTTGCTGATTGCCAATCGTTAACATGTGTATGTATATATATATTATTTGATCAATTGCTGTCTTCTAACTCTATGTGATGTCTTTAATTGTTTGAGTTTTTATTTATTTATAGGATAACTTGAAACCGTCAATGATTTCATATGAGAAATCACATTCGTACAGCTGGCACGATGACCAACTGCAAATGGCATCAACATTTGCTCAGCATGGCTTTTGCATATTTGCAAAAAGAAGTTTTGCTTCAGGATCAAATGACAAAATGGATTTGGCTTGGGAGATGCTGGCAGCATCAACTAATGCTATTTCTTTGGGAAAATTAATCAACCAAAACAGTAACATGATGAAAAGTTTAGGAAATCAGAA
Organism: Flaveria sonorensis; assembly: GCA_025506505.1. NCBI lineage: Eukaryota > Viridiplantae > Streptophyta > Magnoliopsida > Asterales > Asteraceae > Flaveria > Flaveria sonorensis. The sequence continues at coordinate 57,651,914 of CM046435.1, forward strand.
GCCGCCAAGTGGAGTCTACTCGAAAAGGTACTATTAGTTTGAGCCTCGTTTATGCATCTATTTGTTTCTTTTACATCATATTGTCATTATTTAACCCTCAGAGCTTCAGTATTAACATGTGTGTGTATAGAGAGAGGACTGTTCAATGCACTACCTAGTTTTAAGTAGAGAACTATGAGAACCGATAGGCACTTGTATCTATTGCTTTGATTGTAATACATAAGGTAGTTTTGTAACCGTATAGTCGTCTCTGTTTCTTTATTTCACTAGATTTGGTAAGCACACATGCTTTGCGGTTCTCTACTTTAAATTGGTTTTGTAATCTACGCACCCCTATATATGTGTGTTTGTAGTGCCAGGTTCAATTGAGAGCCATTAAACATTGGAGAACAACCATTTTATTCACTGGTGGTTACATGTATAATTTTTATACACTATAAGTTTTAGTGATTTAACAAAGTGTTGAACCAGTGAATAAGATGGTTCATAAGTATTTAATGGTTTGCATTTGAACTCAATCCTATATTCATATATCCACGGCAACTTGTTTTATTGCATGTAACCAAGTGTTTTTTATGTATTTGCAGCATCTTAGGGTCGTCAATATGCAATACAATTCAGTCCATAGTTCCTTCACGTTCACAATTATCATTAAAAGGCTATGTATTCCATGAATACCTTTCGACGCTGGCCCACATCTCGAGATCAGAATCTTCTCGTTTATCAGAAGCCGTTAACAATTCAAGCCAGAGACGGTATCATTAACATGCTTACACCTACAAATCTGTTTTGCTTCTTTAACACTATTCATTATTTTGAGTTAATAATGTCTTTTCTTTACAGAAAGAGAGTCGCTCGAAATTACTTGAGTAATGGTGCATTATCATTATCAAGTGAAGATATTTTATTTCTTGATCAATATAAATGTTACCAGAAACATTCATCGGAAACAAAAACCGACAGCTGAGGCTTATAGAGGGTAGAAGAGTAAATTAACAAAAAGATGGCTGCTATGTGATTAAACTGGAGAAAATAGCTGGTGGATTGATCCTTCAGGACATTATAACTTAGAAGGTAAAGTTATTATCACATTTATAATTGTAATTCTCGATTTAGATGTCTCCATTTCTAATTAATCAAACTCTCCATGTTTTTATCAATTGTCATTCTGTAATAATCTCCCTTTCCTACCAGAATAGCTCATACTTCTAACTGGTGTATATGGACAATTTGTAGAACTAAAATACATGGTTTAACACATTTAATGATTATTGTTATTTTAAATATGATATCTTTGATTTTATAAAAATCAAAAGACAAACTTAAAATTGAGGTTTGATATCCAGGTAGGTAGTAGATAATGGTTAGCTGGTCTTACACATTGCTTCTTGTTTGTATTAATTGTTCTAGTGTCTTACTCATAGAGAAACTGGATGTTCAAGTAAACTTCAAATTTTGACATTTTGCTTTCTTTTGGATCTCACATTTGACTTATGTGTACAAACATAAAGTCATGGCAACCCTCAACCAATCCTTCTTATCTTTAATACAATTGGTGATATACTTTTATTTTAAATAAATATAATGTTTGATAATATGATTTTGTTGTAACTTATATTTCTTTGATTCTTCGGATGCACAGATTCATGTAACATAAGTCTTAAAGTTATAACCAGCATTGTTTTGAAAAATGGGTCAACCAGCTAACCTATCTAATCGATTTTTATCGCATGTTATCAAACATGAGCACATGATGGCTCTAGTTAGAACTTAGTTAAACCAGAAACCGGTTCTCATTTGAACCATAATGGTTGGAGATTGTGGTTTCCACTAGTACAGAAATCAACAAAATCATGTTGATATCGATTATCCTAATTTTAAGTCTCAAACTTGAGACTGCTAATATAAGCATGTGAGTTATTATGAGTGTTTTTTCTAACATGTGTTTTATTTGTATCTATAAATGTATAATAACCCTCGCCTGTAACATCTGAATTTTTAAAGTAATTGGACCGGTTGAACGAGTAAATTGATAGATCGGTCAACTTGATATCCGCCGGTTTTCAAAACATTTAAGAAATAATAACCAATTCTATCTAATCATAACTTTTGAATTGTTTAAATAAAAGTAAAATTATATTTCGTATTCAATCAAATTTTTTCTTATAAATGATTTAAACTCATTTAGGTTATTCCTATCTTCTTTGTTTTTACTTTAATGCATTTTTTGCTAGTATTTTGCTATTTCATCATATAAACAAAATGTATCAAATAAAAGTGTAGGGTAAGGTTATTTTGGACGACTTTTAAGATTATAATTCAAAGACATGGAAAACGTATTTCATCATGTTTGTTTTTTTGTATTGTGGGATGGTGCATTTTGTTTTGGTGCATATGATTGGTCAAAGTCAGAAAGAAAGCCAAATGCTTAACGTTTCTAGAAAGTCGCATGTCCTAAAATTTAGTTTTTTTCTATTATCATGTTAAAGAAATTATTTGTTATGATTGGTATTTGATCATTGTGTATCATATTTATTAAAAGGTTATTGTTATATTAGTATTCAATTTTCATATATAATACATATCCCTCGACAGAAATCGTAGATTTGAGGCTAGTTTTTATTGTTTTCATTCTTTAATTCAATAAATCACATGTACAATGTAAGTTGTGTTTGTATCATGTATGATTCTCTTGGTTAACAATGTATTAGTGAGATTTAAGTAGTTTTTCAATAAAAAGTTGTTACTGTTGTAAATTTATTTGAGATAACATGTCATGAACAATATATATCTGTATTTCTAAATAAAAAATTGAACCACACAAACTCACGTGAACCCACGGGCGTGATCATTTGCATCTTGTTGACTCTGTCAAGATAGTGATGCTTTGACTAAATACAAAGTACGTATATTAAAAGATTGCAATATTTTTTTTTAAAAAAATTATCAAAATAAGAAATTATTATAGTAGCGTCTTTTAAAGCCTCTGGGAACATGTTAAAGCTTAAATGGCATCTATGTTAACCCCAACAAAATTAATTAATCATGTAATGTTATAAAGTTACTTGTTACATGGTTAATTAATTTTGTTGGTCGGGTTGATTTCAACATTTTTCTCTACAAATAGTTAATTAATTGAATATACTATAATTTTAAGATAACTAGTTTTGTATCCCCTGTGTTGCGGCGGCATGTACACGATGTATATATAAACTGCGTTAGACCTGATTTTTTCCGGACAAAATTTACATAAAAAATGTATTATATTTGATTGGACTCCTACAAACAAAATTATGTCGAACATAGGTCAAAGCCTCTACCAAGCCTCGAAACTCTAAATCTCAAAAATGGAATAGCCAGCGAGATAGGTCACCTCAAAACATACATAAAAAAAGCACGTGCAGCAACGCTGTATGCGACGTGATAAAGTATAGATTACAATTATCCTGACTCGTTTCCTCACTAGATCGAAACGTAGAATAACTCGGTAAAATATCATCAAACGAAAACGCGTTATATTTGACCTTGCATGTTTCCAAACAAAACTTACGTCGAAACGTAGACCAAACTCAAAATAAAAATAAGCACGAAATGTCTTATATTTGACCAGAATCTTTTCTGAACAAAAATTATATCAAAACGTAGACGAATGTCGAAACATAGATCATTTCTTCATACACTGGTTCCACCTGTCAGAATAGTTAAATTTGAGCAGCCCGTCAATCAATTTGATTTACATTTATACAACATCGTTAAACCATTAGTTTAGTGATCATTCCCACCTCCAATTACAAAATTCTTATATTTTTTTGGTCGATACTAATTTAAGACGTCCTCAAATTTGTAAGATGCGTTTACTCATTATTTAGACCGTTTAAACTGTTATTAAACAATTATAACATATATATTAATTAAAAAACAATTATTATTAAATTATTATTATTATTATTATTACCGTTCAATCTTATGTGAGTATATACGTGTAGTAAAACAGATGTACATTAAAATTGGAAGGCTCTTTAAGATTGTAAGTATCTAAAAAAAGGTTAATGCGTCTTTTTAAACACATTTTCTTTAACATTGCCTTCTTCACTTAACGTGTGATGGGGGCACGTTTTATAATAATTTATTGCTTTCTTCTCTCAATGCATGAATGTATTTTTTATATTAAGATTTCATGTTTCTCTTACTAACCAATGTGTGATGACAACTTAACAATTTATTAAAGAAAACCTATTAAGAAAAACTTAATATACAATTTCTATCACGTAAAGTTATAACAACAATTTTATCTAAAAATATATAAACATGTAAACGAATACCTATATATATATAATTATCTAACTCTGCCACCTATAAACTATTTATTTTATTTTATTATAAAGGTTAAAACATAGATAGAAAACATTCTATTATACTGTATCTTTTATAGTTTCATACCGTGAAATACGTCAAACCATCCAAACTTCAATTAATACCTTTGACATCTAAGAGCTAGCAAAATGGGTCAAATCATGTTATACGGATCATACACGACTTGATACGATTAACACATGTACCAAACACGAACAAGACCCAATTAACTCATTGGGTCAATTATCCAAAACAAACACGTTTATGTTAGTAAACGGGTTACACGAACACGACCCATTTAAACGATTAAATATCACCTATTAAGTAACACGAAAACACGACACAGTGTGACCTGCTTTACACAGTTAACAAAAAACAAAATAAAAACTCATAAAATTTTTAAACCCAAAACGTACCATCTGTAATAACCTTCAACTCACAATGTACAATCCATAACATCCTTACAATGCAATTAGAACTTTATTCAATCAATGATAATAATCGGAAGGTCAATTATAACTAAAAGGTTATTTGTATAGATGCTTGCAAAAGGTGATTAAAAAACCTTTGAATCGAAACAGAAGTTACAAAAGATAACCTTGCCATAATTGGGGTTGGCGGGTTGAACCCACTTAGACCCAGTTTTAATCGTGTCATGATCGTATTGACCTATCGTTTACATTAAACCCAAACCCGCTTGACTTCGTGTCATATCATGTCGTTTAAACAGATCGTGTTATAAAATTGACAGCCCATCTTTAATCCTTTCTATTCCATCTCATTTTATCCTCGAAATTCAAACACGATCATTTAAACCCGTTGAGTCTAAACTTCAACTTAACTAATCCTAATCCCACTTTAGGGTCAAATGGTCAAATTATAACTATAAGGAGTGAAACAGTGAGATTGTATAAAGTTAAGGGGGATAATATTTAAAAAATTTCCAATCGGTATCTTGGCCTCTTGGGTGTACATGCGGTCAAAGGAGGTGAACTGCTAAACCACTAACTTCACATGGCTGTCATATTATTTACATCACAGACTTCCACTCCAGCCTGTAATCATGTGGGGACAAAATAGTCTTAAACCACTTTTCACTCTGTAAAAAAACAAATAAAATAAAATAAAATTGGTCTTATATAAATAATTTTTTTATTTGTGATATTTAGCTTTTTTGAAGTTTTATTCAAAGACTCATAATATAAATATTTAAAAAAACTAAATTTAGTCAATTTACCACGTTTGACCTTGACTAGTAGTTGATTAAGTTTGTAACCTGTTTTGCTTCTCATTTAACAGGAGTTAACATCAGAGACTTTTGCAACTCACTCAAAAGTCTTATAATCCTTAAATTTTCATATAAACCGCTAAAGTGTAATGAATAGATTTTTATCATGTAGTCCATAAAATTTTATGAAGGAAAGAAACAGTAGTGAGATGACTTTTGCAATTGACCCTAAAGTCATCACTGTTATATGAATTGATATATGATGTAACAGACTCAATAACTAATAATATTATATTAAAAATACTATAGATAGTAATTTTAAATATTTGTTAAGAATTCATAACCCATTTCATATCATTATCTTTTTTCTAAACGACAAACGAATCTTACTTTTACATTACATCAAATTATATTATTGTTTGGGATTGAACCTAAGATTTTTTTTTTAAGAGGCAAAGTCTTTACCAAATGGGCTAACCTCATAATTTTCTATATAATTATATTAAAAATCACTATTTTTTTCTTTTTTAATTTAAATAATTTTTTTATATGTTTATCATTACTTTCTCTCTCTCTTCCACTCACAACTACTTAAAATATATTAAAACCATTATAGGGTTTTAAACAATGTTTTCCAAAAATACAGATTAAACAGTAAATTTATCATATTCTTCACTCACAACTACTTATAACCATACTATATAAAATAAAAAATATACCCGCATAAATTTAGAGGAAACGAGCTGTGCTCTAGTAATCGATTATACACTAACTTATTTAGAAGTGGTGGTGAGTTTGCCATTGACATTCCACGTGTCACAATTTAATTGACTGCAACTTTTTTTTTTGGTTTTATGTGAATTTAACAGATGCTAAATAAATTGTTTTTACGTGTTCACATCAATGGTGGTGGAGTTGTTGTTTGGCGTGTTTGCTTAGAGGGGAAGATGCCTATCGGTTGCATGCTTTTCCCTTTTTTTTTTTTTTTTTTTTACAGTTCTTATAAATAATTTATTTAAATTATTTTTTTCTTTCTCTTTTAAAATATTTATTCCATTTAAGTTAGTTTTTTAATGATTAGGCCGCACACTCGTAACATATTTTCCATTTCAATGTTTTAATATTAGGTACCAGATTAAAATATTATTTATAAAGTTTCAAATAAGATTTGTAAGTTCAGTGGGTGTCATCTCCCTTACCGATGAAGGCGGGTGGTGTTTCCGCTCCTACCGCCATGCCATGTCACCTTATATCCTGCTTCTTCTTGTCGATCAATCATTTTCCTTTTTTGTGTATGGATTTTTAAGTTCACTGATAATATATTTTTAATCACCACCTTTTAATGTCTTATATGTAAATCATATCTCATATGTAGCTTATAGTGTTTAACGAGTACCGACGAAACATATCTATGAATCTTGAAGGGGTGTAATGTTACGTAATTGAGCCATAAATCCTTATATCTAATTACTCAATTGATAACTTTGCAAGGATGTAGAAAAACTAGAATGTTTGCACTATGGCTTTTGGACATAGGTGATGGTATCGTTGGTGGCATGAATCATGGTGAAGCTGTAATTGACATACCCGATGATCTTCTCATCAAAGATTCAATAGATCACGATTATGAGTTGATCGATTCCGTATATGTTTCTGTTTCGAAAAATTATAAAGAACCAGAATACTTTCATGAGTTCAAAGAATGAGGTGATGCATGTAATAAATGATTGATGCTTTCAGTTTTTCCGAAGAGGAGAAGGAATATTTGACTTCTAATAATATACGATAAACATAAATAGTGAATTTTAATTTAGATGAAAGTTTATATTCTCTAGATATTCTTAATGAAATCAAACTTGGTAGTTTGCCCAATCACAAATTAGTGTTCCGGTCATGCTTCTTAGAAACACGGACAATATGTAATGAAACTCGACTATAAGGTGTATCACTAGGAAATCATGATGTAGAAGCTCACTATTAGAAAAGTGATTTTAATGCAACCTTTCAAAAAAAAGTTACATCAGCTTAAAAAAAACGTTACATTTGCTAATAAAATGGTTGCATTATGTAACCAAAAAGTTGATTTAAATCTAATGCAACTTTACCTAATATAGCCTTTGATAAAAAGGTTGTTTTAGCGTAATGCAACCTTTTTAAGGCCTAATGTAATATTTTTAAAGTCTAATGCAACGTATTGCAAGAGACTATATTAGGCAGTAACGTTGCAGAATGTACTTTTATCTCTTAAATTTTCTTGATACCTACTGACAAAGAGCTACCGTTTTAAGTTTCAAAAAAAACAATTCCTCTTACTTGTGTTTTTGTCATGACTATAAACAAGAGTCAGGGTCAATCTTATCGATAAATTTGTTTTTTAAACATCTCGTTTTTACACAATGACAACTGTATGTCGTATTGTCAAGAACTACAATATGAGATGGATTAAAGCAGGTGATACCTTAATGAATCTATATAGATATTTGTGTAGGATTTATACTAGTTTAATTCAGTAATAAATGTAAAATTGTTAACCAAAACCATTAAAAGAAGGTAATATATAATAGTTTTTAACTATAAAAAGTGTAAATATATGTATATCCAATTCCATTCATACTAAATCTGAACGAAAAAAAACATATTGGATGACAATTATTCAAGTCCATAATCTCCAAAGAATTTATTAGTAACCAAGAAAATCACTTAAAATTCAACGACAACCCATACAAACATTGGTTTATATAATCTAGCTTATACTTATCTATCTATGACTTCTAATATGACTTAAACTTTATCTAAAATAACAAACCACATTTATCTAATCAAATAGATGGAACAAACTAAATTTAAATATTAAACCAACTTGACCGACTTGTCAACTTAGGTCCTCAAACTTTACCAACTTGTAAAAAGGGTTAGAAATTATTTCCAACAATCACCCCCTAATTCTGAACCGTATTAGGTAGGCCTTTTTCTCCAAACAACTTTTAATCTCTTTGAACTTGATACTTGAAAATAGTTTGGATTTGATCATTAGCTAAGTTTTTCTGGTTCTCCTTAGTTCCTTGATCTTCACTTGTTTTTTCTTGGGTTCGATACACCAAACAACCAAGGTCCTTTATCCCGAGCAATACTCGCGACTCTTCAACTTTAATTCTTGAATCATCACTGAAACACATCCTCCTCGAGAGAGCTATGATATTGGATCTCAACCGACTTGTTGATGATCCACTACACTCGCCATCGACGTGTGGCTTGTCACCGCGTACATATTTGAACAACCCATTCTCCTTTAATCCACGCTTGTTCATAAAAACCTTAAGAAACCCGTTGACTTGATCCTTTGGTGACAATAACAACTTATGGTCGCTAAACTTGATCAATCAGTTTGATCTAAGGTGTTCTTGAACGTGGCTATGTTGAATGGCTTGTCTCTTGTTTGAATAGCTTTGCTAAAGTTTTCTTGATTTTCTTGGTAGCAAATTATATGGACATGGTTCTTTGGTTCCCAGAATTGATAAACAAGATCGACAACTAGATCCCAATCAAGCGGCGATGGTGTCACCGACTTTAACGTAGATCTAGCGGTGTCTCGAAGCTAGCAGGAGGTGGCTTCTTTGATCTTCCTCGCCAACAATCGTTTACCCGCGGATCTCTCTTGGATGCCTAAACACAACCCTAAATCGTCTTGTCAAAACGAACTACCCTAGATCCCTTTCCTGACAACGCCTATTCAATCAGCTTCCTTGTGGATCTTGGTATCAATTCCGAGTACCTGGAACTTGGCTTTTGATTAACCAAGCTCTGATACCAATTCAAGGCCAGAATCTCCAAAGACTTATTAGTAACCAAGAAAATCACTTAAAACTCAACGACAACCCATACAAACATTGATTTATATAATCTAGCTTATACTTATCTATCTATGACTCCTAATATGACTTAAACTTTATCTAAAATAACAAACCACATTTATCTAATCAAATAGATAGAACACACTAAATTTAAATATTAAACCAACTTGACCGACTTGTCAACTTAGGTCCTCAAACTTTACCGACTTGTAAAACGGGTTAGAAATTATTTCCAACAATTATAACTTTAAATTTTTAAAAAAGTTATACATTTACTTTTCTTATTGAGTCAACTAAAATCATCAACTGAAACAAAAATTCATCATTTAACATGTTTTGGTTAAATTTTGCATATACTTTGGAGGTAACCCTAAAACAAGGTAAGGACAAAACTTTGATATTAATTGACCCGATTATGAACGCCATTAATTTGATTAGAGAATCATTTGAGATGTTGACACTAGGCTTCCAAGGATAGCATGCCTTTGAGATTAAGATATGTAAATTCATGCCCTAAAGCAACAACACATGATCCTTTATTGTTAACGAAAATGTTCTTAATAAGACCCTAAGCTTCGTATCATCGTATGTGGTTGATTCTGGTGTGAGAAGTGAGAACCAAGACAGAATTCATTAGAAATAGTCTTGTAAACCCAATATTGCAACACAATGACATCAATCTCGACACATGTGTTGTAAGAGGTCTTGGTCTTAGCAAGAGGCGGTGTACCATTTATATGCTTAAGAACATTGTATCATCTTACGTGGAGTTGGAAAAGTTTTACACAAGATGAGTAGAAAACTTTCAGTTCCTGTAGAACTAGAATTTTATGTTGGATGTTGGTGACGATATAAACCGGGTGAAGGGCATGTGACTTGGCCGCTTGCTTGTTGGTCATCACGATGGTCAAAGATGAGAGGTGGCTATGAGCTTGAAACATTGTTCACCCTTATAAATTTTTTAAAAGTAATTATGTAAGAGTAGAAAAAATATGTAATTATATATATACAAAAATTATTAATTGATTAAAAATAATAATCTTTTATATAATTATAAAAATAAATAGAGTAAATTACCATTTGCGTCCCCGATGTTTGTTTATTTTAACGACTTGCATCCCTACAGTTTCAAAATTGTCATTTAACCCCTAACGTTTCATGTCATCTTCATTTGAGTCTATGTCGTTTTATTTTTATCTTCATTTGAATCTAAGTGACTAACATTGTTAATATTTCTGTTAAAATTATTATTAAAAAAACTAAACTACCCTTAAAATTAAATAATAACATAAAAAACCTTATGGGTCCCATCCATCAACATCTTCTTCTTCAAATCACCACTACCACAACCACCCCCATCATCACCACCACCACAGCAGCCACATCACCACCACCACCACAACCACCCGGCCGCCACAACAACCCCTATCACCACAACCACCCGGACGTCACCACAACAGCCCCATCACCACCACCACCACAACCACTCGGTAACCACCCCGTCGCCGCCATAACAGTTCCCATCACCACCACCATAACCACCCCTCACCACAGTCCCATCCCCACCATTGATCACGTGTCAATATTTTAGTGTTTAATTTATCTAAATGCTTGATTTTACATCGTTAATATCGTAGAACAAGTTGACTTTGTTTATGTTTTGATTCATAGGTGTTTGGATCTTAAAAGAGCATAATTTGAGGCAAAAGTAGCAAAACATAAAAGTTGAAGGACTAAAGATGTAAATATCAAAAAATAGAATAAATGAGGTCAAGAAAGAGACCCGGCGTGTATCATATGCCGGGCGGCGTATGAGGTGGCGTATTTGTGGGTGTATTTGACAAAAGGAACAGAAAGTTGGGCGTATGAGGCGGCGAATTATATGCCGGTGGGCGTATGATACGCCGGTGGCCTAACAGCATCCGGATTTTATGGATTTTCAAGTTTATTTAAACCAAATCAACCCCAATTCGATCTAGAACTTTTTGGAGACGAAAAGTGATGAAATTTAGGTGATTTTTGGTGTTCCAAGGCTCCCCAAATCATCCACAAACATTCTTCAATTCAAGATCGAAGGCATAATGAAGATGATGCGTGGCTAGGTCTTTCATGATTGCTTTCGGGAGTACAATTCTTGTCAAGTGAGACAATTGGTATGCTTTGATTAGGTTTTTGTATTGAACAATGAACTATTAAATTAAGTTTCATGTTTTGATTAGCTTAAAAGGTTTGCTTATAAATAAAGTTGTTTGCTTGATTATCAGTTTTCGGTTTCTTTGCATCGTGAACTCATTAAGAAAAGTAGACAATTTGATATAGGTAAATTGGTAACATTGTGGACGAACTAACCTTAAAAGATTGTTCCTTTGTTGTCACTTTAATGAAAAGCTTAGATCTTGAAGTATTGTTTCTTACAAACCCTAGGTTAAACACACCAATTGTTGATCTTGTAGAATTGGAAACCTAGAAGTGATTGTTTCTTATTATTTAATCAAATTCATTTCAAAGTTTGTTGCTTTTTGCAATAGTGTTCTTAATTTCCTCCAAAGTTTTAATATTTAATTATAAAGTTCGTATCTTTAAGTTAATTGAGGCATATTATTAAACATTTTCCACATATTCCCTGTGGAGACGACCTTACTTACCCTTACGCAATAAAGGTAGCTAAGACCGATATATTAACTTGTTTTTGATCGAGTTTGACAACCAGATCAACCACCATAGCTGCCAATCACCACCACAACAGTCCCCATCACCACCATCACAATCACATCACCATTAGAGAACTTGAAATTACGGATCTGAGAAGGAAGGGAGGGCTTAGAACAGTGGTAATTTGGGTTTATAGTGGGTCTGGTGGGTGACGACTGTTGTGGTGGTGATGGGCGGGTGTGGTGGAGTGGGGTTGTGGTGATGTGTGCAGGTTGATGGTGGAGTGGGTGTGATGTTCATGGTGTTGATGGTTGGTGCCGTCGATGGGTGGTGGGTGGTGGTGTCGATGGGTGGTGGTGATGGTGTCGATGGGTGGTGGTGGATGTAGGTGTGTTTACGGTGGTCAAGAAGAAGAAGAAGAAGAAGATGTAGGTGGTCCCATAATTTTTTTATTTTTAGTTTTAATTCTTAGGGGCATTTTAGTCTTTTTATAAAAAAATTAATAGAATAATTAACGATGTTAGGGTTCTGGATACAAATTGATATAAAAATAAAACATTAGAGGGTCTTGAAACTAAAAAAATACAAATAGTTAAAATAAACAAACGTTAAAAATACAAATAATAATTTACTCAAATAAATATAAAAAACCTGATAAAAATCCTTTACACATATCAAATAAAGAAGAGTTTATAATTTAAAGAAAAAAAAAGTAGAAAGAAACAAAATCGAGAATTAATCAGTTTGTCTGTCTGTCAAACTTTGGTCCGCTGACGGACACGTAACGTTAACGTTCTCCCTTCAAATCCCATGTCTCCCCATTAATATTAATATTATTATTATTATTATTATTTCCCTTGTCCCCCTTTCTTCATTCTCTCTCTCTCTCATCCTCTTAACCGATGTCGCTACGAAGATCATTCTTATCCCGACGAATCACCAGCAGATCCAAATCCTTAAAGGAATTCATCACCTTCGATAATAATGCTCAATTCAAATCCCCACAGATCTCCGGTGGCGGTGGTGTTGTTTACGGCAACGACGACGTTTCGTCTGATCCCGACGGCAGCAACAACGGCGAAGATTCGTGGTCCAACATGTTGCCGGAGCTAATCGGAGAGATTATCAAGCGTGTGGAGGCGAGCGAGGACCGGTGGCCGTCTCGCAAAAGCGTTGTTGCTTGTGGATGTGTGTGTCGGAAGTGGAGAGAGGTTGTTAAGGAGCTCGTGAAGCCTCCGGTTCACGGTGGGAGTATTACTTTTCCGTCTTGTCTTAAACAGGTTGTGTTTTGATTTGGATTGTGTTTGTTGTTGATTGTTTGATCTTTGTAGCTGATTAGTTTTATGTGTGTTTTGTGATGCTTCAGGTGTTTTTTTTTTTTTTTTTGTGATTAGGCTTTGGTTTTGCTGATTAAGTAGTGTAAATCGAGGCTTATGAAGTATTTTTTGGTTTAAATTGTAGGCACATGCGTGTTTTTTGCTAATTAAGTGCTAGAAATCGAGGTCTATGAAGTTGGAATTGTGGAAATCGTAGACACATGCGTGTATCTCGGTATCTGTGGTGGATGAAAGAGATCTGTGGCCGGTTGGCTTGTTTTTGGTTACTGCTAATTGATACTGGTTAATATATTAACTTATTAAGTGCCATTAGTATTTGTAAGAACTAAGAACAATCTAATAAGTTTTAGGTGAATTAAAAGGCTTGTTTTTGGTTTCTGCAAATTGATACTAGTTAACGTTTTAGGTGCAGTTAGTATTTGAAAGAAAAATCTAGTAACTTCTAGGTGATTGAAAAGGCTTGTTTTTTGTTTCTGCAAATTGATACTTGTTAATACTTTAGGTGCAATTAGTATTTGAAAGAATAATCTAGTAACTTCTAGGTGATTGAGGATGTATAACGGGAAGTGGACAATTGGACTTTACTGTTCGAATGGTGAGGTATTATGTGATATATCTTGTGATCGGATCAGGAGACTAGAAGTGTTTAAAAAGCAGACTGATATGAGGGTTATGTTTGTTCTTACTTTTTTATCATATGCTGGATGATTGCCAGCCATTATGGATATATGATCATGTTTAGGTTGGTGTTGTGGTTGATCGGCTAACAAGTTATTTGGTTTCGTTGCAGCCTGGCCCACGGGATAATCCGCTTCAATGCCTTATAAAGAGAAACAAGAAAAATTCCATGTTCTACCTTTATCTTGCTGCTAGCTCATGTAAGTACAAATCTTGCTTAGATCTCTTTTGTTGTTAATGTTTGTAGACTCTAGAAGGTGCAAGAAGGTGAGACAATTATGCACTTTGGTATTTAAGTCGAGTAATTATAAAGGTGTATGGGATCAGAATTTACTGTAGTTTGTTTGCATCTATATGCTTTTGGTTCCATTCGGGTGACAACATTATAGACGTTGAAAAATGCAACATACAAGTTTTATTCCTAGTGAGCATGCTATTTAAAAGCGAAGTTCGTTTCATACGAAACAAATATTTAATTTATAACAATTTCATATACACACATAGACACGTATATATATGTGGCTTGTAAAAAATATATGTTTCTGTTCTTATATTTCCATTTGATGAGCTCATAACACAAATTTGAGGTTGACAATACAGGAATAATTATCTTGGGTCTGCGTTATGTGCTTTGAAATATATAGTTAGACGTCCTTAGTAACCTGTGAGATAGAAGAATAATATTGAGTTAGTATGGTATTTTTAGCATTAACTTAATGTGTGACAATATTGTTGACGTCTTACTATAGTTGTCATTTACACTTCCTTATTTGGCTCCATTTGTGTGACAATATCGTTGACGTCTCAGAATGCTACATAGAAGTTCCTATTACTAGTGAGCATGCCATTTGAAAGTGAATTTCACATCATACGATTTTTTTTAACAATCTCACCACATGTGTATGTAAGTGTGTGTGTAATATATTTCCCTTTGGTCATATCTCATAAACACGAATTTGAGGTTGGCCTTACAGAAATAATAAACTCGGTTCTGCCCTAAGTGTTTTGAATTACATGGTGAGGTGCTCTTAGTGACTCCTGATATACTAGTATAATATTGTGTCAGCATGTGTATCATTAAAAGCATTAATTCATTCTTAGTGCCCTTTGCTACTTTCCTTTTAATGCCAATGTTTTAACACGAATTACTTCTTGATATGGTTGTCATTTAAACTTCCCTCTTTTGTATAAATTTATATTTTCTGGGGAGATCTGTTTTTGTTTCTTGAAAACTTGACCAGAGATGATGAGCTGTCTGTTGTGATGGGATTGAATTAGAATTAACCAACTAAACAAAACGGAAGTTAGTAAACGACCAATGACTTCGTGATTAAATGTCCTTGTCACTATTTTTGAATAGTTAACAATGTTAGTATCTTTAGAAACTTTTAACAAACTATGCTGAAAGTGAAACGTTTTTAACTCCGAGTTCTATTTTTAGCAGCATTTACAGAGAAGGGCAAGTTTCTTTTGGCAGCTCGTAGGTATAGACATGGTGCTCATACAGAATACATAATTTCACTCGACCCAAATGATCTATCTCAGGGAAGCAATGCTTACGTTGGTAAATTGAGGTAAAACATTTTATAGATTAGGTTTTATTTTTCTTTTCTTAAAGGTGTAATTAACTACACTTTGTATAAAGTTATCCTTTTTGGGTAACATCGCATTTATAGTCTAGATTTTATTTAACTTTATTTTGTTACAAACCTGCAGCTCGGATTTTCTTGGCACCAAATTTACAATCTATGACAGCCAACCGCCACACAACGGGGCAAAGCACTCAAGCAACAAGGGTGGGAGGCGATTCACAAGCAAGCAAATAAGCCCACAAGTGCCAGCTGGAAATTTTGAAATCGGAGAGGTATCTTACAAGTTCAACCTTTTGAAATCTAGAGGTCCAAGAAGAATGGTATCTTCATTGAGGTGCCCTGTGCCCGATGAGCCTCAAGAAGCAGAACCCAAGTTAACAAAGTCAAAGTCGGTCGCTGCTGGTCAGACTCTTTTGAGAAACAAAGCACCAAGGTGGCATGAACACTTGCAATGCTGGTGTTTGAATTTTCACGGGCGTGTGACGGTTGCATCAGTGAAGAACTTTCAGTTAGTTGCAACAGTGGACCCAAGCCAGCCCGGTGGGAGAGGTGATGGTGAAACCGTGTTGCTTCAGTTTGGAAAGGTTGGCGATGATATGTTCACAATGGATTACAGGCAGCCGCTGTCGGCTTTTCATGCATTTGCTATTTGCTTGACGAGTTTTGGAACAAAGCTTGCCTGCGAGTAATGGGATGTGTTACCATCGTTGTTGTCGGTTGTATAACGTGCGTGTTGACAGGTATTTGTGTTGTGTTTGTAGAAACTCCGTTGCCTCGTGCCTTAGAATCATGTTTTACTTTTTAGGATGTATATATGCATGAACGAACATTAATTTTTGTGGGACTGTTTTGTTGTGGGTTTGACAGTGTTGTTTAAAGCAAGAATGTGTTTTTTATTTCCCTTTGAGGCTTTATATTAAATCCTAAATACCATTGTGACTAATACCATTGTGATGGAGAAGTATGCATATAAGAAACAGTATGCTGATTAAAAAATATTTTTTTTTAAAAATGGGTATTTTATTGTGTGTTTGTTGACAAGAGGGGTCGATCTCGGTGATATTATACTTTAGGGGAACCCGCCCATGGCAGGGGCGGGTTCTTCCCTCGGTCAAACCTCTCCCATCCACGAAGCAAGTGCTGTCACATCTCCATCAGAATCCGCCCATGGCAGGGGCGGGTTTTCAGTGAATGCATGTGAGTGTGTACGGTGCACAGTGTATGCATGTGAATGTGTGTTCCTCATTGGCAGCAGTCACATCATGAGAAGAACTCGCCCTTGCCAAGGGCGGGTTCTCCTCCCCTTTTTTTCACCACAAATTTAACCTACTTGGGACAGAACACATTCCAGCGACATGTTTAACCTAACCGCTTACCCGTTCCATTCAAAAATTTTGTATATAAAGTATCGAATTTTATTTTTGATACATTAAACACAATTCAAAAGTATCAAATTTTATTTTTGATACATTCAACACATAACATTTCTGTATTCAAACCCAACATGTCTCGATCTTATTTTTTACAATTATTTTGGGGTGGTGATATTTCATTCGAAAATGAAAATATCATATGTGATGGTTCTACTAAAAGTTCAACAATTATTCTTCGTAATAGAGTGTTATATGAAGAATTTGTTGATTTAATCTATAATCATATTCAGGTTCAAAAAGAGTATTATAATTTGAAATTGAAATTATATTACTCATACGGTGGTTTCTCTCAAAGCTCAGAAATTTTTAATGACTCAAGTCTAGAAGTCTTGTATTATTTGGGAGAAAATGTTGAAAATTTCCAAGGAAATGTTTACGTTATCATTGAGCCGAAAATGTCTGTTCAACAATCCAATTATTTGGATCATCTTGGCGGTTTCTCTGTATCAGAAGCACCCGGTCCGTCAAGCAATTCTCATCATCAAGGCAATGTAAGATCACATGATTATCAAGCCGGTCTGTCAACCATTTCTCATCATCAAGTCGACGATGATAACGGAGGTTTTGATAAGTCAGATGATGGTATTTCAAACAGTAGTGAAGATACTGAACTCATCCCGTCACAAGAAGAATCTAGTGATGATGACAACAACAGCTATGGAGTTTCAGATTATTATAATTCTAATGTTAATCCAGGATCTTACGGGGAGACAAACTATTCTAAAGATCCTCAAGAGTTAAGAGATTATGAAGCTGCTAATTTTGACGATGAAGACCATATGGATATATGGAATGAAGAGTCAAAAGAAATCCGTGTTGGGATGTACTTTAAATCAAAAGATGAAGTAATGCATGCAGTGCGGCTATGGAATATTGCACGTAACAGAGAGGCTGTAGTAGTTGAAAGTAAACGTACAAGATGGAGAGCAAAATGCTACAGTACTAGCCCTAATTACAATAATAATCTTCGTAATGGTCCTCCATGTACCTGGTATGTGTATGCATCCAAGAAACACAATCATCACATGTGGAGAATTTCAAGATGGGTGAATGCACACAACTGCTTTGGTACTGTTGTTGGTAACAACAATAGAAGTTTCAAGTGCAGAGATATTGTTACCCGCATCATCCATTTTATTCGTCAAGATATTGCTTTTCCTATCAAGCAAATTCAAGCACATTTAAAAGACACGTTGAATGTTGATGTTTCATATAATAAAGCCTGGCGAGCTAGAAAAGCTGCTATTGAGAGTATTCACGGTAGCTGGGAGAGTAACTTTGAGCAGTTACCTACATACATCAACGCATTACAAGAGAAAAACCATGTTATCGTGGAATGGTTACATCATCCGACCGGTACATCTGCTTATTATACATTCAAATATGTGTTTTGGGCATTCGGTCCAATAATTAAAGTATTCAGTTATTGTCAGCCGGTGATATCTGTTGACGACACTTTTTTGAAAGGTTCCTACCGTGGTAAAATGTTAATTGCAGTTGCAAAAAATGCAAACAACTACGTAATGCCGGTAGCTTATGCAATTGTAGATGAAGAGACGGTGGAAAGTTGGAGTTGGTTTTTCGAGCAATTTTGGTCACACATTGCATTTCACCATAATTCTATTGGTTCGGGAAAAAAGTTGTGTGTTATTTCCGATAGGCACAAAGGAATTATTCGTGCAATGAATACTCTTGAAGAGTGGAAAAATAATGCTGTGCATCGATTTTGTCTCCGTCATGTTCGAAGTAACCTCATGCAAAAGTTCAAGGTTTTTAGCTTAAAAATGCTATGTTGGTCTATCGGAAGCACCACCCAACAAATAAAGTATAACTATTGTGTAAGTCAAATGACAAACGTCAATCCAGAAGCGTGGGAATATTTAAAAACTATTAAAGAGAGTAAATGGAAGCTTCTACACGATAAAAATCATCGTCGGTGGGGTAACCTGACGACGAACATTTCAGAAAGCTTCAACAATACGTTGCGAGGTGTCAGGCTTATGCCAATAAAAGCTATTATTAATTGTACGTTCGAGAAAACAGTCGAACAGTTCAGAAAGCATACTGACATCGCAACCAACTGTAACACAGCGTTACCCCCTCGCATATGGCGTTTGTTCAATGCACGTGATATTAACTTGCAAGAACATATCATAACGGAGTTTGATTACAGAGAGGCGAGGTATAGAGTTCTGTCAAAGATCCAAACAAATGAAGCTGGTGGAAATGATTATACCGTGGAATACAAAAACAGAACCAGTTCATGAACTCCGATCAACAAGTTCAATTCTACAAAGGTTGACGCGGCCTAAGAAGCAACATGAATCATCTTCATCCGAAAACAACCCGGTGCATACACTATTTTTAGTTGCAGATGAAGAAGAATCAAAGAACTGGTCAAAAGATGCTATTGACTTCTACAACAACGGCGATGCGCTGTATTGTGTTTCAGTTCTATTTGGTGGTAACTTGCTTGGGAAGGATTTTTGGGGTGCTTTATTAGGCTATGAACGCGATGGTCGTCTTTCTCCATTGGTTTTTACCTTATATATTTTTCAGTTAAAAATCTTATTAGTTTTATATAATATTTATTAGATGTTAATACTTTATATCACAGCATGTAGACGGTGGATGATATTATCATAAGGCCTCCAATTAAACTGATATAAAAAATATGAATTAATATGTTTTCACAACGTTAATTTATACAAAATAATATTAGATTAATATTAATACCGTGGCCTCGCTTAATGAATGCAGCTGAGATCGATACGCACTCAAACAGTGCGGAGTGGTGTGTACATAACTAAGTTCACCCGTCCATCTGTAATAAAGTTTTCAAATATACCCGATTAATTAGAAAAATATAAGATTACTGAAAAATAGTTAATTTATAAGTTTTTTTTAACATACCTTGCACCATATGGTAATCTAAAATCAATAGATCGAGTATTCAGGGGACACATAGAAGGTAATCTTTCCCATGCCCATAATTGCAACAAGAATAAAGACCCACCAACCTCTCGATTTGTGACACTCGTTGCCTTACATAATTGCCTATACAAAGATGCTAAAACTGCACTTGCCCAACGAAGTCTACCACATTTATTTAAGTTTTTAATATGACTTAAATAATTTATGTGCACCCAGTTGCTAGAAGTGTCAGGAAATAAAGTGGCACCAATCATAAAAAATATAATTAATCTAGCTTGTTGGATGCATTGAAGATCTATAGCATTATTAGGGAATGGTTTTATTATTTCATCTAAAATAAACCTTAGGTTTAACTTATAACCACTTACAGCACTTGTAGGGAGTGTACAGCCGGTTAAATACTCAAACCTCATTATAATTTCAGATGCACTCATAGCATAATCACTGCCAGAAACAACATCACCTTCAACCGGCAAACCCCATAAAACTTGTACATCTTGAAGGGTTATCGTAGTTTCTCCAACCGGTAAATGAAATGTGTGTGTCTCCGACCTCCATCTTTCCACCAAAGCCGAGATAAGAGCACGGTCAAGTTTGCGATAACCACACTCGATCACACCCGCAAAACCAGCCAACCGTATATACCTCATAATATTATCAGGGATAGGTTCTTCATCAATGTAATCCCAAAAAGCTTTATCACCTCGTCTAACACGTAAAATTCCTTCATCGCTTTCTGGATCGCGAAAATAATAATCAGCTCTATGTTGACCACTTAAAAATAACAAATCGTTATTTAGTGGACCTGATGTAATTCTCCAGCTCATTTTTTTTAAATGAAGTATGAAATTACAGAGAAAATTATATTGAAAGATAGTGAGAATAAGAAAGTGAGAAAAATATCGAAAGATAGAAGATAACTAGTGAGAAGATGGATTGAAAATTGGGTGATTTAAATCCTGATGTGTGTGTTTGGTAGGTGTAATGTGCGGTTGAGAAGATGGATTGAAAATTGGGTGATTTAAATCCTGATGTGTGTGTTTGGTAGGTGTAATGTGCGGGTGAAAAATAAGGGGAGGAGAACCCGCCCTTCCCAAGGGCGAGTTCTTCTCGAATAGTCACATCACTCACATGCATACACTCACTCATGCACGGGCACACACACACTGTGCACACTCACATGCATACACTCACATTCACATGTATACACTCACACACCGTACACACTCACATGCATGCAGCTGCTGGGACTGTGCGACTGAGAACCAGCCCCTGCCATGGGCGGGTTCCCCTAAAGTGTAATACCACCGAGATCGACCCCTCTTGTCAACAAACACACAATAAAATACCCATTTTTAAAAAAAATTCGATTAAAAAAATACTGAAATTGAAAGAGTAACCAGGTTAAAGAAAAAGGTGAAGGATTTAATCATCTTACGGGGTTTGGCAAGAGGATCCTCTTTTCTCGTACTTATTTATTATTGTCATGGAAGCGTCAAGTGTTATCTCTAGTAAAGCAGTGTAAAAACTCCTCATGACAGCCTTATCTCTCACATGCTGTATGTGGATGACGTGATTTATTCGGGAATGGTCTAGTTCTAACGTGAGCGATCTGGCTAGACTTCTTAGAGTTTTCTTTCTAGCTTCAGGCCTAAAGATAAGCTTCATGAAAAGCAGATTGTTTAGGGTTGGAGTTGAAAATTTACAAATCCAGGACTTGGTGAGTGTCGTTTATCCGGAGTGCAAAATCGATATCCTAAGTGGTCGTATTATCCTTATCAAGTCAGTTGTTAAGAGCTTACCAGTATATTATTTTTCACTCTTCAAAGCTCCTCATCATGTAATTGATGCACTTGAACAGATCAGAAAACGCGAGGTAGAACGAGTACATCATCCAGGATCCCCTGTATTGTGTGGGACCAGTTGGTGGCTCCAAAGTCAAAAGAGGGGATGGGAATCGGTTCTCCAAGGGTTGCAAACTTAGCATTATTATCTAAGTGATGGCGGAGAGCAAAAACGGAAAGAAATAAAGTATGGTTCAAGGTGATCTAGGTGATCCATTTCGATATTTAGGCGGAAATGTGATTGGATGCACCCACTCAAACAAGGTATTGAAATGGGTCAGCGGCAACAATGTAAAGAGCTGTAAGATTGGGTTACTGTTTTCGATATCAGAGATAAGTTGGTTTCGAAAGCTCATGCTCGTATGTTTGAAGAGCAAAGAATAAAAAAGGTTTCAACAACAAAGACGCAAGGTTGTCAAAGTCAATAGACGGATAAAAACATTGAGCTTATGGGTGGAAAAATCATACAAAAATTGTGAGTTCGACATGGTCGAATTTGTGCTCTCATTGTTACATAAAAGAATTGTAAACTTTATGGTTCTTTTTGTTTCGTTAGGTTCTATCTACTTGCTAGCGCCCCGTGTTTTTGTTATACAATGAAATCTACCGTTCCAAAAAGTCTAGGTCATTAATACAGTTATTGTATTATAATACTTTGTTTTTGACTGTATATGATCTACAACTCCAAAATTCATCTACCTTAGAACTTGAAATGAAAAATTGCCAAAGCTATTTAGGGCTGGTGGAAAGAAGAAAGAGGTTGTATCATGACTGAACCCTACCTACAAATGTTACGATTCTCGCACATCTCTGCTCAAAAATGATATATTGCATTGAATGAACCTCATGGTACATTTGTACATTACAATCAAGCAAAAAAGATCATCCACATTCAAGGCAAACACCGCATCTTCAATTCCAACAATGGAACACATTTTGAGTATATCTTATGCACAAGCCAAACACACAATGGTCATAGCCACATCAACATGATTGGTATTAAGCATTTATGATAAACACATCAGAGCATCTTAACACTAGTTAACCCAAACATAAGATCCACAATAACAAAAACCCATGTCCATAAAAGGAGTGGTCAAATGAAAGGAAACAAAAAGTTTTGTGCACCCCCACTCCTTTATTTTTTTTTTTTCATATTTAGCAACAAAGGGACCTCCATAGACATGTCAACTGTTACTGTTCTATTTCTTACCCCTAAGTTTCACACCAAGGGCCCTTTCCAGTTTGGTGATGATCTGTTGATTTGGTATAGCCTTACCAGATTCATACTCCTGTATGATCTGGGGCTTCTCGTTAATCAGCTGCAACGATCAAGACAACATTAGGTTCCACCATAAATAATCACAAGAGTATTGGGTGATTGAAAAATGGAGACTAACCTGGGCAAGTTGAGCTTGGGTAAGCTTCTTCTCGGTACGACCCTGAATGATAGCTTTCTTCAACTCCGTCGGGACCTTTTCATCTGTTATAGAAGACAATCTTATTATAAATGTGGGTCATAAAGTGATAACAACAGTTAGCATTTGCTCATATTATCTGTTGAGTTCTTTATGTTGGCGTGATGCTTGGTTCTAGAAGTGATGAAACTAGAACTTTCAATATAAGAAGATAAGCACATAAGGTATGTGTGAAGAGTGAGTCTTCAAACATTATGTTCCATCAAGTAAGCAAATTGAAACATTGGACAAACATGATGATGATCACAGTCAGTGTGACACCAACTTATGTTTGGTATATAGTCACAGGATTCGCTCCCCCACTTCACGAATCGCGAACCAGATCGCCCCGTACCGGATTCGGGTTCCTTCGCGTACCAATCGCCCTACGATTCGCGATCCGGTTTGCTAAAATAGGCGAATTTCGATTCAATGGAAACTGAACCAGTCTACTCCGATTCGCGAACCAGATCGCAACGATTAGTGAATCCGACCAATTAGAAAAGCGATTGGGAATCAAAAAGGCATGTTTAGACTTCCAGTCTTATTAATTACTGATTGATTGCTTACTCTTCGTTAATAACTTTTTCCCGCTATTTGATATTGGCGCCAATATCATTGTATCTATTATAAATTGGCACCTAATTATCCACTAATTATCTTTAAAAATATAATATAGATTGTTTTTTATAGGATATGGTGTACCGCACTATATGGTACACCGTACCACGTACCGAATTGGCATTCCGAATGAACCTACCCCCAGCGTACCGAATTTTATAAATTGACAAACCGCGTACCCGTTTCCGTACCGCGTACCGGAACGTACCACGATCCATGTGACTATGGTTTGGTATACTGTAGGTCACACAAAAGGAATGTCCTCTGGATTTTTAAAATTCCAAAAAGCAAGCATTTTTAATCTAATCTAGACACAAATGATTTCGTATGTTACACAATCTATTTTTTCTTTATACCCAAAACCAACTCTTAGCAGTGGTACTAGATATATAAAAGAAGGATTAAAGAGACAGGCGAGGACTCACGGGAGAGATTTTCAGTCTCTTCGTCAAGCTTTCTAGTGTTCAGAGAAGTACTGCTAGAGGCAGCCTTGTTCGAACCCGCAGCAGCTGCGAAAAACATAAAGATCATGCTGAGAAATGAAAAACCCATACATGCCAAAAGACACAAAATAGCTCAACACAAACAACATGTGTTGCCATTTTCAAGATTTTGGTATGAACACGATATGTAAAAGCATCCCGCGAAAATCAAAAGCGAAAGAAGCAACTGCTACAAGCCTACAACCAATTTTTAGCAGGTTTCGTTTAACTACTAGTCTTTTCATCATGCCCACATACTTTCATGTGCTTCGATACTCATATTAACAAGTTCTTTTCAGAAGAAAACCAGACACTTTCAAAAACCTATACAAAACTATTATAAAAAAAGGAACTCTTGAAGCAAAGAACACATGAAATGACAAAACTTTATTAACTCATATGTTGTATTCACAATTCAAACCTCAAAATCTGAAATATTGCAGCAAACCATACTAAACATATATCAATACTGAAGCAATGAACACACCATAGTAAATTTCATATACTTGCGTGAGAAGTAAGCCCTAAATTAGGTCAAAACAAACAGAAACAAAAACAAAAGCTAAAAATAATCCAATTAGTGAAGAAATCCAACTCCATACACACAAATCCAAAAAAAAACAAGTGGAAACCAAAACCCTAGCTCAACAAACCACAAATCCCCCAACACATACACAAAATCAAACACGCAAACACACTAACAAATCACGCGATTAGAAAAAAATCACCAAAGAAACAAACTTTCATGACGAAAATCGACGAGTAAACGGAATACAGACCCTTTCTTACAGTCTCGATCTCGGCACCGGCGCGACGGGCGGCGTTGACGGCTTTCTCGTCCTTACGGGCGGCGGCGGTCGGAGCTTTCTTGCGGATGACCATCGGCTCCCAATCTTGTGCGATATGACCTGACATCTTTCTTCTCCGATTGGTGTTGGGGGATGATGAATTGATGATAATCAATCTATTGGATTGATGGATGGATTGGTACGAATATTGGTGATTGAACAGTGGGTGTGAGCTTATATGTAAAGGGGAAAAAGGAATCGATTCGGGGGTGTTTGGTTGTGAGGTTTGTGGTGTTCTTGTTTCGAATCACTTAACACCTGCCAAACACATCACCAAGTACATTAAAACATTGTTTTTTGCTAGTAACGTATATTTACTGTGCTTTTAAAATCATCACGGTCATGTTCTTCAAATTTAAACTAGTAATTTAATTACGAAGTACATTAGTTACCACCGTCGTTCAATCTCAAAGACGTCAGAACACAAATGTCATATGATTTTAAAAATCACTCTTAAATTGATGATAAATTTACGATACTGTTTAAAAGAATCTATAATATTATATGTACATGTAGAAATAAGGTTTCATACGTTTATAATAAATATTAAAGATATAAAGGTTGTTTCTTTATGTTTACATTGTTTAGTGTCATATTGTCATCGTACTTAACGTGTTAACATGATTTTAAGTTTGTTGATGAGTGGTTGATAGTCGGTCTATAAGTTACGTTTCAGACGGAATGAGCTAATAACATAAGCTATAAAAAATCAGTAGATGGTTGAATGATTATATGATTTTCTCATGTCTCGAACATAGAATTTATACATTTAAGTTATTAGAACATATTAATAATAGGGATGTCAATGGGACGGGTTTTGGAAAGGGGTAGGTTATATCAACCCCATACCCCGTTAGAAAAGTGCGTTTCATACCCGGCTCAAAACCTGTCAGGTACGTATTGGGTATTTACCCGTCGGGTATCGAGGATACCCGCAGGTAATCGGATACCCATTTATTTAATGAATAAATACTCATTGGGTATGTCCATCGGATATTTCTTTAATATTTCGGCCAAATATCTTTGTCGCCATCTCTTTTCAGCTAAATCTATTTGCTAATGTCTCGTTGATTATTTTCTGATAGTAGCTTGGGTTCGAAGAATAATCAAAAGTCTAATTTTCGAATTATTCGAGTAGGATATTGACCGAAAGAAAGGAATATTAGGATTAAAGAATTTGAATATAATATAACATGCTTAGACATATATGGCATATTTAAAATAACAACAGAAAAACCAAACATTATTTTGGTATATTATCGGGTAAACGGATATGTTTAATCGGGTAAACGAGACGTGTAGACGAATATATCATGTAATACCATAATCGTCCCAAATCCACGAAAACTATAAAAAGAATCTCATACCCAGTCCCATACATGCTTACCCTACCCCATACTCTCCTCAAATGTCTCGCGTTTCGTGTATCCTCTCGGGGTTCGGGTTTGATTGTCATGCCTAATTAATAATATAATTATTTAGTATGGTTATAGTAAAAATTGCTATTAATTTAAAAAGGTTAAGAAAGATTATAAGATTAACATGTGTTCTTTAGTTATTTTGAAAGATGAAGATATTTCTGTCATTATGTCAAATACGTCAGGTTATGTCAAATATGTCATATCATTGTGTTAATTATTTTTTTTCATTTGTTATGCTTATTTTTTTCACACTTTAAATGATTTGTGTTATTTTTTATCATTGTGTCTTATCTATTATATAATGTTGTTAATTTATTATTGTATTTTTTACAATTAAATGTATACAATAATATTATTTCAACAATTTGTATTTCAAAATTCATTATTTTTATAAAAAACAAAATAGTGTTTAGGAGAACATAATAACGAGCTAGAAAAAACACATTAAGACATTTGTCATTGCGTGTTTACGTTTTATATCATGTTGTGTTATTTTGATATTGTTTTTAACGTATTAAATAAACTACTTGTTATTTTATCGTTATATTTTACATACTAGAAGACACAAGGATGTAATTTCACCGATATGTTTTTTAGAATTCATCACAAGATTTATAGGATTCACATCGTACCACGCACGGATTCGAATCGTTAATAACTACTACTTCTTAAAAAGCACCGGCCAAAACCTCCCTCAAGCTTTTATGAATTGACACTTTTAACACTTAACTTTTCCTTAATCTTTCAACTTTTACACTTTGACCACCTCAAGTTTTTAAATTCCCGGACTTACCCCTGCACAACTTTTACTTAAAAAAACTATTTTTTTACGTTCGTATTTTAAAGCACATAATAAATTCGAGTCCGTCTAAGTTATAACGTAAACTTTGTTCAAAAACTTTGTTGAGACGGTCTACGTTTAGGCATTCATCTACGTTTAACGTAAATTTTGTTTAGAAATGAATAAGGTCAAATTCAAATGTGTTAAAAAATATACGCTTTGAGTTGGTCTTCATTTCGACTTAAGTTTTGTTTGAAAACCCACGACGGGTTATATATAATACGTTTTCATTCGACGATATAAATCCGAGTTGCTTTACGTTTCAACGTAGATTTAGTTCGGAAACGAGTTGTGACAATTGTAATCTATACTTTATCACGCCGCGTACGACGCCGCTGCACATGTTTTTTATGTATATTTTGATTCGGTAAACGTTTCATCATAAATATGTTTGGTAAAGAGTAGGGTCAAACATAATACGTTTTCATTTAACGGTATAAATTCGAGTTCATTTATATTTCGACTTAGATTGGTTCAGAAACAAATTGGACTGATTGTATTCTATATTTTTAGCGAAAATAACTGGTTATTATATAAACTATTGAATATTCATACCCATGGTTTCCTGCCTACGCTACATGGGAACTATCTGTGCATGCTTGATCATTCTCCTCGGTCGCACAAATCTTCTCGCATATACAAACCATCTGTTGATATCTTGTAATATCCACACGAGCAACATAAATTTCAAATTTCTAGCACCAATCGTGTGTTGCTCATGGTGATACAAGTGGACTTGTGTTCATTTCATGAACAAGTCAATCTCCGGTATATACGGGCCCCTATTCTGTTGGTTATCGATCAGAATTCAGAACTTTGTGATCGAACCGTTAAAACCCGTGATTCTTCGGTTTTATTGTATGTTATTTCTCATAATCGGAGAACTGACCGACCCTGGTTACGGTTCCTCATCGTGCCTTTGTAATGTCTAATCGGAAAGTAGAGAAATTGGCATCGATCGATGCTCAATTGAGGCTTTTAGCCCCTGCAAAAGTGTCGGAGGATGATAAGCTCATTGAGTATGATGCTTTGCTTTTGGATAAGTTTCTTGATATTCTTCAGAATTTACATGGGGAAGATCTTAGAGAAACCGTATGTTTCTGCGACCCCTTTTCGTTGTTTAAGCTTTTTACCTCTTTTGATTGTTGATTTGGTTTTCTGAGATTAGATTAAGTATCTTGATTTTGTTTAGAGGGTTCTCTATTATAATTGCTGGTTTACAGTTGTTGCTAGCCTTCTGCATATTGATCACCAGGTGTTTGATGAAATGTCTCAGTGATATGTTTTACTCTTTTGTTACCTAATAAGGAAATCCCAAATTTCAAGTTTTTCTTTATTAAAGTGTAATCATATAAACATGTTGATAATCACAGCCCTAGAGCTAAATACATCATGAATTATTGTACTATTAATCTCTTATTATTAACTACCTTCAGGTGGTGATGTTCTTATGTTTGAAATATGATAATTCATAAATGTGTCTTTGTTGGTTGTGCAATCTGTTCCACATAAAGAATGTTATTGTCTTCTTTTTGTGTAGGTTCAAGAATGCTATGAGCTTTCTGCCGAATACGAGGGAAAACATGACCCCAAAAAGCTAGATGAACTTGGAAATCTGCTGACAAGTTTGGATCCTGGGGATTCAATTGTAATTGCGAAGGCTTTCAGTAACATGCTTAATTTGGCGAATCTGGCTGAAGAAGTTCAGATTGCTCATCGCCGAAGGATCAAAACAAAGACTGGTGATTTTGCTGACGAGGCTTTGGCAGCAACCGAGTCTGATATTGAAGAAACTCTCAAGAGACTTGTGAATAAGCTTAAAAAATCCCCTCAAGAGGTTTTTGATGCGTTGAAAAATCAAACAGTTGATTTAGTGTTCACTGCTCATCCAACTCAGGCTGTTAGGAGATCTTTGCTTCAAAAGCACGGGAGGTGTGCCCTCTAGTTCTTTGAACATATCTTACATTGATAGAAAAAGAAAAGATTGCAAGTTAAGTCACAAGAGTAAGAGGGTGTGTGAGTATTTGTTCTTTAGAAAAGAAGTTAGGTCGAATGTCTATTCTAGTTGAGTAAATTTTAGGCCTGATATGCCAACTTAAAAGTTAATTTAAGGTAATCAACTTTTAGAAACTTGATAACGGGTTAAATATTTGACATGACATCTGACATGATGGTAACATTTGATCATGTTGACTTTTTTCCAGACTTGTCGTCTGAAATGCTGTTATATTAGGTAATGACATTAAATCTTGATGTTTGAAACAAAATAAGTTGGTTAATTTTCTTTATCGCATTCTCCCTATCAAAAATTCAACTTCCACATTTACTTTTTACTTTCTTGTGCTCTTAGGATTCGGGAATATCTGGCCCAGTTATATGTCAAAGACATCAGTCCGGATGATAGGCAGGAACTTGATGAGGCTTTGCAGCGTGAAGTAAGTATCAACACTTCAGTTTATTCATTCACTGACTTTAAATTCAAATGTATATTAGCCAAATTAGAAACTTACACACTACACACACATATATATAGTCATGTACATTTTGAACGTCAGTTATGTTTCTTTAATACTTGTAATTTTCTATGTAGTTATCATTTCTTGAAAGTGGTTCCTTTGACTTGCACTATTACAAATTTTCTGCCATTGCATTTTTGTTTTCTTGAATTAAAATTGTAACATTTGCTGCATACTGCTACCATGTTATATACACCATCCTTTGTTGTTAAAATTGCAACATGATTCTATTCATTTTGATGTAGAGGTGTCTGACTATTTCTCAATTGTCAAACTAATGGGATTGTGATCAACCATTCAACTTACTCTGTAGATTCAAGCTGCTTTTCGCACAGATGAGATTCGTAGAAGCCCTCCAACCCCCCAAGATGAAATGAGAGCTGGAATGAGTTACTTTTATGAAACCATTTGGAGAGGAGTTCCTAATTTTTAAGGCGTGTAGACATTGCTCTTAAGAATATTGGAATTAATGAACGGGTCCCATACAATGCACCTCTTATACAATTCTCTTCATGGATGGGTGGTGATCGTGATGGTATGTTTTCTAAACACGAATAAGGGTAATTGCAGCAGTCAATGAGAAAAAAAATTAAAAACGATTGTTTAAAGATTGAAATAAATAAATAATTCTGGTGACAAGAACAGTTTGTTTCACCACCAGAAACCAAACCAATCATATGTTGAACAGAGGATACTACCGCACTGTTCCGTGACCAAACTAAAACTGATGAATGCGGTCCAATCTGGTTCATTTTATGCAGTTTTATGGTTTGTACTTGCTAGAGGTGGCAAAAGGGGTAGATTGGGTAACAGGTCAAGAGGACAATTTTTCCTTTTGTCGGGCTGTGTTGGATTGACTAACAAAAACTTAAATAAGAAAAGAATACTATTATAATGAATGAGAGTTTAATTTTTTTAACTAAACAATTTGGGAAGTTGTATACATCAAAAATATACTTTGGATGACTTATAACATGTACCTTTTTAGCTAATTTTATTTTACTCATTACCTAAATCCTTTCATACATAAATTTGTGAACTTTAAGCTTATGTAATTCTAATGTTTACCTGGAATCACATTCAGGTAATCCTAGAGTAACACCTGAGGTCACAAGGGATGTCTGCTTACTTGCCAGAATGATGGCTGCAAACATGTATTTTTCCCAGATTGAGGATCTAATGTTTGAGGTGTGCAAATACTTAAGAGACAATATTTATATAATTCAAGGTACCACTCCCAGCTTTATATAGTTTATTTACTCTTGCATCATTTTTGCCAGTTGTCCATGTGGCGATGTAGTGATGAACTTCGTCTTCGAGCAGAAGAACTCTATAGATCAGCAAGGAGAGATGTAAAACACTACATAGGTAATCATTGATCTATGTCAAAGGTGGAATTTTACCACTGTTTATGCCAAGAAGTAAATAGCTATTATGGAAATGTTTGGGTTTTTTTTCTAGAGTTCTGGAAACAGGTCCCTCCCACTGAACCATATCGGGTTGTTCTTGGTGATGTGAGGGATAAACTCTATAATACTCGTGAACGGTCCCGTCATCTATTAGCCCATGGGTTTTCTGACATTCCAGAGGAGTCCGCTTATACCTATATTGAGCAGGTATAATTGTTCTGATGTGTGCATATTTAATGTAAAGGCAGCAAAATGCTGGGTAGGGCGGAGTGCATAATGGGTACAACTGGTTACTTTTTGTGAAGGTCGAAACTGATCAGGTTGGGTTGCCATGAATTACTAGTTTCTTTATAAATAATTAGCGTGTCAAATATGATACTATTATAGTAATAGCATTCTAAATTATTGAATAAAATTAATGATCAAGGAGGTTTTGTGTTTAAAATACATTATGGACTTTTTTGCCTGTTTGACCCGTTCAGCCAATTGGGCCCCTTTCCTAAGCAGCTACTTTTCGTTTACCCATTTGACCTGTTGGAGATAAATCATAACCTGAACCTAACTGAGTCATAAGTAAACAGATCTAAATTTTCAGCTCTAATTTGGTTGTTCGCAGATTATATTCTAAATTTGGAAAACTTTTCAGTTTTGGAACCGCTGGAGCTATGCTACAGATCACTATGTGCATGTGGTGATCGGGTGATTGCTGATGGAACCCTACTTGATTTTCTAAGGCAAGTATCCACATTCGGGCTTTCACTCGTAAGACTCGATATCCGTCAAGAATCAGAACGCACACGGACGTCCTGGATGCCATCACCCAACATTTGGAAATCGTTCATACCGCGAGTGGTCTGAAGACAAACGCCAACAATGGCTTCTAGAAGAACTAAGCGGAAAACGTCCTCTTTTCGGGCCCGATCTCCCACAAACTGAAGAAATTGCAGATGTTTTGGATACATTTCATGTATTAGCAGAACTCCCATCTGACTGCTTTGGTGCTTACATCATCTCGATGGCTACATCACCTTCTGATGTCCTTGCAGTTGAGCTTCTTCAACGTGAATGTCGTGTAACAAAACCTTTACGGGTTGTTCCCCTTTTCGAAAAGCTTGCAGATCTTGAAGCTGCCCCTGCAGCCATGACCCGCCTTTTTTCAATGGATTGGTACAAAAATAGAATCAATGGTAAGCAAGAAGTCATGATCGGATACTCTGATTCAGGAAAAGATGCGGGCCGGCTCTCTGCTGCATGGATGCTTTACCAGGCTCAAGAAAAGCTTGTTGAGGTGTCGAAAAAGTACGGGGTTAAGCTCACCATGTTCCATGGACGTGGTGGGACCGTTGGGAGAGGAGGTGGGCCGACCCATTTGGCCATACTGTCCCAACCACCTGAAACCGTTCACGGGTCACTTCGAGTCACAGTTCAAGGTGAGGTTATTGAACAGTCTTTCGGTGAGGAACATTTGTGTTTTAGAACACTTCAAAGGTTTTGTGCAGCTACACTTGAGCATGGGATGAATCCCCCTGTCTCACCTCGACCCGAATGGCGTCAACTTATGGATAATCTTGCAACCTATTCAACTGAAGAATATCGTTCTATTGTATTCAAGGAACCACGATTTGTCGAGTATTTTCGTCTTGTAAGTATCATCATCTCGGGCATTAAAGATTTATCCGTTTGGATTGTTCAACATTTTTATGTAGTAGGCCCTGTGGAGTCAGGGGGGTTGAAACAAGGCTAATGGTTGAAACAAGACATTTTGCTATCCCTGTCGAAACAGGCCATGTTGGTGTTGGGTGATCCGTGAACGCTTTTTTGTTTTTTTTTTAATTAATAACTCATGTGACACTTATGATAACACACACAATATATGTACAATGATAATGTGAATCTTTGAATAAAAAAATTATGGAGGTTGCATGCATTAAAAGTGCACCTAGGACGGCTTTCAACCTGTTTGACCCATCTCTTCTAGCTAATTTAACTTTTAGTTGACCCAATGGAGATAAATGAATGTTTTTTTTCTTGTGTCTTTTTACAGGCCACCCCCGAAATGGAGTATGGACGGATGAATATTGGTAGCCGTCCATCCAAAGGAAGCCAAGCGGTGGCATTGAATCACTGAGAGCTATTCCTTGGATCTTTGCATGGACCCAAACGAGGTTTCATCTTCCTGTTTGGCTCGGTTTTGGTGGTGCATTCAAGAAAGCCATTGAAAAAGATGCCAAAAGTCTTTTGATGCTACAAGAAATGTACAAAACATGGCCTTTCTTCAGGGTCACCATCGACTTGGTAGAAATGGTGTTTGCAAAAGGAGACCCTGGTATCGCTGCTTTAAATGACAAGCTGCTTGTTTCTGATGATTTGTTAGAATTTGGAGAATCCTTACGGAATAACTATGTTGAAACCAAGAATCTTCTCCTCCAGGTATAAATTTTGGCTTGACTTTCATGACATTCCATATAACGGTTGACCTTTATGCACTGTCATATTTGGATTTAATTGCCAACAAATCATCAGCCTAACAAGAATGTAGAGATGGAAAAATAGACCGGTCAGCTAACATATCAAAACGGTTTTGTGTCTAAATAGACAACTATTATTGTACTGGATTGAAACGGGTCGAATTGGATTAACCCAAAACACTTTCATACAAAAAGAAATTACCATTTTTCATGCTCTCTGCCCAAAGTTTTTATCCACAATGTGCAATCAAAATAGTCTCTGGTTAGTAGCCAAATTTACCATATCATTGAACTGCAATATCTATTATAAGGTAGGTAATTAAGGGTAAGGTGGGAAGGTGAGTACATTATTATATCCATTCCTAAAAGTGGACATATTTGGGGGCAAATCAAAATAGTAATGTAGACAATATTTTTGGGAGGGACGAGTAAATAGTTACTTGTAATTTGATTAAAAAAAGTTTCATTATTTTAATCATAATGATCAAACTTTGAATAATGTGATTTAGGAGGTTTTGTGAATGAAAAAAAAATCCCTTTTGGTGATTCTCAACTCTCGACCCGCTTGACCCGTTTCCTATCAAGATAAATTTACCCGTTCAACGAGTTAGAGATAAAAAATAACCTGAATTAGGGCTCCACGATTTGCTTTTTCATTTTATGGGGCTATATATGAATATAGTTTGTTGTTTTGAAACTTTAAAAGCTCTGAAGCCCATACAAACACTCATCTTTTTGTGTTCACAGATTGTTGGACATAAGGACCTTCTAGATAGTGACCCTTACTTGAAACAAAGGCTCAGACTGCGAGATTCATACATAACAACATTGAACGTATGCCAAGCGTACACCCTGAAACGTATTCGTGATCCAAACTATCATGTGAAGTTAAGGCCTCACATCTCTAAAGATGGGCCCGAGCCAAGCAAACCAGCCGATGAACTTATTAAGCTGAACCCAACAAGCGAATATGCACCAGGGTTGGAGGATACACTCATCTTGACCATGAAGGGTATTGCTGCTGGAATGCAGAATACTGGTTGATCATTTGACTTTTAGGGCGCTTATTGTTTTTTTGACCTTTCGTAGTGCCTGAAAGGCGTGGTCCCGGCCCGGCTATAGAAAGATTGCGATTAGTAGTTGAATTGTTTTGTTGTTGTGTGGTCTCATGACTGCGACCCATCGTTGTCCACTTGGCTTTCTACACCATTGATGTTTACTTCATTAATGAAATGGTTGCATTTTGCTATGAATAAATCTGTGGTGTTCACAAAAGTTCTAGTAACATTCATATGATTTATAACACTTGCTAATAATATAGTTTGTATCATACTAACATTAGTGTAACCGTATCATGTCGTCACTCCGGTCAATAATTGTTTACAAAATCATTTGTAAATCATATAGGCATTCTTTGAATAACTACTAAAACCTTAAATCTGATTACTTACATGTACTTGTTGTTTAGAGGGTATTAGTTATTCACTTATAAAATGAGGAATGAATCCCTTGGTTTTCTGTAGAGATTTGAAAGGGATATATGTTAATACATACTTTTATATAAGCTGTTCAAATATTTCATAGTTATAATTATTGTGTCTACTAGATAATCACATATATGTTTGTCATCAAATCATAGACATTTATGCGGTTATTGCCTCAAGTTATAAGACTACGAACACAATTTCAAATCATTATCAAGATGGTGCATGCATCTAAACAATGCTAATGAATTCTTAACATTTAATGGTTATTGTATTTTTATTGAGACAATTGTCAATTTGTCATAGATCTTACAGGTTATGTTTCATATACAAAGTAAACTTGATGAATAATATCAAACAAAGTTAACAAATCAAGTTAACAAATTACAGATAATCTCATGTCTATTTTACATGCTATGAATATTATCCTCATTATATATATACATACTAACTATCAACTTGGAAATGCATCATGGTTGTATCATGTGTTAAGTGGGTTGTACTTATTTTCTTTTTTGTTTTATTAAAAAAATCTTCAACTTTTTCATTTTAACTCAATACTTTTACATATTTTACAATTTAGCCCAAGCTTTTTTTATTTTCAACTTTATTCCTCTATACTTTTCATATTTTAAAAATATTTCGTTTTGCGTTTTGATCTAAATTTTTCGAGTTAACACGCCACAACGTGTTTGTGTAGTTCACTGTTTTACGCTTATTTTTCCCCATTTAATGGCCCCATCGCAAGGTGCTGGTCCCGAATTGACTTACTTATTGTTTTAGATATTTTACGTTTCGCTGCGTTGTTTAACGTTTTTACGTCTACTTTTTATTCGGTTTTTTTATTATTTTTATTTCTTTTTTAGTACTAGTTTTTTCGGTGTTAGTGATCACTGATGGTGATGTGTCATTTGTGCTACTTGACATAGTTTTACACTTCCTCTTGCAACGCAGAGGACTTAATACTAGTTAAGTTAACAAATTATCAAGCGTTATACTTTGTAAAATTAATTTAGTGTTAGAAATTCAGAAAATCATCATCTCTAATGCAAGAAGCTGCGTGTGGTATATGTTTCGATCGCTCTCTCATAAAAGGATGTATTAAAACATTAAATAGTTGATTGAATAGTTCTTTTAAACTTTGAGCACATGTTTTGCAAAGTTACACTTAGCTTTACCATATTAACAAGCAAGAATTAACAATTCTTCAAAAACGGAGTCCTAAATAGCAATTTAGAGAACAGTTCCACATAAATACAATCGAAACCATAATAATAATATCCCCCAGTTTCTCTCTCTTGAAAACCCTCTTTTTTCTCTCTTCTTACAAAACGCAAAATCCCCTGTAGCGTAAATCTTCCCCTTCGATGGCCAACAGTAATCTACCTCGAAGAATCATCAAGGTATCACCACCAACTAATTCACGATCTCACTCTCATGATCCACATCTCAATTACTCGATTTCAGTTCTTCAATTGATTAGAAACTTACAATATATATGTATATGTTTGTATGTATATAGTTTGTTTCATGTAATCTCATCGATCACGTTATGTTTGTGCATCTGAAAGCCCTAACTTAGGTTTTGACTTTGATGTGATACAGGAAACTCAGCGGTTACTCAGCGAGCCAGGTGAACTTGAATTACGTTTGGTAGCTTTTTTTGTTTTTTTGTTCAATTTCAAATGTGTTGTGGATCTAGATCGGTGTGAGTTTGTGTTGTAGTTTGGAAGCGTGAGGAGAGATTTGTTTGGTGTTTGTGTTTATTGTTTATGATTTTTGTTTGTGTAGCTCCGGGGATTAGTGCTTCACCATCTGAAGATAATATGCGGTATTTTAATGTCATGATTCTTGGTCCAACGCAGTCCCCCTATGAAGGTAATTTAACTTTAATGTCTGTTCGGTTGGTCATTATAGCTGTACTTTTAGTATTAATGGTTTTTTGTTGCTTAATTCATTTGAAAAGATAATAGGAAAAGAATCATATCTTTTTACAGAATTAAGTTTAATCCTTAGGATATATTTAACTTTATAGAAGCTGCTTCTCTTGAACTTAAACATCCTATACCTATATTAGATTCTACTTGTTACTAGTTCTGTTAGAAAGAAAGAGCTATGTTATGACTTTGTGATATCAATACTACCATTTATATTGATTTTGTTACTTATTAAACCTTGATTGTATAACTTTGCAAATACTTGTTATAGAACTGATGTAAAATATCCCCAAAAATTTGGCCTTTAAATTGAGCAATTGGTTTTATCAAAGTCAAACCTTTTCTTTCTTGGTTTTTTAATGGGTCAGAGAGGGGTGGGAACATTATGGCTCATTCAATTTTGCAGTGATATATTATAGCTGATGTCGAGTATCAATCCTATGATGGAAAAATAACACTCTGGTGTGTCTGCGATTTCATAACCTCATTATTTGTTGTTTTTAATTTGTTAGTTGTCCACTTATGATGGAATGGATGCTTATTGATGCAGTTCTTTTCTTATATTTATGAGTGAATAACTGGATCAGTCCTATATAAATATCCAAAGGGGTATTTGTGTTAGTTTATGCTATCATAAAGTTGAGAGAAAACTTCTATTTTATACTTGCTTCTTGCTTTGGTTGACCCGTAGGAGGAGTTTTCAAGCTGGAGTTATTTTTGCCTGAAGAATATCCAATGGCTGCTCCCAAGGTATGTGGATATATACTGATGCATACTAATTAGGATGTCTTTCAATTCCCCATATATGATATCTTCTGTTATAAGATTTGCGGTGTGTTTGGTCACTTAGTGTGTGTTCATGAACGAAGGTATGGAAATTAAAGTCATACGTCATGTTTGTATTTAAAAAAAAATCCAAAATATGGGTTTCTTCAAACCTATTGTGAGGGGTAGGTTTTCCTTGTCTTCCTTTTCGGCTTTTCTTTTAGACTTATACCCATTTTCAGTCCCATTTACAATGCAAATACCACCTTGATGTTCTACTGGGAGGGTTCTGTTGATGGTAATTGTTATTATCCTGTTGATCTACTGGCGTTGTTGTCTCCTTTATCATGAAAGATGCGTCTGAAATTTGCATCCGGTCAAGGAAATTATCGTATGTTCCTATCTGTAACTTGTTTATCTTTCACATTATGTGGGAGGCTATCTATGATGTATGCTATGATTATTATTTTTTTGGTAATATTTGTTGATCTATATGTCAATTTTCTTTGTGCTGATATACCTGTAATTTTTATCTCTCATGCTCTTGAGCTCTAGTGAGCTAATTTTGATCTCATCATGTTTCTTTATTTTATTTCCATCGAGTTATAAGGGTTTTTTGTAGGACATGTGCTCTCTTATGATAAAATATTACGGTTAAGGAATTTGTTTAGCTAGGATGCACTGGTTATATAAATTATATATAGATGGAAAAGATTGAATTTCTTGTGAACTATACGTTCTTTTTCTTACAAGATATAAACTTTGTTTTGTTCATACAAAAAGTCGGGTGCTAATATATTCACAGGAATCATCGTTGTTGTTCTATTTTGTATTTTCATTACCTCTAGTGGTTACAAATATAAGCCAGCAGGATCTTTATGTATAAATACTACAATTAACATAATATAGCTTATTAGAACGGTTATTGCTGTAATAAGCTTTATTATGTTAATTTGTAGTATTTATACACAAAGATCACCTGGCTTTTATTTGTATCCATTAGAGGTAAAATGTGCATTGCGTTTCAAAAAAAAATTATATTAAGCTAATTACATTCCTACAGGTCAACCAAAAGTTATTACGGAATGCTGTAATTCATTCCATTCCCATGCTGATTCTATTACCTCGTCTCTTCCATTCCTCTGTCATTCCATTCAAGTCAACCAAACTGAGTTCCAGATATTCCAGCTGAAGCAGATGTAGCATCTTTGTTTCTTGTTCCATTTCTCTTGTTAATAGTTTCTCCTTACATTTATGCAAATCCGGACATGTTAAATTCCTTTGTGAAGCTGCCAAAGGTATTATGGTGTTTGTGCAACTTTGGTTGACTAGACAGCCCGTTTTGTTATTATTGTTTATAAATCCATATTACATAACCTATTTGAAGTTTGAAGGCTACTTGTTTCATATCGTTATATGATCTCTTTTTCTACAACTTCATTTTTCAGCATTCAATTTTTATGTTCCAAGTTTGCTAGTTGACTATTGAAGCAAATTTCTTCGTGCTAGCTTTGTTAACATATAATTGATGTCTTGTATGTTTATAGCTGTTTCACCGCATGCATGGGGCCTTTAATATTGTCTGAGTTGCATTATGTAATGTTTGGTTTGGTGCAACTTAAGGTTGGCATTTATGCTTGTGTTGTACTGATAATATTTTTTACTGTACTGAAACAGGTTCGGTTTCTTACAAAAATTTACCATCCCAACATTGACAAGGTTCGCTCTCTTCTTTCTAGTTTCTGAGTCTCTCATGTTTGCTTGATTGTTTCTTAGTATTGGTTTTCTGTGCAGCTTGGTAGGATTTGTCTTGACATTCTCAAAGACAAATGGAGTCCTGCTCTTCAGATTCGCACTGTACTCCTGAGGTCTAGTTCATGATTTCATTGTTTTAACTAAATACTAACTGGGTATTTCATAGCGCTGGTCAAAATGGAACCGGTCCTGTTGGGCTGACTTTCAAGCCCTTTTTTTTCTAATAAATAACTAATGCATTAAATGTGACTACTAATACTATAATAGTTTAATAATAATCTATTTTCTTACGGTAGCTTAATTTTTAGGAGGTTTTATTGATTGAATACACTTAAGATGAATTTTTATCCATTTGCCAGTAAGAGTACTCGAATTGAAATTTGCCACTTGAAGATCTAGAGAAATTTGTGTTGTATTTGTTCAATCTGCTGATAATAGAAAACTGAGCTTGACATTTTTCAATTGCATTTGTTATAGCATTCAAGCTCTTCTAAGTGCTCCAAACCCAGATGACCCACTTTCTGAGAACATTGCAAAGC
The DNA here is from genome assembly GCA_025506505.1 of Flaveria sonorensis. Classification (NCBI taxonomy): domain Eukaryota; kingdom Viridiplantae; phylum Streptophyta; class Magnoliopsida; order Asterales; family Asteraceae; genus Flaveria; species Flaveria sonorensis. Next base: position 57,692,359 of record CM046435.1, read on the forward strand.
ACTGGAAATCTAATGAAGCTGAAGCTGTTGAAACAGGTACACATCATATAAAACAGTTTCTTTCTTTTAAAAAAACTTCAGATAATACCCAACAGTAAAAATGGTTTCTTATTACTATTGTTATTTTTTGTTTTATTTTTGAAACTACAGCAAAGGAATGGACCCGTTTGTATGCTAGTGGCGCCTAGCGAAGATGCAGATGATTATGTTGTTTGGAAAAATAACAGTGTATTTGGTTAGGTCCTGAAATTTATAACTTGAATGCTGCAACGTTGTTAACTTCCTTGTGTTTTTTCGAGACAGTTTTCCTAATTTTGTTATGTGGAACATTTGTCTGGTTAACTATGTGTCAAAGGGTTGCGTTAATCATATTCGCATGAACCATATAAGTGGGGTCTGAAATTTAGATGTTGGTTCTCCATCTTGGTTATAATCCAGCTTTGGCTTGAAGTGACATATAGCATGTTGAGAAATTGAACTTTTGATCAAATTGCTGTTTGTCAATTTTTTTTCTTTTGCCAAATTTACTATTGTACCCATACAAAAATTCTTCACAAGAGGGGGTGGACTTATCAACCATTCACAATGGGATTCATTGGCATTGTGGATGGGTTTAACCCTTGACTATTGGTTTGTGTTATTTCTTATTATGTTGGGTTTAACCCTTGGACTATTGCTTTGCATTATTTCCTGTGGTGGGTACTATTGCTTTCCTGACTCATCACTATTTGTATTGGCAATGCGTTCACTACAACACAAAACTAAAGTAACCCAACTAACGCATCGCCATTTTCATCGACAATGACTTGCTTTGTCTGCACGCTTGATTGAACAAACAATGACTCCACTTACTCATTGCCATTTATAGTGGCAATATCTTCTAACTCATCGCCAATACTAGTGATTATTCCTTGGGCATGTGAGACTGCAGAAATTACAAGAGATTGCCAATGGTAATGGCAATATTTAACAGATTGTACTGACAAGCCTGAATCGCCAATACTAGTGATTATTCCTTGGGCATGTGAGACCGCAGAAATTACAAGAGATTGCCAATGGTAATGGCAATATTTAACAGATTGTACTGACAAGCCTGAAACATATCTGATCCTTTCATGTTGGCCTTTCATTTTGAGGTAGAGATTGCCATTTACAATGGCGGTGTCCCCCATTGTCAGTGGTTTTTAAAACCATCCCATGTTGTGTGGATGACACCATTGGTGATCTCTATTAGATCATACTGACAAGTTTGAAACATATCCGATTCTTCTCTGCTGGCCTTACATTGTGGGGTAGATATCGCCATTTACAATGGTGGTGTCCCCCACTGTGAATTTTTCAAACCATCTCATGTTGTGTAGACGTTAGCATTGACGATCTCTAATAGATCTTACTGACACGCCTGAAACACATCTAATCCATCTCTGCCGGCCTACATGTTGGGGTAGAGATTGCCATTTACAATGACGGTGACCCATTGTGAATGATTTCTCAAAACCAACCCTGTTGTGAAGATGTTTTTGTATGCATATACCTGATTACTAATGTTTAAAACATCATTTGCACAGAAAACCTGCTTTAGTTTAATTCACAGTAAAAATAAAGATGTGACATAACCCATCCAACCCACTCAATTTATCACATCTTACAATTACAACATTATATGATTAGTATTTACAAGGAAACACAATTCAACTCACTCTAACCGGGTAGCAATTTTCGACAAGACCGAATATGACAAGAAATATTCAGGTTTTGGGTTGTCATGATCTGTTTAATAAACCACGTTGACATGTTTAATTAAACAAGCCGACCAGCTAACCTGTTCGATTAAATATATCCACCACTCAAACCAATTACAATCTGTTTAACCCATTGATTACAACCCACCAAGCAGACTAACAACTTGATTACTACCCGTCAATCCGTTTGACACGTTTAAATAAATCGGTAAACAAGAAATATAGGGGTCACACAATATAAAGTTTTGTCAGGATTAGGATTGGATTGATGTTATTAGTCATTATTCGAGGTTTCGAACTAAATAATTCAACACGTCAACTCAAAACCCGTAAACCTAACACAATATTCATCCTTAAACTAAAATACTAATTTCAAACAATTTGATCCATATAGATAAATGCTAACTATAATTAAACTTTTTTAATCTATAGTTGCATGATAATTAACTTGCATGTTTCATTCTGCAACGGATTTCTTCATCATAACGATAATGGAGTCGATTCAATTCAATCTCCAAGGGTAGCCATAGCCTCCTCATGACTCACTCTTCAATGCTTCTTACATTTCTTCATTTGATTTTTCATTTTTGCTTTACAACCTAACAATTCATCCGATATCTGAATTCATCTTCTGTTGCTGAGGTAGATTCCGCATTCAATGTCGTATGATCATCAGGTACGTCGTTTTGTGCTCTCGATTTCACGTAAGGTGTTCGAATTCTAACAAATTAGCTGTTTGTTTCTCATTCTGTGATCATGATCGGTTTTTAGGCCTAATATAGATGACTAATCTATCCAATACTCTTTCGCGGTTGTTTTTGGAACAATCGGAATTCATCTTCTGTTTCAGAGGTCGATTTTGCGTTCATACTTGTATGATATCAGGTACATTCCTTTGCGCTCTCGATTCTCGTATGGTTTTTGAATTCGAGTCAGTTAGCTGTTTTATTCTATGATCATGATCGGTTTTCAGGCCTGAAATAGATGATTAATCTGTGGAATACTGTTTTGTGATTGTTTACGAGACAATTTGAATTCATCTTCTGTTTCAGAGCAGATTTCGCACTCACTGTTGTACGATATCAGGTACGTCAATTTCATGTAGGTTTTTCAAATTTGAACTGATTAGCTGTTTGATTCTCATTCTATGATCATGATCGGTTTTTAGGTAATAGTGTCTAAAATAGATTATTAAAACCTTGTAGAATTTTGTTTCTCATTCTATGATCATGATCAGTTTGAGGTAATAGGTGCCTGAAATAGATGATTAAAACCTTGTAGAATAATAAATGGCGGAGGAGAAGGATGCGAAGGAAGTTGTTGAGGAGAAGAATGATCATACGCCGAGGAAGGGGAAGAAGAGTATATTTTCTCGAATTTGGAGTGGATTGTTTAGGTTATACGATGATGATTTTGAGAAGAGATTGCGATATATAGCTAAAGAAGAGGCTACTATTCTTGCTAGAATGAAGAAACGATCTACAAGATGGAGGAAAACTGCTAGGAATCTGATTGTATCTTTTGTTCTTCTTGAGGTAATAATCTTGTTCCTTATATGAGTAGTAGTAGGTGAAAACATTGTTAAGCTCGGGCCTTGACTTCTACTAACCCTTTGAATGTCAAATGTCTAGCACAAGCTGCATTCGAGTGGTCTTGTTGGTTAGCAGAGGATTGATTTGCCTGTGTAATAGGTTCTCATGTTTATCAAAAAAGTCTTACATATCCTATGTGTTGTCTCAGGTTGTTGCAATTGGATACGCGATAATGACAACGCAATTGGTGAAGCTAGAGTGGAAAATGAGGGCACTTCGAGTTTTGCCTATTTTTGTATTGCCTGTATTAGCATGGGTTTTGTACTCTGGGATTAAAAGCCTCACAGGAATGTGTAAGTTCCCTCCATAAGTATATAGCCATCTTCTTTATTCTATTTGAGGACTTGTTAAAGTTCAGTAGATTGTTATCTAGGGTGAGCAGAAAACCAAACTGTAACCAAATTAACCAATAAAACTGAACCGAATAACATCTTGTGTTTACCATAAGATAGTTGATTTGTTGAAGTTAAATCCTAGTCAGGGAAAAACAACCAATTTAGTGAATTCGGGTACGCTCTTTGTACAGGTGAACGCAGGGATCAAAGAAGTTTAGAAAGGCTTCGGGAAGAAAGGCAAGCAAAAATCGATGAACTTAAAGATCGGACTAACTATTACAACACCCAACAACTTATTCAGGTATCACTTCAACCTCTATACTCATCACCAAATATGTTAGTAATGTGTACTGCAATACCTTTCTTTTCCAGAGATATGATCCGGACCCAGCAGCAAAGGCAGCCGCTGCATCTGTTCTTGCATCCAAATTGGGTGCAGATTCAGGACTGCATTGGTTTGTAGACGATTCGCATCTTAATCCACATGATACAGGGAAAAGCAGTGATGTTGAGTTTATGCAATCTGGTGGTCTAAGAAGACGGAACCCATCAGAGGCTAGATCACCTGGAAGTACAGTAGTGCAAGACGGGGGTTTCCAGTATGCGGGAAGTGAGGTTTCTGAGATTTCTTTGCCTAGTGAGCTTGTTGTCGAGCATCAGAATCGTGTGGCTATGAGTCCACAAGATGGTGGTTGGTTGGCTCGACTTGCTGCATTGCTTGTTGGAGAGGACCCTACTCAATCTTATGCACTTATATGCGGAAATTGCCATATGCACAATGGTGAGTAGAATTTTACTTCTGTTTGATCTTGTTGGAAAGTACAAAACATCCTTCTTGTGTTTGCTAAAAGGGCTAAGAAGTTATCAACCTTGGGTCAGATTTAACCAACTATTATAGGCGAAAGTTTAAAAACAAATTGATCCTCCCAAAGACCCAGGTTCAAACCTTCTTTCGGTAACATCTTGGATGGCGATTGCAGTTCATAAAAAACAAATAAACTGATCCAAGGTGACTAACTTTCATAAGTTTTATTTTGAGGTCATTTAAAACATCAAAACGCGGACAAGGCATGTGATGTGTTTAACAAAGTTCATTAGCTTGCACATGATTCCCCTCTAACAGAGGTCTCAAGTTCGAATCCAGTTTCCGTCTTAAACCCTTAAAGGCCGCCTACCAAGCGTAGCAACATGGTCCCACGGGTTAGCACGGACTTCGTGGGCCTGTGAGTTTTCATAACGGGTTCTCATGGCTAAAAAAGGTTTGTTACTTTTTATGCATTTTTCCATTACTAAAGTATTCATTTGAATTCTATACAGGCCTTGCAAGGAAAGAGGATTTTCTTGTAATTACTTACTACTGTCCACACTGTAACGCCCTGAATAAACCAAGAAACCTGGAAGAAAGCTCTACATGTAACAATAGCCCAAATATGAGATCTTTAATGGCGCATCATCATGCCCTGATTAAAGGCGAAAATCCTTCAGATCCAAACTCCCCTGATATGAAATCTCCACCAACAAATCACCATCACGTATCTAAACCAAAGAAACCAGGTGAAAACCGTTCAGATATCAGCATCCCTGATATGAAATCTTCAACAACAAATCACCTTCACGTGAACAAACCAAAGATATCAGGTGAAAAGTGTTCGGATATCAACGTCCCTGACATGAAATTATCAACAACAATGGTTAATGCCAACTCGGTAGAACAAAGTAGTGAGTCCATAGGGGAGAGTGTGTCTGTTAATAGTACTCCTGCCACTTTAGCTGTGGATGAGAAGGAAAAAATAGTGCCCGAGGATCCAGATAACAATTGACATGATTTGTACGGGTTATATTGTCATATTAACAGGTGCAACCTTGAAAAATTTACAATCGGTCTCCCATCTCCTGCTTCCTTTGTGTAACAAATTCATGATGAAATATTATGGTGCAACCTTTCCACTCCACATGTTTATGATCACAGTTTGTGTTCGTTATGACTGAGATTAATATAGTAACGTTATTGCACCTGTTACTCGTCTTCATCAGACGGGAAATTTGGGCCGTTTGCACAGTTTTCCATCTGATGAAGATCTTGTTTTGACTTCATTAGTAGTGATTAATCTGAATATCATTAACATAAAGACCTCTTTTGGTACTGAATAACATGCCAACATGGTATCTTTTCATAAGTATATTTTATTTTATACATAAGAAACTTGAACATGAAAATTTTGTAAGGCTACAGTGAACACAGGACCTTTCTTCATACATCCAAGATAAGTCTGTGAGTGAGAATGTTCTCTCGTTCTTTAGTCGGGGGCAGCGAGAGACAATCTAAATACTGCAAAGGGAAATCAAGAAACAAACAATCAAGGCACAACCTTATGCAACAAAGAATTTAAAAAATAATCAACGTATTGAACTGAAGTACTTGTCTTTCTGGTTGCAAACAAACCACCTTCAAATAGGCAAAATGAAACTTACACTTCATAAACAAAAAATGATTTTGGACAAAAAAACACCAAATACATTCTTTTTGCATTTGCAATTTTCTCTTTTTTCTTGCTAATGATAGTGGTTTAACCCTTTCTTTAAAAGCAAAACTAAAAGTGTCTTGATTTGGATAATAGCAGAATCCATTGATAATTAGGGCTGCAAAGAAGCTAAGTTGAGTACAAATATAACTGGATCGTTAGCTCGAATAGCTCAAAAACGTGCATTATAACTATGTTCAAGCTCAGATATGTTTACTCAGTATAACACAAGCACAAATTATTAGATAAAAACAACTTGTTGGCAGCCGTTGCCAGCTATCAGTTATTGATAACAAGATACAGATCATCATTAAAAACATATTTGACAATCAAATTCTAATCCGATCAGCTTGATACAGGCACAATACGAATCATTTATAAGCTCTTATAGATTAATTGACGATTCAAAAAACTAGCTAAAACACACAATAAGCATATCAAGTTTAAAAAAACAAAACAATTTTAGAACTCCGTACCGTCGAAGGCCTTGATCATCGGCATCGGAGCCTACTCTAGCTTGACGTGTGAAGTTTGGGCTCGAGCTTGTTTATTAAATAAGCCCGAACATATGCTCGAGCTCCTTAAATATCGGCTCGTGTACATCCTTACTCTTAAGACGATGACTCGTTTATTGGAAATCTCGAATTTCTTAAAATCTCTCTTTATTGTCAAAAAAATACGTCATAAATTAGTATATGTAAAAGCTGCTTGTAACGCATGATAGTGCAAAAAAGAGACTCGTTATGCGACCGATAATCGTGTATTCATGTTATGTTATAGCAATATATTAGAATAAAAGATAAAAATATGTAATCATAGTTATAAAAATTTTGTATTGTTTTCTTTTATTTTTTGATATTATAAGTTTGACTTCTGTTTTGTATTTTTAAAGTAAAATTAAGAGCTTGTATTATCTTTAAAATAATTTAACTATATAAATAAAAAAAATGAAGATGAAAAAGAAAACTAAACTAGCGTCGTTTAACAATGTTGAGTTTCTTAAAAAATTACTTTGTTCAATCTCTATATAATAGATTATAAATATATGATTAATGGTAAATATGGTTTTACCAAGAAATCTCGAGAGAGATTACTGTGAAGTATATCTTAAAGAAACATTAATCCAAAACAACACCAGTATGGTCCTGCAAGTAGCCAAGCAATTCCAACCACAGAAAAACATTGAAAATGTATTTTGCAACAAAAAGGTTGGTTGGTTGTCTTGTGGGGCAAGTCAAAAGGCTGTTGACAAGGAAATAAAGCAAGTTATGTACAACATAATTCATCTAAACATTCCTCATGTAGTTTGCATATTCCTTTACCAACATACTACACATTTCTTTCCCTCATAAAACAAACTGCCTACACAACAGATGCATCTTCAACTTCATTGCTATGCTTTTCATCACAAATGGCCATATTTAAACTGCAAAACTTTCTGAACCCTTCAAATGTACAACTTTTATTGCTCACTTTTTGTACCCGGCCCGATTATCGGGCTGTCGGGTCATTGGAGGTTTTCTGGTATAACCGGGTTTAATTCAGAACTCGCATCAAATGTGCTTCCTTCAGCTTTTGAAGATGCTTGTGGTTCTTCAAGCAAAGGCTTCGGGTCTTGGTCTCCATCTTCATGTAAAACTACAGCTTCGGTTGGAGTGCCTGTTCACATTTCACAATAGAAAGAAATTAAACACTGTTGGATGTTTAACAAGTGGGTTCATCAACAATATGTAGACGTGGCAAAATGGACGCGTCAGAATGGGTGAATCTTTTATTCGGGGAGAAATAATTAACGTATTAGATATAATACGAAAATTATAATTTAAAAAGCATATTTTTAAATAACTTCAATAAAACAATTTAATGATTGTAAGCATTTAAATCCACATTGGTTCACTTTCAACCATTTACACATTCCATTTTAATCAAAAAAATTTAAGTTTACTAATATAACCTGAATCAACTTTTATATAGGTGAATGAGTTAAAAATTATAAGAAAAAGGAAAGGTGTGTACTTTGGATTGCACCCTGATACATGGGTTTCTTGAGCCATATGGTTCCTGGGAAGACCATGAGGCTGGTTTTGGTCAAGGTCTTCTTCTCATCGGCTTCCAAGGGTGTGAACCCAAACCCTTGGGTCCATGTGTCAACCAGGCTCGGGATGGCAGATACCACCAGCTTCTCTACCTTTAAGGACTTCAGCAACTAAAAAAATCAAGACATAAAGAGAAAGAGTCATGTTTGCATATTCGTTGCAAAATAAAATAGAATCAAGCAGAATTTATGCCTTAGCTTAAAGTTGTAGTGATAAATAGGCAACCATGAAATAAGGCATTACGGTCTAAAGTTTATTATTAAAAATCACCTCTTCAATAGTATTCATGAGACGCCTACACATTCCCTGGCGGCGATATTTGCTACACGTTGCAATTAGTGGCATCTCGGCAACATGTACTCCATGAATCCTGCCAATGAGTTCAAACATATCTTTCCAATTAATATTTTGCGAGACCATATGCAACAAGTAATTTGCTAAAACCAAATAATAGATCATTAATTATTCAACAAGAAATTTACGTATACCAACTATCACTAGATTGTATCTACTAGGCCAAACTTAATGAATTCATATTTTTTTAACAAGTGAACTAATATGGGAGCTTGTAAGATAAACTAGGAGATAAGCTTGGTCATTAAAAAGTACCTTACAGATGCCACACATACTATGACATCATCTTTCTCCAAGATCATTGTATAGAACCCCTCGTAGTTGAGACGGGCAAATTCTGATCTGAAAAGAAAATCAAACAAATAAATAGTCTCTCGAGAGTTATATTATTAGTACACAAAGTGAAAAACTAGTGAAAACAATTAGAATTGGGAATCTCAACCCATTTCCTTAAGAAGAGATCAATTTGTAATATTTTTAATCTAAAACAAGTCAAACGGGTAAAATAAAGAAGTTTAAGCTAAAAAGGGAAAAGGCCCATGGAACTATGTGAAAGTTGCCTGAAGTGAACTTAAAATGCATACAACCTCCTAAATTGTAAAATCAGAGATTTAGATTATTATTATTTGAATATTGTTGTTTAGTCATATTAGCGCATTAACTGTTGATTGAAATCTTCTTAAAATGGATAACAGTTGTTTCAGTCCAACAAACCGATCTTGCCACCTCAGAATGATTATGAAAACAGGGAAGTTGAAATAAAGATCTACTTTTAATGTTAAGCATCTGAAAACAGAAAAAATAAAATGGAAACAGATTATAAGATGAAGATAGTGCTCACCCCCAATTATATAGGACATGGGGTATCATATCAATGCCTGTTCTTGGATCCACCATGGGAAGAAAACATTCTTCCATAATTGTAAGGGCAACAGCTAGTTTCAGATTGCATTCACCTTTCAGAGCAACCAAACGCTGTGCAGAATGAACTTTTAGGTCCCCATGAATGCATTTTAGAATTGCCCACGAGAAGCCATCCGATATGGAATTCATGATCCCGATCTGGGAATGAAGCCCCGAGTGAATCTACAAGTAGTTTAGATTCAAATTAAATAATAAGATCCAACACTGCAATTTTTTATCTATATTTTTGTATTCAGGTTTGGTAAAAGTGTTAATTTACGTTACCTCCTCACAACTTTCCCCACAGAACCATGTAGCAGAAGACCTTAACTCTCTTTCCATTCCCTTCTCTCTCAGACATTCCTCATGATCTGTTTACAAGCAAAACCATTCACGAGAAAGAACAAAATTTGGAAGATAAATACAGCAAATAATTATAACCACCACAACAATAATAGTACTAATGATGATGATTATAACAGAGGACAATGTCACAAATTAGCAATATACTTTTGGCAGTGCTCCATTTTGGTGACTCGTAGGTTTTTTGAATGGGCTACTTGAGAGATTAACGTTTTCAGTTCCTATTTGGTAATTAAATGCTCCCTACGTCCTAAAAAATGTTCACCTTTCTATCATAGTACATCCCAACAATAATGTGCACTTCCACATTTATTTGTCAAGCATCTGTTCTACCCTTAAATCACTAAAAAAGGTGTACCCGGTACTTACCTACATTCTGTGTAGCTAAGGTCATAAAGCATCAGCCTTACCGGTTGCTCCAAGCCCAGCCTCACTAAACTACATTAATTGCACACTTCTAAAACTGTGTGCACTTTATAGGGATAAAATCAGGATTAAGCTATTATATGAAGCATTAGTTATACTTTCCTAAAACTTTGTGGTTTTCTTTTATCGACGGTTATTTAAAACAGAGGGAGCATTTTTCTTTTTGCCCCAATCTGCTTATCTTTTTTACATTTTCTTGCTCTATAATAACCACAATGGACCTTTAAAAAACGGGTAATTATTTAAAAGTTATAATTACCAAATAGGACTGAAAAAGCCATAGTTACAAAGCATGCCAAAAAAGGTTATAAGTACCAAAATGGGACGGCCAAAAGTATATTGCAACCTTATGACATTTTCCGTAATAATAATAACTAGCATCCTGGTTGAGTGCAGAAATATACATTTATGTTCGCATTGCAAGCATTTCAATGCACCCAAGCTTGAAGCCTCGGTGTCGTTGACCACGTTCCCACAAATCCAGCAAGAGCACTTTGAACAATACCAATTGCCTTCTGGTAGTTCCTGGAAAAAGCAAGGCATGAAAGGGGATATGGATGACCAGATAAATTAAAAAACAACATCAGAAAAATAAAAACAATCAGTTAAATTATACTTATAATAATATAGAACAAAGCAGCTTTCTTTGAGCACTAAGAACCCCAAAAGTTGTTGAGAAAGTACAAATACCTAAAAGTTGTGTTGGACATATAATAAAATAAAGGATAAATAAGATTTTCGAAAAGATGATGAAAGTAAGACTAACCTCTACACACAAGCATTTTAGATGAAAGGTTGACGGGCAGTTATCACAGCATATCAATTCACCACCATCGCCACACAAACCACAACTGTCGTCATTTTCATCAATATCTTCAACCTCAATAATTCGTGTAGCACCTCTCCTAACCTTGTATTCAGCTGACCAAGCTTCCAGCTGGCACAAAGTGAATGGTTTTCCAGACTCCATAAAAAGATATAAACACGGGCTTTTTAAGCTGAAACCAGCATGAATCTTAAACTCAGAAACAGAAAGAATCTTCTCACAACACCGACACAAAATACCATCACGGGTGACTAAACCATCTTTCACCACTAAATCATCACTTGGATTCCTGTACTGGATCACTTCATTAACTTTAATTACTCCAAAATCTATTAACCAGGATAATACTGTTCTTACACCGAGCCCAGACCACCTCCCTTCCACCTGCTGTTGACCACCTTTGATCAAACTTCGTGGAAGCAGCCTGCAACTTCCCTTTCGGCCCTTGCTGAACCTCCTTGGAGCTTTTGGGACACGATATTTTTTCTTCAAACCTGATGATTTGTTAGTAGAACGGTTCTTTAAAATGGCTGAAAGTAAAAGATCATTATCATTAAGGTGACAATTTCCTTTTTTCTCTTTTCCATGTTTATGATGGTGAATCGGCTTCTTAAATCTGGATTGCTTCTTTTGCTTCTTTTCATTTTGGTCATCAGAAGAGCAAAAGGATGATTTTATACAACTCCCATAACTCTCAGATATATTTGATTTTAATTGAATGTTAATCTCACTGATCTCCTGCATGCCATCGGAGGCACTTACTTTCATCTCAGACAACCTCTTCGATTTCTTGCGTTCTTTAGTTTGCATGACATCATCTTGATGAGGAAAGACAATTTCAGACCCTCCGGTTGATGCATTAAGATTAGTTGTTTGGCAAGAAAATGGAACTAAATCGCTGTTCTCTTTCCCAATATTTTTTGTAATTTGATTAGCAACAAGAACTTCATTTTTTGGAGGTAAAACAGTATCATCGCTAAAATAAATACTATCCACCACGCTTCTCTTCGTTTTAACCGGTTTCCCTTCCTTCAAATACCGCAGACTTTTATCAATGTACACCACTTTTGCAAAAGGATCGAGTAAATACCACCAATGAGCTAAGGCAGTCGCATGTTCCAAATTTCTAAGCTGTTCTTCAATCTCTATTAAAGTATCAGAAAAATCAGACTGGAACTCGGCAAAACTGGTCCACTGTATGCCATTACTATCACTAACAACATAATGTGCATCTGCAACTAGTTTCTGACCACACATATTCCATGCTCTGTAAAATTCCCGAATTGGCCTTCCTGAAGGAGATTTATAGACATATTCTCCATGCCCTTTACAATGTGTGGTTCTGTTTCGCCTTCCTATAACCCATTTTGCTTCCCTAAGTAACCGATGAATGTGAAACCGTAATAATGGTCTAGGGTCAGTTGTTGAATCTTTAGGTGGTGCCAAAAGTTCATCTTCATCAAGTTCCACAAATGAAGAATCTTTCCATTTTCTTTTGGAACATTGAACTGGTTCAGGCTTGACGACTAAAAGCTTGCTGACATGACTTTCCTGAGAAACAGGTGATGCAATTGCAGCGCCGACGTCAGTTCCTTTTTGATCATTTGTGTCAGAGCTTGATAATCTGGATTTTGAATTATCCTTGTCAGCAACTTCTCCAACAGTACCTTTAAGCAGATAGCAACTAGATTTAAAACCTTGAGCCGATGATTCAACTAAACGACATGTTACCATTGTAGTTGGTTGAAACAAACAAGAATCAGTTTCTGTTGATGGGATTGAAGAATTAATGACTTTCTCTAAATAAGGTTTAGCATTGACTTGTTCTTCAGGTAACACCTTCCTTCTTTTAACTTCAACATCAGGGTCGTTTCTTGATGATGTAGTAAACTCTTCAGATTCTTTCATGTTTTGTAAATCTGTTTGACTTGTCATGACTGAATTGTCACTGTTGCAACCAAATGAAACAACTTTAGGTTTTTTATTTTCATTTTCAAAATTGATTGCTCCGGTTACAAGACACTTTTTACTAGTTTTATCATTTTCATGCCCAAAGAATACTTCTCTAAAAATGGAATCTTCTTCCTTTGAACCCTCAAATTCATCATCATGCAAATCTTCAATACCTCGCCTGAATAACATCTTTAAGGACTTGTTGCAGTTCCCCTTCATTGTAAGTGTCTTTTTTAAATCCCTTATCTAATAATAATATTCAACAGACTCTCTTTTTAAAATAAATAGAAATCTCCATAGAATCAAAAGGAGAAAATGATCATAGCTGAATTCAGAATGATCATATGACCATGTATACCATGCAATCTGCAAATCTGCAATAATTCAATATCATAAATTAGATGAAGTTGAACACAAGTATGTGAAGATGAACAATGGAAGAATATTCTACTAAGATGAGGCATCAGTCGTGATCCAAATATGCTTGTGACAACCACATCAATAAATGAAAAGCATTTGACTTAAATAAATAAAGATCAAAACAGCCGTAGCTAATAGGAAAGAAGATTCGTAGTGAAATTATGATTATTCCAAATTCAGAACACATAAAGAGCTCAACAACAGCTTGGAACGGTGTCGAAGTCTGCACAATCTACGAAAATGTCAAGATCAAATGATGCTGTAAAAGAAAATACAACGTATAAATGTCGTAAAGATGCATAGTGTATTTCAAGGATCTTCACCATATGAAAACATTGTGAACTGTAGTCGCTGGAAGACGAAGGAGTCTCGCTCTGAGTTAGTTGTTGGGTAAAAAAAACTTAGAAACTAGATTACTCCTTGCCCGCAATCTTAGAAACAAAGGTTATAAGTTAAGAGAATATAGATTTACTTAAAAAATAGCAGACAACATGGCAAATAAATCTAGATCACCACTTAGTAATGGTCTAGAAGAAAACAACTTGGTTGACGACTACTTTAAATGTTTATGAGAAAATGAGAAAAGCAAACAAAAAATATGTTGCATGATACAAAGAGCATAAAGTCAGAACTATTAAACTATGTATTGTGGAAGACATGCCCTAAAAAGAAAATCTAGAACATGGATAGAGTCAAAGAAGGAATATTACGAAAGAGATGGCAAAAGAATAGGTTTACAACGAGCCAACCAAACATGGATCCATGTACATGTACCATTAATGTTACAATTATACATAAAGCATGAATAGATAGCAACTTATTTATTATGAAAGCACATACATTAATTAATACAAATATAACATGTACTTCTACAACACGCTCATTAAAACAAATAAATAATATGCAATATAACACTAACAAGATCACTAGCTAACTTGTACACTAAGATAAACAATATTTTCTAAAAGTTAAGCAGCACATATACCCTGATCAATCTGAAGTACAAGAGCCTTGACACTTTTTTGTTCTGTTTTAATTCGATTATATTCAAATGGGCAAAAGAATTTCAGAACCAGCATGTGTTTGGCTGCTTGATTGATTGATATGCAATTATCAACCTACACAAATTACGACGGAAACTTAGATACAAGCCCCTCAATTTTGTAAACAGATGTGTATTAATATAATATATAGCTTTTTAGATACAAAGAATATACTTTAACCTTCGCATGAATGATGATATTTATCTCTGCATATTGCTTTTAGAGATGCTACATAAATAATTTATATTATCTCCCAAATGTCCTCTGTAACATATATAAAAAACTTCAGGTTGCCTAAGCTTGCATTAAAAAAAAGAACTTTGCACATGTACCATGAGCCCATGGCATATCTATAAGCATCCTTTCAGTAGATATGTGCAATTAAAACAATCACTACAAGCAATTAGTGAAATAATTTTCATCACAAAATTAGTTTTTACTAATGACATAAATGATGCTGAAGGAAGTGCATGTTGAAATTATGCAACAAATAATTCTAGTGAAGTTGAGGATTGATTTCCAAAAGATGACGTAAGGCCATCAATCACTTAAGGAGTTAAGGGTCACAAGCTAAAACTGACAAGGTGAACCAGCGTGGATCAGATTGACTGATATGTTAATGTTGACACAAACGTGTGGCTACACAAGATACGTAAATATCCACACAAAAAAAAAGTCATTGTGGACCCGGTGTAGGAATATAAGAAAATATTGCTTAAAATTGCAGGTGCATCTAATTCAATTATTGCTCGTGAGTGTTCTCCTCCAAATCCCTGTTGTCAATAGCGGCTATAGCGACTGCTATAGCGCGCTACATGGCGTATAGACAAGGTGTCGCTATTTTTTTCTTTTTTTTAATATTTTTTTAATTTTTTTATAACTATAAAATGACCCAAATAGAGTATTTTAGCTAATTGGGTGGTGTTTGCTTAAATTTTCTACTACTTCATAGCTAAACATGTTATTTATTGAATGTAAAACATTTCTTAAAGTTTGTACTACCTTATCGCTAAACACGAAATAGCGGGCGCTATTTACCGCTATTCGCTACGTAGTGTATAGGTAGCTTGTCGCTATTTACCGCTATTCGCTATTGACAACTATGCTCCAAATTGAATATGCGTTCGCTAATCGCTCATAAGGTATGAAAACAGTTTTCATAATGCCAATTTACCAACAAAATAACCCCACCAATAGTACCAAGTAGCAAGAAGAATAGAAAAGGTCAGCCTTAAATTGGTCTAGGTACAAGTAGTGAAGAACTTGATCATTCAAATACCAAAAACCTTGAAAAACACGCCGTTAGTACTCAAAGACATCTAGGTTAGGTCACCTTACTTCTCCCTCACGGCCTACATTTCCCCTCCTCTTTAATCCTTTTATTGTCATCATATTCCATCCCCAAACGAACTAATACTTGTGGTCAATAGCTTTTTTGAATAGGGTTCAACTGATAATTTTGCCAATGGTGTTTGTATTGCCGACCAATCATCTACACGTTAAAAGCTTGAAGGGCTTCATATCATGCACATTCAAGTAATATTTATACAAACCACTTCAAGGAAAAGCAAGAATGGCCCATCGAATTCAGGAGTCGGTTTATCAATATCTAATAAGAGCTTCTCCTATAGAAACCTAGCCAATTTTTTCCCAAATCCCATTTAATCGTTCCACATTGGAAACTATAGAAGGGCATAAAGAATCTACCATCCAGCTACATTGTTCCATAAGGGGGAGATTTACAAGACAGAGTTAGCTCAATTGTTACAAATGAAATGACTATATGTTTCTGCAATATCAAAATGGTGTAGCATTGAGTTGCAATCATACGTAAAATTAATGAGTTAAAACAACAAGAAACCAGTCAAACGCCACACACAACTGAGAGAATCAACCAAAAAAAGTCAAGTACTAAACCTACATTAGAAAATTAGATGTTGAAAAATATAGCATATACAACTCAAAAACCTAGATAATGTATCTTCCTTGACCAATTACCAAATTATGTATCAATTTAGAAGAAACTCAAAGGAATTCATAAACAGGTCGATATCCAATCAATCCATGCTACAAAAGGGTCTCAACTTCCAGAAATGGAATCTAAATCAACAAATTCAATGAATAACTAAAACCAAACTACATCGCAGACGGCTAAATCTCCCAAAAGATTTCCAAAATTCAGCATACAAACAACAAATCCCCACAAAAACTTCCAACATTCTCCAGACACACAAATCGGTCACAAAACTTTGAAACCAAACAACGGAGATCAAAATCCACCACGACATCCATCAATCGGAAGTGTGGAGCAAAATTGAGCTAAAATTGAAGGGAAAACGAACCTCTGGAGTGCAAATTGAGCTCCAAATCGGGAATTAGGGTTTGAGGAATGGGGAAAACCTTGAGGATGTAGATCGAAGGCGGAGAAAACGATGAAATTGAGCAAGTTTGAAGCGTTACGTTGATGTGTGAAGAATTATCACACTTCTCACGAGTGTTTATTGAAGCAAAGATGAAATGGCGGAAGATTGGGCTTTCAGGAGCCCGAAGAACAATGGTGCTCTGCAGCACACCAGATGGTAATCACCTTTGTCTCTGCTTACGTCAAAATTCACATTTTTTTTCCTCAGATTTTGTATTTCTATTTAGTTATAAGTTTTTTTTAGAACATACCGATAATCTACTCATATCTGTATTTTATAAGATTTCAACTTTCGATCTCGTGTTTTTTTTTACCTATAGGTTTACAGAATTACGGTTTCAAATGATTTAGTTGATGTATTTAGGTATAATGAAAACTAGTTATATTATTGTGTATCAGTTGTCATGTATTGTTACCTCGGATTTTTTTCGTAGAAACTTTACACACAGAAAAATTATCTTTCCTCTCCCCTTTGTTTTTTCTTTTTTCCTTCTTTGTAGACGGTGTGTGAAAAACTTCAACCCAAAAACATATTTTTAACTTTTAATGTGTAAACACCACTATGGTGATCTATTAATACATAATAAATGGATTATATGAATTAAAAGTTATTATTAGAAAATTACATATTACATACTATTA
The DNA here is from genome assembly GCA_025506505.1 of Flaveria sonorensis. Classification (NCBI taxonomy): domain Eukaryota; kingdom Viridiplantae; phylum Streptophyta; class Magnoliopsida; order Asterales; family Asteraceae; genus Flaveria; species Flaveria sonorensis. The sequence goes on from CM046435.1 coordinate 57,709,998, forward strand.
AAAAAATAATGGAATGAAGAGTGAAAGTTACATACTATTAAAAATTACATAAATTTTTAGACAACTTAAGTAAAGAACTCTGATTTTTAGTATTTTAATAATAACGTTTTTAGGTTTTTAGATTAACCTAAATTGTTTATTTGCTTTAGTTTAGAGGGGAATCTACTTTAGATAGGAGATAACATCTTTACACAAATATATATGATTCTAGGCCTTTTGAAGATTGTCTTTTATATTTTTATCATGTTTTTCCTATTTAGTATATGCATTATATGATTTATGTTCTTTGTATGTTAGATTTAGTATATGCATTATATGATTTATGTTCTTTATCTTCATCATTCATAGATTTTCTTTTGTTAATCAACTTAATATGGTTTATCTTTGTATTGTCTCTCTCATGTTACTCTAGATGTATACGTATCAAAAATTAATTACAAGTGACTATTCGTGAGGCGTAAAAACATTAACAGAAATCATATTTATCTTCATTTCACTAATCTTTTTTCGAGCTCTACTATATACTATTGTATACATATTATTAAAAATTACATAAATTTTTAACCAACTTACGTAAAGAACTTTAATTTTTAGTATTTTAGTAATAACATTTTTAGGTTTTTAGAGTAACCTAAATTGTTTATTTGCTTTAGTTTAGAGGGGAATTTGCTTTAGGTAGGAGATACCATCTTTAAACAAATACATATGATTCTAGGCCTTTTGAAGATTGTCTTTTATATTTTTATCATGTTTTTCCTATTTTTACATGTTTGTATGTTAGATTTAGTATATGCATTATATGATTTATGTTCTTTATCTTCATCATTCATAGATTTTCTTTTGTTAATCAACTTAATATGGTTTATCTTTGTATTGTCTCTCTCATCTGATTTTAGATGTATACGTGTCAAAAATTAATTACAAGTAACTATTCGTAAAGCGTAAAAACATCAATCAAAGATCATATTTATCTTCATTTCGCTAATCTTTTTTCAAGCTCTATTGTATACTAAATCCCACCTAAACCATTTCACTACCGACTAGAAGCCCCGCAATTTGGTTGTGGGCGTACACTTGGTAGCGTTAGGGCGTATGCCATTTGTATTTGCGTATAAACTTTTATCATCTTCATTTCACTATCAGAGAAGTAAATTTTGATGATGAAAAATTTATCTACGCATGCATCATCACTAGTGTAATGGCAAATTCTAAATATAGAAATAGAAGATAGTTTTTAAAATATTATTTTATTTCAAAGAATCACCGAGGATTTAATCAACATCCAAAAATAAAATTATAAACATCCATAAGAGGTCACAAAAGCGTCATCGGATGGTATGATAAAATGAAATAAAATGTAAAAAAAACTAACAATCATTGAAATCCGCTAGTAATCAACGATGGAAATTTCGTCCGTAAACTTTTTAGTCGTTGTCGGTTGAAAAAAATAACGACAACTTTTAACGATTGTTGATCCGTCATAAATGTTCAAAATTAATTCTTTTGAGACCTCTTTAGTTTTTATATTCTTCATTTTGATGTGTATTATGGTTTGTCTTTCGGTCGTGATTTTCAAATTATACGCCCTTTTTGATTTTCATATTTTGTTATTGATTTTCATATTATACAATAGTTCTTGTGAATCTGACGGTGTCATGTCGGCTAGTGGCCTATTAATGTAAGAATAAGTGGATTATGAGCTAAATCTTGCAAAAAAATAATACAGTCAAAGTTAAGTATGCATCAACATAGTTGATTCACGTGTGAATGCATCTTTCATCTTTGTATATCAATATATGAAGGTATATATAGTACAGTGAAATTGATTATTCCAGATATTAAATTCACAATACACGTAGTATCCAAGGGGTAAGGTAATGTCTGGCGGTTTTATGAATATTAACTTTGTTTCAACTTCTAAAAGAAAATTTAGTCTACTAATCTAAGAATAGGTGGTCTCAAAATACTTAAACCTGTGAGAATCCTAAAATGATTTCCACTTGTGTGCTCAAAATGCTTGAGGAGGAAGACCTATGAATAAATCATTAGCATAAGTTTATTTCATGCACTCGAATTGATCATTTTTTCTCTCTTAAGTAAATTTAAGCTAGGTAATTTAATATAGCACAAAATATGATCTAGTGCACAATTGAGATGTTGAATACAAGCACTCGGCTTCCATGTCATATAAATTACACTTATGAGTTTTTAATTGGATATATATACTATTTGTATTTAGAAATTAGTGGGTTTACCATCTAATGTACGCTATCAACACCTATTGACTTGTTATCACATAGTGTGACTTACCATGACCTAATACAACTCATTAGCACATACCTACGTCCAAATGGCAACCCGACTCTTGACTTAATTACCTTTGTACGCAGAGTATGTAAAGGGGTTGAATTGCTTCATAATCTGATGTACACAACCTTACCCTACACTTTGTGTAGGAGGTTTTTTTCAATGTTTAAACCTATGGCCTCGGGTCATAAAGCATCAAATTTACTAGTTGCTCAAAGACCCGTCACGAGACAAGTCATTATCTAAAATAGGTAATTAACACGTGAATGGTTTGTTATTATATAACGTGACTTCATGTGACCTAAAAAAACCATTAACACATGATAAAACCCATTAAGATCAATTAATGGTAAAAGGATAATAGAACCCGGATGGCTTATCACCACATGGCTTATCACCACATAATGTGACTTTGTTGTAATGTAAAACAACTCATTAACACAAGAAAACACATAACGATGAATAAGTGAATTTATTATTTGTACAGGTCGTTAATACCTAAATGGCATGTTGTCGCATAGCAATATATGTATAACCTAATACAAACTCGTTAACGTATAAAAAGGGTCATTGATGGTGAAAACAATAAATTTATAATTTAACATACATAAATAACACATGTATTAGCTTAGCTAACATATAATGTAACTTCATGAATTAACGTGTTTATGTATTCATAATTTTAAAACCATGACAGTTATGATATGATGTCAATAATTTTTTCGGTATATTTAGTTTAGAAAAGTTCTAGTAAAATTAGTTTTATTTTCCATCTAGATATGTTTTCCTTTTACGCCATTTTCATCACGAACCTTAAACACCACATCACCACCGCCGCCAAACAAGGCAACCAATGCATCATCGGTCTACATTGCAATAGCCACACCAACGCCAGTCGGCCCCATTTCAACCACCCATATTTTTGTTTGTCCTCTCGACTAAACCCTGAGTTGTGCACCGTCTGCAAAACCATAAGATGCAAATTACCCATCACTTGCCTTTTATGGTTCGATATCATCACATTTAGGTTTGGATCTCACTATCACCAATCAAACCACCAGCAACGTTGCAAAGTATTAAGTAGCTTTAAGTATGTTGACTTGATAATGAGAGAACTAGTTTGCAATGGTAATGAATTAGATAATGAAATCAAACAATTGCTAATAAAGAACATATAATTTGATAATCATACATCATCACCAATTATCATTTAACACAATAATGATTACACATTTAGCTTTCTTTCAAACAATGATCGTAGCATATAACATCCGCACCAAACTTTGTGCCACGTTAACAACATGAGTAAAGGGGCGCCAACTAATCTTTAGTTACAAATAATCAATTCTTATACCCTTTAGTGCTTTGGTAACAATTGATCAATCGTGAGGATCTATTGCATTATCTTTTGGTTCATCATTTGTGACTTAACTAGTTGCATTTTTTGAACGGCTAATCAATAGTGGTTTGTTGTTAGTATCACCAAGTTAGTAATATTCGTCAATGTCAAGGTTTGAACCTTGGACCTACAAGAGAGGCAAAACCTCTCACATCCCCCTTGACCACTAGACCAAGAGATCATTAACAACTTAATTAGTTGCATACTTTATCATTTATATCACCTTTAATGATAATGATCATTTCCTATTCTCATGTTAATGATTTTACAACTAATCATTTTTTGTTATCAATTGCAATTTAATGTATCATTAGGTGCAGCTATCACTGTCAACTTTCATGGTCTGTTACATGACTCTTCAATTAGTACAAAAAGAATTAGGATTCAATAATATCCCTCTAACTGATGGTAGAAAAACCTAAAAGAAGGTTTTGAGGAAATAGAAGCCTTATTCTTTTGTTTTGTTTTTCTTTCCTTTATCCATCTCATCTTCCTACTTTTTTTATAACATCTATCCACTTAATTTTGCACTTGCAAAAATTATACCATTAGACCATTGGGTCGCTAGTTCATCTTTTTATGTATCATGTGATGTTTGACTCTGTTGTTTTAGATGTGAATTTTTTTTTATGCTTAGTAGTGGATGTTTGAGAAGGTTGGCTAGTTGATGCTGATTGTGGAACATTTTGGAAAGAAGACGAGCATTCCAAGGAGGTCAGTACCTCCTTGTCATCATCTTTTGACGAGCATCATTAGTTTTGGTTGAAATCTTTGCGTTCAGATACATAGAAGCTCGAACATAAAATAAGTATGTCACAAAGTATGCTCGGAACTTAAGAGAAATCTACTTGAGTTTCGAGTATAATAATATAATATAATATAATTGAAAAATTAAAATGAAAAGAGTCTCAAATTGAAAATGTATTAAATCAAAAAGAAAATATGTAAATCAAAAAGAAAAATACACTAAAAGACAAAATAGACTAATGGAAAAATCGAAAATATTAATATTCCATGCTTCATTTTGTTTTTTGAGTAAATTACGCACATCGTCCCGTGGTTTTGTTAAAATTTTGAATTTAGTTCCTAAGGTTTAAAAATTTTGAATCTGGTCCCTACTAATTCATTTTGCTTTCACTCAAGGTCCAAAGTGTTAACTCGAGGGTATTTTCGTCATTTTAAATTTCAAGAGTTTAATATATCTTTCAATATTAAAAAACTAAAAAATAGAAACCCTATAAACCTCACCCCCAAAACTGTATTCATCTTCTTCCTAAAAAACATCTATACGAATTTGTTCCACTATCTTCTTCTTTATGGGTTTCTAGATTTTTCAAGGGAATCGAAAGGGTGATTAAATCTTTTATATACTGATTCATTACTCTTCCTATCTCTAAGAAGATGCTTAATGCAAAAACACAATTGTTTCAGTCAAATACACAAATACAAGAATCGTTTGCTTCAGAATCAAGAACACAAAATCAAGCATGAATACAATTGACAAAATTGATACCAATCGAATGGATGTGAACGATCGAGTCAATGAAGTACAAAAAGGAGGATCAACGTATATGTTATTTTCTCAATTGAATATTGTTCATTGTTTGTTTTTTTTTTCTCGATTAAACATCAGATGTTTGAAATTTTGAACATCAATGAATTGAAGGTCTCAAACTAATGTGTGTGCAGTTTAGTTTAATCGATTTAATAGTTGGCTTCCAAAAGTCAAAGCAGAATATGCTTTTTCATTTTTCATTTGCTCTATTTGTTTTTCAATTTCACAAGTTATTTTACTTATGCTAGCTCTTGATAAAGTACTTTATATGGTGTATATGCTGGTATGAGGAGTCTAAGTGTAACATCACTACCAGGATCATATTTGGCTTTTGCAGATCAAGTGATGCTTGAGTCCATTTAACACACTTTATTGAAAATCATAGTCATATCGCATTGCATCATAGATGACATATCCTTTAATGATAACAGCAACAGATGATACATATAAGCTACCATAAAGTCCGGTGTATAAAAGCCCCTCCTCGCGTAGGCTATGCACCTGTTGAATTTTGATGCTATACCTACGGACCTACCGGTCTTGACCCATATGTAGTAGCATAACACTTTTAGTCCATTCTTACTTAATTATCAAGAAACCAGATTTTAAGTAGTTTTAAAACAAACATATATAAGGTAATAGAAGTACTAATATCTAAAGTATAACGTATAAAATCTGCACTAATTTAAGAGCATGAAACTGCAATGTTTTGACAACTACACAATGCACAAAAGCTGCACAAATTCAATAGCAACAAGTTGTATAAATCTGAACTGTTTTGACAACTAATGTAATGCATAAAAACTACACAAATTAGACAGCAAGAAATTGCATATATGTGCATTGTTTTGGCAGCTATATTGTGCATAAAAACTGCACTAAATGATAGCAATAAACTGCACAGATCTGCACTATGTGACAACTCTATATGCATAAAAACTGCACTAAGTTAATACCAATAAACCAGGCAAATCTGCACTGTTTTGAAAACTCTATATGCATAAGGCTGCACTAATTTGACAGCAATAAAGTGCACTGTTTTGACAGCTATATATGCATAAAAACTGCACAATTTTTACAACAATAAGCTGCACAGATATACACTTTTTGGCAGCTCCATAAGCATAAAATCTGGTTATCTTTTACCTTAGTTTTAGGATGCATAAGTAGATATACACCAATTTGATACCTGAATAAAAATTTTGACTTAATCCAGGTTCATGGTTCCATTTAAATTCAAAGGCGTTGCAAACGTAATACAAAAGTGACGCAAAATAGCATAAGTTATGGGTGAATAATGTTAATAGCTTGACAAGAGTAATGCTAATCACAACAGAAACTAAAAACCACAAACGTCAAATAACCTTAACAAATACTAGACACCACAAGAATCAAATGACATTTTCCATACTAAATACTAGATTTTTATTCTTTAGCTTTTGCACTAACTTTCCCCTTCCCTGTTGACTTAGAACCGACCTTCTCCTTCCTTTATACTGTTGAAGTAGCAACCTCTTGGCCTTTGCATGATTTCTTATTGTGACCTTTTTTCTTGCATATACTATAGGTGACTGACTTTCCTACCCTTGACATTTTACCTCCTTGATCCATACTTTGACTCAACTCATCACTTGATTTCTTTCTTTTCTTTTTGGGTCTACCAATAGGATTATGATGTTTAGGTGTTAGGAGAGTTAATGGACATGGAGATTTTGGCATAATTTCTTGCCATTGATGGGGTCAATCTTATTCATGTGCCTTAGACAATTTCTATGTTCTGCTGATGGATAAGTCTATAACAAAGCCGGTATGATACCCTAAAATACAAAAAATGGTGTTAAAATTGTAACTATAAATGTAAAGTTGGTATATAAATCACTAACCTTTTGCCCGTCAGTTATGAATGTAAAGTTGGATCTTGAATCCAAACCAAGGTCTTCACCCAAACATTCTAAGAACCAGGTCCAAGAAGATGTGTTTTCAGCTTCTACAATGGCATATGCAACAGGGTATATGCCATTGTTTGCATCTACACCCACGGCTGTTAATATCTGAGTAGGCCATGGGCATTTCATGAAACATCCATCTAGCCCCAAAAGCTCTCTCATACCCATAATAAATCCTCTCTTTAGAGCACCTAGACAAATGTAGATCCTTCTAAACATCCTAGTAGGACTAGCTGGATCACAACATGGCTCAACATCTATCTTTAAAGTGGTGCTTATGTTAGTTGCTTGTAACTCTAAACAGTAGTCTCTCAATAGTGCATATTGATATAAATAATCTCCTTGGATCTTTTTGGTTGCCATAACTTTCGCCCTGAATATCTTTTGTTCAGAGACATGAAGTTCAAACTTCTTCAGGACCTGATGTTGAAGTGCTTTGATGGGGATTAAGGGTTTGGTAGAGTTGATTCGTGCACTTCCTTAGCTAAGAAATTAGCAGTGCAATGTTTCACATCTATACTTTGAAGACATGGACATTGATGTAGGTTTTAATAGTCCAAGTTGTTGGAAATGGTCTGCCCAAGACACATATTGAATTGATATGGTTAGTAAGTTATGATCCAAGTCGGGTCATACCCAATAACAAGCTAGACAAACACCTACAATATTTATTTTATGATATGATCATATAAATAAATATTTTAAAGTATTTAGAAATTGGGTTTATGAATATTTGCACTTGTGTTGTAAATAAATTATGTAGATAATTTATTTTAGAGAGAGTATTCTATATTGTTATTCAAATGGTTGAACAACAATATAGTCTTTTGTCCGCATTTCTTAAATTACTCATCCGTATTTACTAATGCGGATGTGCTTTTGAGGAAATGCGGATGAAGATTACTCATCCGTACTAATGCGGATGAAGATTACTCATCCACATTTACTAATGAGGAAATACGGATGTGCATTTATGGAAATGCTGATGGAAACTGTTCATCCGCATTTACTAATGCGGATAAGCATTTGAGAAAACGCTGATGAAATTACTCATCCGTATTTACAAATACGGATGTACATTTGGGAAATGCGGATGAAATTTCTTCATCTGCATTTACAAATGCGGTAGGAGGTTATTCATCCGTATATACTAATGCGGGTGAATGTTTGAGAAATACGGATGGGACAAGGGGCTGAGCCACGCCTACTTTTCTCTCTCCTCGTCTGAAATTTCAGTCTCATTGGACATGCAATATATTATTGCAATCAACCACTCTCTCTGATAACTTACAAGACACTCAAAAAGTGCACGTTTTGTTTTTTGGTTTTCTCTCGATCGGTCGAAGAAAAACCAAGAACAGAAATTCATTCAAGTGTGAAAATCCTACCAACCGGGTGTTTGTTGGAGGCTTGAGGGTAGACTAACTTGAGGCATCCTTCTTTGAAAGCTGCCATTCATCGATCATCTTCCTCAACCCATATGAGAGGTAGTCTTCTAAACACCCTATGGTTGTTTGTAAGCATGTTTTTCATATGACGATCCATTACGGGTTTTAACAGATATATAATATGGTTTATATATATTAACTGTAACAAGTTTTTAATCTCTTTATCCGCTGCGTTTTTCATTTTATATGGATAAAATGACTCTGATAAACTTGTTCAAATCCCAACAATGGCATCAAGAGCCGGTTATATGGATACATGCTTCATCTGGACTGAAATCTCGGTTTCTTGCTGTTGATTCACCAACAGACCGAGAGTTTTGATCAAATGTTTCCCCTGAATTTTTCAAAATTTACATGCATACTGTAATCTTGAAAAATTTAATCATTTGTATGATTTAGTTGTTTGGATAAGAATCATGATATTCGGTTTGTTTATACATTAACCGAAAATCAGTGGTTCAAGGGGAAGCTCTCGGGTTTTTGCTTACATATTTGGATATGTATTTTGATGTTCATAACCTAGCCGAGACCTTGTGTTTGGATGTGTTGTGATTTGTATTTGATTATTCAAAAAGGTTGTAATAATTAAATGTATTTGTTCTTCCTTTTGGGTATGTAATTTATTTATTTTTCATTTGGTATGTAAAATAAATAGGTTAGTTGCATTTTACTTTTACTAGAAAAAATATATTTAGGATATATTTTGTAAAAGAAGATGCAACAAAGATGTTTTTGGGTTTGGGCCAATTTTAAGCCCAAAGGGCTTTAGAGCTCTTAATGGTATTTAATCCCAATAACCGAAAACATATTTTGAAGGCCCAAAGGAGTTTGGTTCAGAAATTTAAGCCTATTTGGAAGCCAAATCGAATGGAAGAATCACAACACAAAGTGGACTCTTGAAGCATTTGGATGCGGGATCAAGTGGGGGCTCACCGACACAAGTGTTGTGTCTATTTTACCCTTAGGAAAGACCTAATTAACTCACTTGTTTCGGCTAATAAGTGATGTTAAATTAGTTGGCTATGGTTATGAACTTGTTGTTGTATGTGATGCTTGTGTGGTTGATTTAATTTTATTGTTTATGTGATATTTGGATATGTATTGTTAAACAATTTAAAATCAACAACATGCTTTAAACTTTTGGAAACATTAACATGGGTAATAAAATGATTTTATTAAAGGTTAATGTTTTCGTAATAAAATTGGGTTTTATTAAAAGAGCCTTGAAAATTGGTTTTATCTAATGTACCACGCGTTTGAATGCATGCAAATGTAAGGTACAAAATGTTTTCAAAACTAGAATTAATGGAAAAAAATCCCTTTTAAACAAATTTAACACAATCCTTTTATACAACACTCAAATCACTTGGGAACTCTTTGTGGGATAAAGGTCACCTAACCATATTTAGGGAACTTGTGTGTTTGAGGTGGGGTTAATATATTTATGGGATAAAGATCACCTAACCACTTGTATGTGTAAACTCACACGTGTGTGTAAGTAGGACGACTTGAGTTGGAAACCATGTGAATAGGGTCACCGAAGCATGGCGTACAATAGTGTTGATGGGATTAAACATGCCAACTAAACATAAAGATGTTTAACCGATCCCATAAAACTAGAAGTTGCAAAGGGTTGTAATTGTCAAATGTTGGCTACCTTGTTAATTTAAATAATGGGATAAAGGTCACCTAACCAATATTTAAATGTAACGTTGGATTCTAGGTTTTAGTTATTAATTGTCTATGAGACATGAAAGGGTATTAATAATTAAAATTTTATTTTTGTAAATACTAAAATTGAACTTTGTTAATATTGTAGAAATGGCCGCAAACAACAACGCTACCTCCCCGACCGTCCATAACCTGTCACTAAGAACTATCCTGGAAAAGGGTCGTCTCAGCCACAATAATTTCATGGTTTTGTTTTGAAACTTGAGAATTGTTCTCAAGCAAGAAAAGAAATCATATGTGTTGGACGATCCTATTCCCGATGAACCCAACATTGATGATGATGATACCTACAATAATTGGGTTAAGCACACTGAGGATTCAGTGCAAGTTTCTTGCCTCATGTTGGGAACTATGATTCCCGAGCTTTAAAAGGATTTTGAACATCATGGGGCATATGGCATGATTACCCAGTTGAAGGAAATGTTCATTCAACAAGCCAGGGTAGAGCGCTTCGAAACGGTTCGAGTGCTTCATGCATGTCGAATGGAAGAAACCCAATCGGTGTCATCTTATGTGATGAAGATGAAAAATCCATATTGATCGCCTCGAAAGGCTGAACTGTCCCGTCTCAAAAGAATTGGCCACGGATTTGATCCTCAATGGTCTAACCAAGAAGTTTGAGACGTTTATCATGAATTATAACATGAATGGAGGGGACAAGAGCATTGGGGAAATTCATGCAATGCTCAAAACAGCCAAAGCAGGGATGGGTAAAAAGGTTTTACCGGTTCTCACTATCAATGAGGGTGGTAACAAGAAAAGGCATCACCCTGAACCCAAGGCAAATGTTGCCAAAGGCAAGGGATACGTCAAAGGGAAGGGTAAGGGAAAGATTAAAGCAGGACCACCAAAACTGAAGCTTAAGAAGCCAAAGGTTACGGAGAATGATCCATGCTTTGAGTGTGGTGAGATTGGACATTGGAAGAGGAATTGTCCAACCTATCTCAAAGAGTTGAGAAACAAGAGGGATATTGGGCAGACCTCAGGTACAACTTTCATGATCCATATTGAACTTAATGTTATTTCTTCAAACACATGGGTATTGGATACCGGATGTGGAACTCATATTTGCAATCTATTGCAGGGGTTCAAAAGAAATAAGCATTTTAAGAAGGGAGATACTAGTCTTTACACGGGCAACGGAGCAAAAGTTGATGTCGAAGCCCAAGGATACTATATCTTGAAGCTTCCAAGTGGTTTGGAAGTTATTTTGAAGAATATTTTGTATGCTCCTAGTTTGACTAGGAATATAATTTTTGTTTCCCTTCTAAATAATATGGTTATGTATTAAAGTTTGTAAACAATGGTATTTGTGTTTTTATGGATGATATACTTTATTTTAAGGCTATGCCTTCTAATGGTATTTATGAAGTGGTTCATGATGACACATCCTTTAATAACTCGTTATACCAATCCAGCACCAAGAAACTCAAAATGGGTTTAAGTAAATCATATCTTTGGTATTGTCGTCTTGGTCACATAAACAAGAATCGTATTCAAACACTTCAAAAGAATGGTCTTTTGGAAGCAAATGAAGAGGGTTCATTTGGTAAGTATGAATCTTATTTACAAGAAAAGATGACCAAGGAACCCTTTAGTGTCACTAACGAAAGGACAAAAGATTTATTAGAAATCATATATTCGGATGTATGTGGTCCTTTTAAAGCAATGACAAGGAATGGTGAAAGATACTTCATTACCTTTATCGACAATTATAGTCGTTATGGCTATGTGTACTTGTTAAGACACAAAGATGAAGCTTTTGAAATGTTCAAAATCTTCAAAAATGAAGTAGAAAATCAACTCAACAAAACTATCAAAGTTCTTCGTTCGGATAGAGGATGTGAATACCTTAATGATGCCTTTCAAGATCATCTTAGGAGTTTTGGGATTGTCTCACAACTTGCTCCACCCGAAACACCACAACATAATGGTGTGTCTGAAAGGAGAAACCGAACGCTATTGGATATGGTTCGATCTATGATGGCTAGAAGCACACTACCTCTGTCATTTTGGGATTTCGCATTGCTCTCCGCGGCCCGTATTATGAATATGGACCCAATCAAGAAAGTGGATACAACACCTTTTGAAATATGGCATGGAAGAGTTCCATCGTTATCATATTTAAAAGTATGGGGTTGTTCAGCTTATGTTAAGCAGAACACCCTAAACAAGTTAGAAAGCCGATCCATGAAGTGTATTTTTGTAGGATATCCCAAAGACTCCATGGGATATTACTTCTACATTCCAACAAAGCAAAATGTATTTATTGATCGAAAGACTGAGTTCTTGGAAACTAAGTTCCTTACGGAAGGAACTACCAATAGAACAGTGGAACTTGATGAGGATCGAGAACCACAAGCCGATACACATTTGGTTGATATTAGCAATCAACAGAGGTTGTTGATAATGATCAAGTGGTTGATCAATACACATAAAACGTTCGCAGATCTGGTAGAACTAGCTATCCACCCGAAAGATATGGATTTTTCATAAATGGATGCTATGTAGTTGACTCGGATGAACCAACTACATACCATGATGCAATGTCCAATTTCGATTGCGACAGGTGGCTTGAAGCCATGAACGTAGAGATGCAATCCATGTATGACAACCAAGTATGGGAATTGGTTGTGCCACCGCTTAACTCCAAACCAGTTGGATGTAAGTGGGGTTTCAAAAAGAAAACGATATGCATGGAAACTTAGATACGTATAAAGCAAACTTATAGCAAAAGGTTTCACTCAAACTCAAGAGGTTGATTATGATGAGACCTTCTCGCCTGTGGCAATGCTAAAGTCAATTAGGATATTATTTGTCATAGCTGCATATTATGACTATGAGATTTGGAAAATGGATGTCAAAACTGCTTTCCTTAATGGACATCTCGAAGAGAATGTCTATATGGTTCAGCCTGATGGTTTTGTCGATCCACAACATCCTAATAAAGTATGCAAGTTAAAGAAATCAATCTATGGATTGAAACAAGCATTGAGAAGTTGTAATCAACATTTTGATGAAGAGATCAAGAAATTTGGATTCATCAAGAACGCTGATGAAGCTTGTGTGTATAAGAAGGCTAGTGGGAGCATCATCACATTCTTAGTATTGTATGTTGATGATATACTACTGTTTGGAAATGACATTCCAACCATGGAAGGTGTTAAAACCTGGCTTGAAAGTTGTTTTTCCATCAAAGATCTTGGTGAAGCCGCCTACATTTTGGGAATAAAGATCTATAGGGATAGGTCAAGGCGGTTGATAGGTTTAAACCAAAGTGCATACATTAATAAAATCTTAAAAAGGTTCAAGACGGAGAACTCTAAGAAAGGTCTGGTACCTATTCAAAGAGGGATAATATTGAGTGCATCTCAATGTCCAAGCTCAAAGGATGAGCAAGAAAGGATGAAGGAAGTCCCATATGCATCTGCTATAGGATCCATCATGTATGCAATGATATGCACTAGACCGGATGTGTAATGCGCTTTAAGCATGACGAGTAGATATCAGTAGAATACAGGAAATAGCCATTGGATGGCTGTTAAGAGTATATTGAAATACCTTAGGAGGACTAAGGATATGTTTATAATATACAGATCTGGTGAAGAGGAACTTGTTGTAAAGGGTTACACGGATGCGAGTTTCCAAACTGATCGAGATGATTCTCGATCACAATTGGGGTATGTCTTCATTATGAATGGAGGGGTAGTGTCCTGGAAGAGTTCAAAGCAGGATGTGGTAGAATTGTCCACTACAGAATTGGAATACATCGCCGCTTTATTGGCAGCACAAAAAGCTGCATGGTTAAATAAATTCATTGCCGATCTAGGGGTAGTCTCTACCATTCAAGATCCCCTAGAGATCTTTAACGAGGGTGCGATTGCTCAAATCAAGGAACCCCGTGCACATCAAAAAACAAGACACATTGAGCGGAGATTCAACTACATAAGGGATGAAGTTGAAAAAGGAAAGATATGTATTCGCAAAGATCACACTGATCAAAATATTGCGGATCCACTCACGAAGCTCCTTGAAAGGCCAAAGCATGAAAGTCATACTTGTGCCTTAGGACTTCGATATTCTAGTGATTGGATTTGATCTATTTAGTATTTAAACAACGGAACAATTGTTATTTTAACTCATATATATAATTATGATACTATGAGTTATGTTCCATTTTAGCATGTTTAGATCCATGAATATGTTTATTATTCTAAATATCCGTAGTCGGTCATATTTGTGGGAACAAATATGAAGGTAAGACTATTATGAACTTGGATTGGTGGATATTCATAAGGTATGAATATAGAGCAAAAGGTTGCTACCAAAGTTCATAGATATTTGTGGGATACAAATATTGGACTGACCCGCTCTTAAATGTTACTGCATGGAATTTTGTAATTGATCATAAGTAAATTTGAGTAAAGGCGAATATCATAGTATCCTCCAACCTGAGATACATATTGGGTTTTGATATTCACCAAATATTATACTTTGACCTAGTTCTTCGTTGTTCTGGTTTATGGACAGTACACAAGGCTAGTTTCAGGTGTGATACAAGGTGATTGTGAGAAACGTATGTAGTCAAGATGGGATTTGTTCCTCTTATTCGTTGAGAGTAAGGTGTCTAAGGCCTGATAAAGTTAAATCAACAGGGAATGATCATTCTGTGTCTCTGGATTTAACATGATATCTGTAACAAAAGGATAAATGATAGATTCACCTAAATCATTTTCAAGTAAGGGATTTGAAGAAGATGATGTAATTGAGTGGCACTTCGTCATGCGTATTAGGGGTAGTAAACCGTTGTTCGGCGGTATTTGCTACTTGCATCAATCCTCTATGTATCTTGTGCAAGTGGGAGATTGTTGGAAATGGTCTGCCCAAGACACATATTGAATTGATGTGGTTAGTACGTTATGATCCAAGTCGAGTCATACCTAATAACAAGCTAGACAAACACCTACAATATTTATTTTAAGATATGATCATATAAATAAATATTAACACTTAAAGTATTTAGAAATTAAGTTTCTGATATTTGCACTTGTGTTGTAAATAAATTATGTAGATAATTATTTTAGAAAGAGTATTCTATATTGTTATTCAAATGGTTGAACAACAATATAGTATTTTGTCCGTATTTCTTAAATTACTCATCCGCATTTACCAATGCGGATGTGCTTTTGAGGAAATACGGATGAAGATTACTCATCCGCATTTATTAATGCGGATAAATATTACTCATCCGCATTTACTAATGAGGAAATGTGGATGTGCATTTATGAAAATGCTGATAGAAACTGTTCATCCGCATTTATTAATGCGGATAAGCATTTGAGGAAATGCTGATGAAATTACTCATCCGCATTTACAAATGCGGATGTATATTTGGGAAATGCGGATGAAATTTCTTCATCCGCATTTACAAATGCGGTAGGAGGTTATTCATCCGTATTTACTAATGCGGTGAATGTTTGAGAAATGCGGATGGAACAAGGGGCTGAGCCCCGTCCACTTTTCTCTCTCCTCGTCTGAAATTTCAGTTTCATAAGACATGCAATATATAATTGCAATCAATCACTCTCTCTGATAACTTACAAGACACTCAAAAAGTACACGTTTTGTTTTCTGATTTTCTCTCGATCGGTCGAAGAAAAACCAAGAACAAAAATTCGTTCAAGTGTGAAAATCCTAGCAACCGGGTGTTTGTTGGAGGCTTGAGGGTAGACTAACTTGAGGCGTCCTTCTTTGGAAGCTGCCATTCATCGATCATCTTCCTCAAACCCATACGAGAGGTAGTATTCTAAACACCCTATGGTTGTTTGTAGGCATGTTTTTCATATAACGATCCATTACGGGTTTTAACAGATATATAAAATGGTTTATATATATTAACCGTAACAAGTTTTTAATCTCTTTATCCGTTGCATTTTTCATTTTATATGGATAAAATGACTTTGATAAACTTGTTTAAATCCCAACACAAGTTTCATCTTTATTGGATACATAAAAAAGGCAAAGGCATGCTGGTTGACTCACATTTTTGACCTTATTGAATCATCCAAGGTTCCTATGGACCCACCTACTCCATCGACATTTGCATTCGTTTCAAATTGAGGTATGCTTCCTTTAAAAATCACCGTAAACCGGAATTTATCATTTCTAATGATATGTAACTGCCTTCGGCTCTCTATGGCATGAATAGATGTTTGTTGTTTTACTGTTTCTTTATTTGGAAAAACTTGACCTACATAGAAACTAACCGTTTGCCTTTCAGAAATCCCATTCAACTCTCTGTCTTTCCCTTCTAATTCGCCTCAAAGCTCTTTTTCTGGGTTATCATTCTCTGAGTCCGTTCCACTTTCAAATCATCATGATTAATATGAGCACTTCCATAATCTCCTTCCTCACCATGTTCTTCTTGTTCACCACACCCTACCCATTCCTCAATCATATCAACATTTTGTATAAAAGTTCTCATATCTACTTCAGCATCTTTTAGTAAATTTTCTTCATCAATTATGAAATCAGTGTCATCACTATCATTGTCCTCATCTTCTTGCAATAACAAAAAAACATATCATACGATAAATTTAGGACTTGCAAAGACAAAAAAAAACATTTAAAAACGATAAAAGCAAGCGTCCGACCTGGACTGGACCTGGAACCGTGCACCGGAATTGAGTAGATGATGAACCGTAACCGTACTACTTGTATGGTCAGTTCAGGTTTTAAAAGGTTTTCACAGTTCGAGTATTGAAGATAAAACTAAATGTCACAAACACATATCACTTTGTTCATTAACACACATATCACACACATACAACACACACAAAACACAAACACACAAGAATGAAGATTACGGTACAAAGTGTTTTTTTCGTGCGAAGCGTACGAAGTTATCACGCAAGAATGAAGATTACGGGTAGAATTATAACGAAAATGTAACAATTAATTACGTAGAGATGGAATTATCACGCAGAGGTGAAATTATCACTGCATGATAATTCCATGTGAGTGTAATTTGTCTTGCGTAATTATCACTTTGTTCTTATGTGATTATTATTGTTCTTGCGTGGTAATTCCACCTAAAACTTCATACGCTTCGCATGAAAAAATATTTTGTATTGTAAACGCCCCCTACACACATAATAACATTCTGTTAATATGAGTAATCACACATATACATACACACAAAAAAACACATATATAATAACATAGGATTAATCATAAGAAAATAAAGTTTTCGTATACCGTGTGCATATGTCACACATACATATATATATATATATATCAATACACATATACATCATAAATATATATATATATATATATATATATATATATATATATATACATATAAATAGAGGAAAGTTACTATACAAAGTGCTTTTTTCGTGCGAAGCGTACGAAGTTTTAGGATGGAATTATCACGCAAGAACAATAATAATCACACAAGAACAAAGTGATAATTACGCAAGACAAATTACACTAGCGTGGAATCAAGTAAGAATACCTTCTTACGTGATAATTCCACCTCTGCATGATAATTCCATCTCTGCGTGATTAATTGTTACACTTGCGTTATAATTCCACCCGTACCCTTCATTCTTGCGTGATAATTTTGTACACTTCGTATAAAAAACACTTTGTATCGTAACTTTTCTTTCTCTCTCTCTCTCTCTATATATATATATATATATATATATATATATATATATATATATATATATCACGTACACTATATTGCACTCTGTATATGTAACAAACACATATATACATATAGATATATTATACACACACAAACAAAAATATATACACCCACACATGACACATACAACATAACGTACGATGAATCATAAAACCAATGAATCACAAAACACACACACATATATACATACAACACACACACATATATATACACACACATAACACACACATAATAACATACACACGATTACTCAAAAAACACACATAATAGATCGAATAAACACGTGTTTCGTAATCAGATAACTTACCGTAATGTAGCACGGATTAAAATCTTCAAGGGGCTTCTTACATACGAGTTCACCATCGTCCACTCAATTTTGTTACTGTTCTATTTGATTACTAGCTTTAGTAAACCCGTGTATTACACGGGTTGAATAAATAAATTAAAAATAAATAAAATTATTAATTATAAAACAATATTCTAAGATAAGTTACAAATGAAATTACGTATGAGTACGAACTATAAGTAATAGACAATGATATCAACTTTTCAAACTTTTGTTTTTAAAATTTTTTCTTTTTTTTTCCAAAAATAAATTAAACATTTTGTTTCAAAATAAACATTTTTAAAAAATGTCATCTTTGAAAACTTTCTTACTATAATTTCTAATTTTAAAATATTTTGTATTTTTAAAATGTTTGACGTTTTAGAAAAAAAATATTTTTTAATAATTTGTTTCCTTAGAATAACGTTAATAAAAGATGTCATTCTTAATTTATTAAAATTATTTTTAATATAAAAAAAGAATTGAATAAAATTGTTAATAATTAATTTAGTTATTTAATAGAGTGAAGCGGGAACATTTTGATAATAATAATTATGTTGGTGTCATATGTCATTATTAGTTACCCTTTTATTAGAGGAAAATAATGAATGGAGGTTTATTTGATTAGAAATTAGGGCTTCGGTCAAATTAGTGTTGAGGATCCTATTTGATTGACATTCCATAATAAGCATGAAATATTCTTTTATTTTTTTTTAATTAAAAGGTATATTAAAGTGTTACAAGTTAAAATGACAAAAATGTCCTTGAGTTAACAGCTAAAACTAACTCTATTAACGTTTTAGACCATGAGTGAAAGCAAAATGGATTATTGGGGACCAAATCTAAAATTTTTAAACATTAGGGACCAAATTTAAAGTTTTAATGAAACCACAGGGACCATCCGTGTAATTTACTCTTGTTTTTTCAATAACAAATGTACGGCAATACTTCGAAAAATATGTGTTGTTTTAATCACGGCCTGCTTATTCGTTTTCCGATCGGGACCCTAAAATTTTTGGCTCCACCGTTTATCGTTCAACCTGGGATGAGACGATAAGTGAGCCCGATTAAGATTACACATATCCTCCGAAGAGGGTCGCATATTTACAGTTCAAGAATAAAATGATTGAATTAGAGATCAT
This sequence comes from Flaveria sonorensis, assembly GCA_025506505.1. Taxonomy (NCBI): domain Eukaryota; kingdom Viridiplantae; phylum Streptophyta; class Magnoliopsida; order Asterales; family Asteraceae; genus Flaveria; species Flaveria sonorensis. Next base: position 57,729,565 of record CM046435.1, read on the forward strand.
CTTTCTACTTTAATAAAATGATACATGGGGGTGCCACGTGTCAGAACCACATTCATTCTCATCAAACTTTTCCGCTTCGCTCTCCTATTAAATAACCACATTAATTGCTAATAATATTGTTTATTTATTTTTACATAATAATTAACTTTTTAATAAATTAAGAAAGAAAACTTTTTATTGATGTTATTTCTATAGAGATAGTTTCTAATAAAAAGATTTTTTCTAAAAAATAAAACTATTTTTACGTAATATTTTAAAATTAGTTTTTTAAAGTAAATTTTTTATAAAAAAATAATTAAAATACGGAGTTATAGTAAGTAATTTTAAAAAATGAAATATTTTTAAAACGTTATTTTAAATAAAATGTTTAATTTATCTTTGAAAAAACAAAAAAATTAATTAGTTCATATTATTATTTTATTAATTATAGTTATTACTTATACATAATTTTAATCAAATCATGACTAAGTTTATCGTTTTATAATTAATAATTTTATTCTATTTAATATTTTATTTATTAAACACGTGTAATACATTGGTTTACTAAAGCTAGTTGATATATATTACATGTTTGAGTCTAAAATATACAAGTATATAGATTATAGAGTTAATTACGCAAATGATCCCTGTGGTTTATCTAAAATAACATGTCTAGGTACTAAAGGTTTTAAATAACAAGTTTGGGTATTGTGTTTTCAATTTATAACGAGTTAAGGTATTAACATTAACAGACGTTAATTTTTCTGTTAATCTAAGGATATTTTTGTTTTTTTACTTTACATTGACTACTAATCTAACTTAAAGGGACTTTTTGTGTAATTTCATATATAAGGGACTGTTTGTGTAATATCACACACACACACACACACACACACACACACACACACACACATATATATATATATATATATCACACTTAGTTTACAGACTCATTCACCACCATCACCTCCGCCCGCCGCCGGCCAGCACCACCGCTGGCCCAAATACCGCCAGCCCCAATACCGTCGCCCCCACGGCCGGCCCCAATACCGCCACCCCCACTGCCAGCCCCAATACCGCCGACCCCAATACCGCCCCCTTCACCGCAACCCCCACCCCCGGCCCCAATACCGCGCCCCCCCCCCCGGCCCCAATACCACCGCCCCCTTCACCGCCGGCCTCGTCATCTTCATCTCTTTAAATAAAACATCACCACCATCTCATCATCATCATCATCTGTATCATCGTCATCGCCATCGCAACATCAACATCAACGCAACATCACCATCATCTCCACCTCCACAATCATACCATCCTTATCATATCACCAAATCCCTTCTGGCCTTCTTCCCTTTCCCCTGTAATAGTGTCGGTGGTTGGTAACAGTGCACCAACAAGTAATGTGGGGTGGTGCGGTGATCGTGCGTGGGTATTTAATGGTCCGGTGGTGGTTTAGATCTCGATTAGGGTTCAGATTTCTTGTGAACATAATCGATTGTTGTGTACAATCTAGGAACAAGCCGATTTCTTGTGAACAATGCTCAATTAGGGTTCAGTTCTCGATTGGGGAGTTTAGTGGTGGCTGGTGGCTGGAGGGTTGGCGATTAAAGGTGGAGGAAATGGTTGGTAAGATGGTGGCGTCTAGATGGTGGTTAGATTGTGGTGGTGGCCGATGGGGAAAGGGGGAGGGTTGGGTTTCTTAAAAAGTTGTAGTTAATTACATAAATGGTCCCCAGATAATAAAAGGGATATAAAATTACAAAAGTAGTTCCTCAAAGGGCATTTTAATCATTTTGTTGAAATTTAACAGAATAATTAACGTCAGTTAGTCTTAGTATCTATTTTCATTACAAAATTAAAAACATAATACCCAAACCTGTTACAAAAAACTTTTAATACCCAAATTTATTATTTTTGATAAACCACGGGACCATTTGGGTAATTAACTCTAGATTATAAAAACATTAAACAAGGCATTGATAACGCACACAACACTCCCTCCCCTTATCCGATCAACAACTAGGGTTTTAGTCTTTATACACCGAGAAACCCAAAACCTTTCAAAACCCCTGAAAATGGCGACTCGTGTTCTCCTTCGTTCACTCATCACCACCGCCAATCAAACCCTAGCTCCTCGCATCTACACCACCACTCCGCCACCATCCTCCGCCTCCGGCCACTCATCGCCGCCGTCAACAACCTCCGTCACGCCGCCCTTGTCGCCACTAGGGCCCGTGCTTTCTCCACGCGACAAACCACATCGTCTCTGAACGACTCGAACCCTAACTGGTCGAATCGGCCTCCTAAGGAGACGATTCTGCTTGATGGATGTGATTTTGAGCACTGGCTTGTAGTCATGGAGAAACCGGAAGGTGAGCCTACGAGAGATGAGATTATTGACTCGTACATCAACACGTTAGCGAAGGTTGTTGGAAGGTAATGTTATCGAGCTTGTTTATTGTTTTTGCAGATTTCTGTTGCAATTCTTTGAGATTGAATCGTGTTTTTAGCTGGTAGGGTCAATTAGGTGGTGAGTGCTTGATCTGATGTTTGATAATACGCATTTTTTATGTTTATGTATGGGATTTACAGTTTAATGTAAATATATAATCTTGATTGTGGTTATTGTTGAATAGTATGTATTTCAGTATAAAGCTGGAGTGTATGCATTTGTAGGATAGTATATGATCAATTTCATTTTGAATAATCAAAGATTAAACATTTCATCAACCTATAGATTGTGTACTTATGGTATGCAGGACTGTGTGGTTACATATATATGCATTTTCTTTGTGTTTTAATTTGTTTTAAAACCTGTAAGGTTTACTAAGGGATCATTAATTGTTTTAATTTTTAGCTATGACGAAGCAAGGATGAAAATCTATTCGGTCTCAACTAGATGCTATTTTGCTTTTGGTGCCCTTGTCTCTGAAGAAGACTCCTACAAGTTGAAAGGTAATAATTTAGCTGCTTCATTGACATAATTTTTGTGGATTTTATTACAATCCTTACAAATTTTCTTTTGCTTTTGTTTAGAGTACCGGGCGTTCGTTGGGTGCTACCTGATTCTTATTTGGATGTAAAAAACAAGGATTATGGAGGTATAACATTTCGTTTAGTATTTCTTTAGCTCAATTTCTGAGGTTATATGTGAAATGAAAGCAATTTATTATTGCATTTGCATTTTTATGTGGCAGGAGAACCTTTTATTGATGAAAGCTGTTCCATATGATCCTAAGTACCATGAGGAATGGATCAGAACAATGCCAGAGCAAATGAGAGAAACAGAAGGAATGACAGGCCTCGCAACTTTGATAGGTCAAGAAACTTTGAGAGGAGAAGAGAGAACATGCAGAACAACCGCTTACCACCCGGTGGTGGCATGGGAGGACCTCCAAACAACATAGGAGGACCATCAAATGCTGGAGTCGCACCACCATCTGGAAACATAGGGGGCATGCAACAAGGTGCTGGCATGGGAGGACCACCAAATGCTGTGGCGGTCAGCCTAACTGGAATGCTTCCCGTCCAAGCTACAATGCAGGCTCGCCAAACAACATGGGCAGTGGGATGCCGCCGCCAAACAGCATTGGCAGTGGGATGCCGCCACCAAACAACATGGGCAGTGGGATGCCGCCACAAACAACATGGGCCTTGGGATTCCGCCACCAAACAACATGGGCAGTGGGACGCCGCCACCTAACAACATGGGTGGTGGGATGCCACCACCAAACAACATGGGCAGTGGGATGCCGCCAAATGCTCAGAGTTACCAGCAGCAGGCGAGGTACGTGCCAAACAATGGAGGCACACCTTATCAATCTGGACCAGGGCCAAACAATGGAGGTGCACCTTTTCAGTCTGGACCAGGGATAAACAATGGAGGTGCACGCTATCCGTCTGGACCAGGGCCAAACAATGGAGGTGCGCCTTATCAGTATGGACCAGGGCCAAACAGCTATGCACCAAATGCAGGTGGTGGGAACCCTTACCAGAGCCAGGACATACCTGGAAGAGACATGCCGCCTCCACCAAACTATGCACAGAACTATCAGTGAGCATATAATAGACATGAAGTGCTAATTCTACTCCGTTTCAGTTATATTAGACGCGATTATTTTTGTTTAGTTCATAATATGTTATAAATTGATGCGTTAGTTCTACAACTTTTTACTGCTTATTCAGATGGTCAGTTTTGTGGTATTTAATGTCCTTGAAGCATCAGGTTGCTAACTTATTATATGTTGGTTCATGCCTCAAAGTATATTAGGCGGTGTGTTAATTTACGATCATTGTGAGTGGTTTTCATGATGCATTGATGCTATTATGAGCAGTTTTAGCCATTTCTAGGACCAGCCCATGGTTAGATCTGTTCACTAGCAGAGCCAGCATCATCTGTGCTTGAGCGAGTAATAATACAAGTCTAATGGAATAGACTAATTTTTTCAACCAAGCAAAAAACCGAGTTTTATTTAGTGGTTGGTAACTTGATGAGTTTGATTAGCTGACTTGTTTACTTTCAATTTTTGTTGTTATGTGTTTTATTTTTTCAATAGAAGACTTTGTATCAAAGACTCAAATAACAAGTTAACTATGATCTCAAACTATATGAGGCTTGCATAATTAGTATCAATCTATGAATACACAAAGAAATGAGTAAATTTTTTTGAGCTAACCAGAGTTAACTTGAGCCAAACTAGCTTGCAAGCCAAGTCAGCTTGAGTTTTCATACAAGCGAGTTTTATACAAGCGAGTTACATTCAACTCAAAGATTTATACAAGCTAGCTATGGTTTAATACCATTAAACAACTTATCTTGGTGTTTCATAGTGATCATTGTATGGTTTACTACTTTTGTGAATGTTACAATTTCATCGTGTCTATCATAAACGTAAGCCTTCTGTAATGTTACTATAATCTGAAATAAAAAATGATGCAAATGGAACTTTTACCAAGCCTAATGACTACAAAAAGTGATACATAATTGCCTACAAAGAATGGTTTGTATTAACACAGAGACTCTTTAGTCCAGAACAGTGTGTCACAATATACTCATCTAGCTCCTATTGAAGTTAAGTACCTGAATTCAACAAAATATATTTAATGACGGGTAAAACAGTGCTAATATTACACCATTTAAGAGAAAGGATGATCAGGGGGTGCAATTTTCAGAGCTCCATTGATGAAGATCTCTGCTTTCTTGTTCTTCACATCACGAATTTGATCTGCAAGAGAAATGTCCTCTTTCCTTGTGTCTCTTTTCAAAAGGTTGAGGTCAAGTCTTTCCCAAGCCCTTTGATCTCGGCTACTCAACTGATTGTTTATGGATCTTTCCTGTGAATCTGTCACCCACCAAATGAATCATACTAAGATAGTGCCATATAATGTTAAGTATCAAGAGAATTCTAACTAGCCAGTGAGAAAACCGAAGAATCTTGAACAGCAACACGACGATGCATCATCTAAATTTTGTATGACAATTGGCAAGCAAGTAATTTTAGAGAAATCTTTGCCAAGTAAGAAAAGGTTTAACTTTTATGTGTCAACACCAAAAGGAAACCTCTGCCTTCCTTTCTTATCATCCCGCCTGAATATTACCAATACTTTACGCTATGGATGGCAATTTAAACCAGTTTGTGTGAAAAGGAGTTGAATTGGACTTTATCTTAATGCTAACGAGTCAAATGGCTAGAATGCAGAAACTAAACTAAAAGAGAAACGAGCCAAACAGGTTGGGCGTGTTGAAAGTAACCCATGAATCATGACATAATCAAGTGTTCATAACCTCCTACATAATATTATAAATGAAAATGGATATTATAAATGACAATGGATCATTATTTCAATATATCTAATGTACTAAATTACTCCTTATGCCAACATGTTTTGACCCATAGTCTATCTGATATGCTCATTTGCCACCTCTAAGCACTATTGAATGAGCGTCTTTATGTAGTTTTGAGAAGATAATACTAAAGTCACCTAATATTTTTTACGAGGTTTTACCTTTGTTAATCTCTCTTTCAGTTTCAGATCTTCAGCAGCAGCCAGCTCTTCCTTGTCTTCTTTTGATTTTTTCTTTGTTAACCCTTTTACTTTCGCTACATGTTTCTTTAGAGTAACCTTCACTTTCTCAGCTTTTGCTTTTGCTCGTTTCTCTGCTCGTATTTGTGCCATTTCTTTTGCCTTTGCAACATCAGCAGCCCGTTGAATTTGTTGAAGAGCAATCTCCTTTCTATCTTCTCATTGCTATCCCACTCTAGTTCTTGTTGACCATGTCCGCCTTTCTTAGCAGCATTTGCTATGCCCTCTGCCCATTCTGATATGAAACTTTCTGTTGACCTTTTCCACCTATTACGCTCTCTCCATTGTCGTGTAATTGTTATGCGTATTTTTTCCTTCGTTTGATCGCTGCATAGAAATGTGTCGACAAAAATAATATATTTGTAGAAGTGGCAAACTGAATGACAAGCAGGTTGGGTAAAGTGTCAAGCAGGAATGATTCAGCATGGGTAATTATTTGTATGTTGAAATGTGTTGGGTTAGATCACCTCAAATTGGTTTTTGCCCTATACAGGTGAGCTTTTGATGAACATTTAGTGTGTAAAAAATGCTTAGAGAAGTATATTATTTCAATGGCATCCAGAAATGGAACCTTATAGAACAAGAAGTCTATAGGTAAATAGGAACAAGAGTTAATCCCCTAGGCTTCTTAGACAAACTACTATTCTTCCATGATACTCCTTTAAGCACCAATCTTTTTGGCTCTAGCCTATGCTTGTCAGAAGTTATCCATAACCGATTATAACTAATAGTATGTCACTATATTTATTAGAGTTGTAACTAAATATATCACTTTATTTTTATAGTCGTGTTTGGGCAAACCTAAAAAGAGAATGTATAATCATACCTAAGAGTTCGAGGACATTCAGCCATTTTCTTTCTTACCTGAAAGTGTACAAGAAGGATGTAAGGGAAAGGTGACTTTAGAAGAAAAAAAAAAATTTGCAGCGCACAAGGAATATGCACAATACCCAAAATCAGATTCCTATCAAACTAGAACAGAATATAGATAAAAATGCACAAAAGCATGCACGGGTCAACAAGGGATGTGGGTCGGCTTCAAACATGTAATCGTGTAAGACATGAGATGGAACATATGCCAACTAAATTACATATTTACACTGACAGCCCCTTACATGAGTTCACACCTGGGATCTTTTAAAGCTTCTTTAGTTCTCTGACTGATCAACGCGCGAGTCTCTGTAAGATAACACTTAAATCATATCAAATTACCCTAACAAAATCATATTCATGCATTGACCCCACCCTCCACGCAGACTCGAAAAAAGGGGATAGACAACAGCCCAACACATCAGATTGAAATGCAAAAATACCTGCAGTGTGTTTCTTGCCTTTGTTCCATGGAACACTCCCTTTATTTGCTAATCCGACTGTTTGCCTTCTTTCTATTTCGTTCTTATCCTTAACTGACCTTTTTTCAACAACAAAGTTATGCAGATGAAAATTCTCAAGGTAATTGTAATTACGCTGGCTTCTTAATTCGGAGAAGTTTGATGCTTCATCTGAATGAGGACTCCTGTTAAATGCTCTAGGTAACTGAAGCCCTCCGAAAGATCTAACAAATAGCAATCCAGGAGACACATGGGGATCCAAGTGTGCTGTTTTCAGGCAACGTTGATAACATTCCACAAAATGATGGAAAGATTGTGACAAACAGGTATTTGGAACCAGATTGTTGTTTGTGCAAGTAACCGATAAATTCCTGGAGAAAGATACAATCATGAGCAGTACAATAACCTACTTCAATGAACACCTTAAATCTGCTTGTTTCAAATCAAATACTGAATAAATGCATCATTACCATTCTTTATCAGACAATATTCATAATAAATACCCTAAATAGATGTGCCAGAAATATGAACATTTGGAATATTATGTCAAGCATCCATTCTGCTTTCACATGATCCAATTCCCAAAATTTGAATATCAAGAACCCTGGTATCCGGGAGTGGTTAGTTCGGATGTAACGGTTTAGTGCTGTGTATTATAACAATCTTCTAGTGTTAGAAAGGCACACAAAGTAGACTCTAAGGGGCGGAACTAGGGGAGGGTCAAGATAGTCCGTTGACCCTTTTTACAAAAGTTTGTTGGTTTTCTATATACATAAAGAATATCTTTTTTAAAAAGATCATGACTTGGACCCTTAATTGTAGTCGGCAGATAAGAGAATCTTATGATAACCATCAACAGAAAAGCTCGGGTTATAATTAAAAAAGATTGTTACTAACTCTAACATGAGAACAAAATTATAATAAAATCAAGTGGGCAAGCAAGGGGACAGCCATAGTTACTCCCTCCACTCACATTGCCATACTTGCAGAGTTGCAGACTATTTGGTACAAAACCAAGTAACAAAGCTATAAACACAGTAATACACAACTGACATATAACTTAAAAGGATAAAGGGTGCCCACATAAACACACACATAGACATTTAGCAGAATCTTGTTTTGTGAGGAAGTGATCGGAGGGAATAAGAGCTTACAAAGGAGTGGACAGCATCTTTGAGACAAATGGTCGAACAGTTGGTGGTCAAACATCGAAACAACAGAATTTGATTCAAAGAATTAATGGTGTTAGATTGAAACCCAATTGCGAATACGATTCTGATGATTCAGTGAATGCAGGATGAACATTGAACATTTCGGTAGAGTTTACGAAGAACCTGTGGTTGGTGATATAAATGGATAGGGAGAAGAAGCATGTGTTATTTTACTCGCAACTGCTATTCTGAAAGTAAGCAGACCAAATGATTATAAGCTATCTAACATATATAAATATGAGGTGGTTTTGAAGTGAAAAGGTTTTTTTTTATGTTTGTGAGTTTTCTGATGAGAGGTAGAGTACGGTTTTGACTATGAAATTAATACGCGAGTCTAATTAAAAATAGCATTTATAACTAGAGTTTTACATTTGTCGTAAGAAAAAACTTATCATTTATTTACTTATTTATTTTTTACTGATGGTAAATTGATGTGTTTTAAATTCTGTAGAACTTAGGTATGGTGATCTTTTTAAACCATCACTAAGTTTTCCATTTTTAACAAATTGTCAACAAATTTTATATTTATTGTTTTTTAACTAAACATTACATCTTGCTAATTTATTATTTTTTACATTTTCAACACGTTATGAAGCGATATGATTACACACTACTAATTTATCTTACTATCTCTAAACTTTAATGATATAATCATACGGTTCTTGAAATTTAGTAAAGTCTATTTTTTTAACCAAATATACACTATAATGTTTTATAACCTTTACGCCTTGATTAGTTATATCTATGGTTTTAACCCGTCGTGAGCGCAAGTAAAACCTATTATATATTTTCAAAGTACAATAGAAAAAGTGTAGGCCTAACGTCAGTGTTAAATCTTTACAAAAAGTTTTTTTTTTTTTTTGAGTAAATAAGTTATTAAGTAACTTTACTTATAAAAGAAACTATATTTTATTTTTTGAATGGTGAAGAGCAACATCTCTTATTAAAAAAAAAAACAGGGACTAACAAAGTAACTAGGACCCACATATCCTGGATTACACTTCATGTACAAAATTACAAATACGCCACATACCTCAAACAATCCAATTAAATTTCATTTTATTTTTAATCCAATTGAAACTAAAAACCTTAATCTATTCATGATATTGCTTGAACATATGTCTACGGCTCTACGCCATTAAATACCTTATTGTTTCTAGATCTTCATATGCATCACGGAGATATTTGAATAATTGCCTTGATGAGATTAACCAATTGATTTCGATAAAAATATGAGCTCGGGCACTCCATAATCTCGACAATAGGTAGACTCGCAAATGATGAGAGTTTACACCACCTGAAACATTCATCCAAATTTTCTTTATAAAGACACACCCGCATGAAAAATATTATGAGGATTCTTCTACGTTATCACAGACTACGCATAGCTTAGACACAACATTCACCCTCAACCCCTTTCGATAACGTGACAGTCTGTCAAGAATTAACTTTTAAAAAGAGAAGTTAACCTCGATCAAAACAATTTTAATCTCCATAATCACCATAAATGAAAATGAGTAAACATATTGACCCCCTGGATTTTTTTTTCTTATGTGTAACGAGTACTGACGATTTCCTATAAAAAATTTCGATCCCTAAACCCCTTTTTAAAATGTTTAACCTATTAAAAATTAAATAATAGCCCGTTTTAGTTAAGAAAAGTAATCTCATATATAATCACTAATAGATTGTTATTTAACTAAAAACCCAACTCGTATCTTATTCATCTATTAATATTCCTTACTTATCTGTAAAAGAATACCTTAAACGACACCTCTATTTGTTACATTGAGAAATAATTTTATAAAAGGTTTCGATTGATGATGTAAAAGATATAAAGACTCGTAAACAACAACTATAAAATATAGTTATATATATATTTTTAACTTTTTAATGCAATCGTATTATTGTCAAGTGTCTTATAATGTTATTGTATTTTGTTTATATGACTCTGACCCGACCGAATCCGAAAATTCCAACATATAGATGGCTACTTGAGAACAGGAAAAACCGGCCTCGAAGAAAAATTTTCTAGGCCTACCTCTACTTAAGCACGATCAATTACTCAGAATGCATTGGTGGTTTTTGAAGAAGACAATTCTTACGGCCTTATCTCATAAGAATAGAATATAATAATGCTAGATTCATTTAACCCGTCACACACAACAATAATTAGCATATTATAAGTAATTTAACCTTAATTTTTGTTTTTTTTTTCATACTATCCTCATGAACTTGTGGTTGCTGTTGTTCCGGTAATTGCAGGTTGCTAGGAATTCACCCTCATCGTTGTCGGCCCTATGATTTCACGGGTTGCCTTGGCGGATATTTTAAGGTTTTAATAATCGTGGATGTTGTCGGAGGCCTATGACTGCCTCTGGGCTCCGATCCATGACCGCCTATATAGTGTTGAAGTTGGGGTTACGGAGATGACACCGGAGGTGGTTGTCGGTGGTGGTGTGTCGTGTACTCCTAGGCGATGTCCAAGTCAATTTATCTTACTAAAATCTTTGTGTTGATCAATGATGTTGAACGCAGATTTATCTGAGACCGTTTATTGATACTGATGTCGGGTCATTGGATCTCCTTCGGGTCAATGATGTTGAACTTGGGTTCATCTGAGACCATCGGATTTTGTGATAACTTAGGTTCTCTAATTTGGGTTGAGTCAATTACGGTTATGGTTTTGGTTTTCCTGTTATTGATGTTGTTAGTTCTTTAGGGTCCCTACGTCGATGACGATGCCCTAAAGTTCATGTGAGACAAGTTTGCATTAACAACTGAATGTTTCTATACCACAACGAAGCGCGAGCACGATTACTAGTTGTAAATTGTAATCTTTTCACGTTATTATAGTTTAACTTTAAACATGCTAAATATTTTTTGTATTTAACTGATAAATATTAAATTTACATGCTTTTTATGCATTTATTTTTATCTATTTAAAACGACTATAGTTTTAATGATATTAGTAAAGATTGTAATTATTTTTTTATTAACTTATTATAATAAACGTGTAGTAATCATATGAGTTATTAAAAATATTATGACTATTTAAAATAACAATACATTAAATTACGTAAAACCTTTAAATATATATTAGGTAGAGTAATAATAAATTCATATTTAATCTAAAAAGACTAAGGGGCTGTTTGGCAGCATCTGAATCAGCCTTTTAATAGTTCAAATGTCTGAATGGTTCAGCATTTAATGGGTCAGACTGTTTGTTTCGCGATAAATGTCTGAATGTTCAGACATTTGCCTCTGAATGGTTAAACATTATACTAATACTGAATGGTTAACAGATCTAATGTTAAATGGTTAAGACCTCTTATCTGAATTGGTCAGACATTTGCCTTTGAATAGTTAACCGATATACTAGCTCTTAATGGTTCAAACCTCTTAATGGTTCAACACTTAATGGTTCAGACCTCTTATTGGTTCAGTACTTAATCATTTAAAAATTATCAAACAGCCCTAAGATAGATTTTGGGATTTACATATGTCATCTATTGTTTTAAACGATTGAACATTTGATAACTATGTCAAATACGTCAGGTGTTCGTATCAAATATTTTTCATCATTTGCTATATGCGTATATCATTGTGTTTTATATTGTAGATCATTTCATGTTATGTTTGACATTGTTATATATATACACATATAGATATTATATATATATATATATATGTTATTATTTTATCATGTATACATTTTAGATCATTTTATCATTGTGTTTTTTATTTTAAATTATTTCTTGTTATTTCTACATTGTGTATATATATTATATAAATTTGTTGTTGTTTTATTGTTGTGTTTTTGACTATTAAATATACCCAATAATGTTATTTCATCAACGTATTTTTCAATACTTACTGTGTTCGGGAAAACACAATGATATACAGATTACACACAATGAGACATTTTATCACTGTGTTTTATGTTTTATATTTTGTTATCTTGAAATTATTTTAATGTATTAGATTGATTAATTGTTATTTTATCATTGTGTTTAACATATTAGAAGTACACAATAGTGTTATTTCACCATTTTGTTTTTTTAATTCATCATATTATAAAAACATGATAGTGTAAAAAACACAATAACAAGCGAAAAGACATCAGGAACTACAATAAAGACATAATGACGAACAAACTTTATATGAGCTAAAAAATATAATTTTTTAATCTTTTATATAAAGATACTGTATTTGTTTTAAAAATAAAACAAATTGTTATGATATAGCTTTTATAAAAATCAATATCATATATAAAAGTCATGAATATTAAAAAAATAAAAAACTTAAGAAAAAGTTAACAAAAATAGATATATATGAAATATCCATCTAATAAATTTTTATCTATAATTTGCTCTCGTTGATGTTTAAGATTTTTATTTACACTTTTGATTTTTAAAATGGTATTTCTAGTTACACTCTGATTTATTTACTAGTTACACCCTATTTTAAAATAATAAATATAATAAAAAACCCTATTGGCATAAAAGTATTCGTCCTTTGTGAATGTCCAGAATAATTTATATGGAAAAAGATGGTTGTGACAATAACATTGGGAATCACAAAACCCATAGGCTGTGTTGGCTTTATATTATTTTCCCAATTCTTTTAGCGATTTACAGAAATAGTCTCTAAATTATTTATACTTATCTGTTCACCAAGCATTTTTTTCCCTTCAGATTTATAACTTTTTCACTTATATGCTAAACTATGTTATAACGTAGATGTTATATGAAATATTCGAATTTGAACGGTGCGTGCCTAAGGTAAAAATACATAATCATTGATACTTCCTCTTCATATCATATATGACAATGAATTGAACATTATATTTATGTGAAACTTGTATGTCAAACTAAATTTTACGTAGTTAGATCAAAGAGAACATTATTTTAAAAATACGTCTTAATTTTATTTTTCATGTTAATTAATTTGTTGTATATACTTTAAAAGGTTATCCATTTACACTTTTAAAAAAATATCAGTATAATCTTACCAATTAATTACCCATACTTAAACTTTTATTTCAGTTTTCTTTTATATAAACTAATCTATCAGTCGTGTTGGGTCTGCCGCTCAGCTGAAAACTATGAAACAAGTATGCGGTAGTTCAAAGCTGTAATTGGCAAACTTTATTAGAAGTGGACAATCGAGTGATTGTACCAGTCAAAAGTCCCATTTTAAACAATTGCAAGAGTAGCCAAGCATGTTAAGAAAATAAGAGAATTAAGAAACGAATCATGTTCAATCTTTAACATTATCATAAAAACCTACTGTTTCTACAATAATATCAGGGTGATCGTATAAATAAACAGTTGAACTACCACTCATGCATATACGAGAATAAATTTAGTTTTGTAAGAAAAAAACTAGAATCGCCTATATTTCATTTCACACGCAAGCCTTTAGTTTAACCTCACCTAAACAACAAAGCCAAGATAAAAAACAGATTTCAACAATGTAAAATAAGTAAATCACCTATTTAACCAACATAACGATATGTACGAAATATAAGAAAAGGGACAGAAAATGAAGATCAACAAACCAATACCCGAGGGACCATTATCGTCATTCCTGTTAACTTATTTTCTCTCAAAAATAGCTTAAAAAACCAACAGTAGTGTGGTTCTTCACCATCTGCAACACACTTTCTCTCTCTAGAAACCTGCAACAACAGAAGCAACAATGAGGACGACGATGTTGAGATCGATCAAATCATCACTCAAAAACTCATCATCCTCAACCTTACTCCGCCGGAGCTTCTCGTCGGAGTCGGCGCCGGAGCGTAAGGTTGCTATATGGGCGCCGCCGGCGGCATCGGACAACCGCTTTCACTCCTCATGAAGCTGAATCCTCTCGTTTCGAGCCTCTCGCTGTACGATATCGCCGGAACTCCAGGTGTCGCTGCTGACGTCAGCCACATCAACACCAGATCTGAGGTTATTGTTCACCATTCGTCTCTGATTATGATAATTGTGTGTGGTTTTTGGATTTTAGATAGTTATATGTGATTGATTTTGTTGATTTGGTTCTTGATCTGCTTTGTTTTGGTTGCTCTTTTGTTTTTTTCGATTTGCTTGTGGTTTAATTCAGTTTAGTTTATGTTGAAAATGAATAGATCGATATTACCTCGTTTACTCCGCTATGAATTTAACGATCTATGTTTCTGTATTTGAAGAACTTTTTGGTATATAATTATTTGTAGTCATTGTAGTAACGATTTCTACTTCACTAGAATCAGTATATGACTATATATGTTGGTGTTTAGGAGCTACAATTTTGTGACTTGAAAACCGATTGCGATCAGATCAGTATTTACAAGTTACAACTTAGCTTACTGTTTGACCTAAAGCTGTATCAATCGGTGTATTATTGAAGTTGAATGTTTATGAAATTATATTTGAATTGTTGACATAGGAATGTTTTGGTTTTGTTTCATAGGTGGTTGGTTACATGGGAGATGAAAATTGGGGAAGGCATTGGAAGGAGCTGATGTTGTCATCATTCCAGCTGGTGTACCGAGGAAACCAGGTATGACCCGTGATGATCTTTTCAACATCAATGCCGGCATTGTTAAGGGTTTGTGCACAGCGATTGCCAGTATTGCCCTCATGTGAGTACTCACCTATCTTATTTATGCAATTTGTGGATAAATCAAGATATGAATGTCATGTCTTGTAGTGTTTTAACATACAGCAGTTCGGATGATTGTTTTTATCATCTAATGGTTGTCACATTTGTTATTCCTCAGGCGCTTGTTAACATGATCAGCAACCCAGTGAACTCTACTGTACCCATTGCTGCTGAGGTCTTCAAGAAAGCAGGAACCTATGATGAGAAAAGCTTTTTGGTGTGACAACACTTGATGTTGTCAGGCAAAAACTTTCTTTGCCGGAAAGGCGAAGGTTCCAGTTTCTGGTATAGTTACCACATCTCGTAAATCAGAGGAAAATACAAGTATTTCTTTTAGTCTGACTTGTCTAACTGGGTAATTCATATATTCAGGTGTAAATGTGCCTGTTGTGGTGGTCATGCTGGTATTACCATTCTACCTTTGTTTTCTCAGGTATTTTTTGGTGATTATTTATGCATTTAGTTGCATGAAAGTGTCTGTATCAGTAATTTTGGTTTATGGTACTGATGGTTGCTTCTAAATGAAGGCCACACCACAAGCAAATAACTTATCAAGTGAAGAGATCGTTGCTCTAACAAAAAGAACTCAAGATGGGGAACGGAGGTTGTGGAGGCGAAGGCTGGAAAGGGTTCTGCTACACTTTCAATGGCGTAAGTCCTAACTAACATTGTTGTTTCCCTTCATTGATTGTTTTGTTTAGTTCAATAATACCACTTATCCTAGCATGTTTTATGGGTCCTCTGGCCAGAAGCTGTTATTGTGATATGAATATAGTTGCTGAGAGTAAGTTGCAAGCTGATATGTACTATAGCTTGCAATTGGCATTATTGTTTTATCAACTCTTGCAGCACAAAAAGATATTTTTTTTGCTCTGTAGCTGTCAATCTGTCATATCTGTGTTATGCTGCATCATTCGCCTTTCATTCTTTGGATGTTCAGTAGACAATACATACTTCTACGAAGTGTTAATTTTTTTGTTGGTTTGTGCAGCTACGCTGGGGCCATATTTGCTGATGCTTGTTTGAAGGGACTTAATGGGGTCCCAGATGTTGTGGAGTGCTCATTTGTGCAATCAAATGTTACTGAACTACCTTTCTTTGCCTCTAAGGTACTTTCATCAATCATGATCACTCCTATTCCTTTATACTTTGTGACTTCACTAAAGTTTTTCAATCTCCTGTGGTCGTTGCAAAACTTCCCGAGTGTTAAAGTCACTCATTGCTCAAGAATTGACCTTGCTTCAATATTAATCGTTGAAAATCTTGGACAATGTTTATGCCCAAATCTCTTCGGTTCTTATCTTCCTTTTACTTCCCCTTTATAAAAAACTCTCTTAGAAAATAAAGAAACTCACACACCATCATGTGCTTTTCATTTGATTGGGTGTTTCTCTAAGACTATTCCCATTGACGACCATAGCCAAAGGTCGTTTGGGGAAAAGTTAAAAAATAAATAAATCATCGATTAAAATCCACGACCCGT
Organism: Flaveria sonorensis; assembly: GCA_025506505.1. Classification (NCBI taxonomy): domain Eukaryota; kingdom Viridiplantae; phylum Streptophyta; class Magnoliopsida; order Asterales; family Asteraceae; genus Flaveria; species Flaveria sonorensis. The sequence continues at coordinate 57,746,304 of CM046435.1, forward strand.
TCGGTAGACCAACCATTGGTCGTCAATTCTTGTTGATATAATATTAGGACACGTGGATAGTTTTACTAAACTGTAATGTTAATTTATTCACTAAATCAAAATGCAAAATAATAACCGTACAAAATTGTAATACTTTTGAGATTTCAAATATGCTTTTAAGTTAATGATGTATTCTATTTTTTTTTTAATTACGTGTATATCTTTAAGTTGCTATATTTTTGTTATTATTTTATAAATATAAATATACATTTTTTAATTCATATTAATATTTCTGATAATTTTAATTAAATAAAATAGTGAAAAAAAGATTGGGTTGGGTTAGGTTGGGTTGGGTTGCTTTGCTGATGGATGTGAAAAATTAACTTAGTTGGGTTGGATAAATGAAGGAAATAGAAATTAGTTTTTTATTGTTTGGTTGGGTTGGGTTGGGTTATGAATGGGATTAGTCTAAAGGCCAAACAAGAAAAAACTGCAATCTACTATTCACTTTTTACCTATATATGCAACACACTTGCCTAATCATACAATATAATTACCCTTTCTTACCGAAATATGCAGTTAGATGGTTAAACAGTTGCAAGTATGCAATTTGATAATAACTACATCTGTTATACAGGTGAGACTTGGCAAGAACGGTGTAGAAGAAGTCCTAGGCCTGGGCTCACTTTCGGACTACGAGAAACAAGGTTTGGAAGCCCTTTTGCCCGAGCTAAAGTCATCTATCGAGAAGGGAATCAAGTTCGCCAACCAGAATTGAACAAAATCTTCATCGCTTTAATAGAAATTGTCACAGTTTTGGACAGACATTTTACTTAGACCTTTGTTGTTTCCCCTTTTGCTTGAGTGTTTGGTATTCAGGAGGCATTAGGCTTGCAGCTTATTTACCTGCCCAATAAAAAGAAAGGGAAGCAGGTGTAGCCTACATCCCCTTTGCAAATTTCAGATGAGTGTAACATTATTATATTCTCTGGGCATTTTCATTGTTGTCTAATAACTCTATTTTCTATCTAGTGATCACAAGGGATCAATGGCTGTTTGGTAACAGGATATAAGAGCCCATGACCACCTTTCTATCTCTGATCACAGGGATTAACATAATTAATTTTGAGATCTAATCATAATTCTTAGCCCTATGGTTAACAGATAGGGTGGGCAATTTCTGACTTTAAACATCACATGACACCAAGTTAAACAAACTTGTGTTTCAGTTTAGTGGGTTTCGTGTCATAAACAAATTTACAAGTTTAGAACGTGATACAAATCATGCCCAAGATGTCTTAACCTACTTAGGGTATATTTGGGATTCCGGTGAAATTCCCTTTTTACTTCTCAAAAAGAGTTTTCTTTTTTTTAGAAGTTAAAATTTTTGACTTCTCAAAAGTCTTCTTCCCCTACTCATAATTTCATCTCCATTCAACATAATTTCATCTTCTTTTAACTTTTCTTCTTTTTAAAATCCTTTTAACTTTTCTTTTTAAAAGTCAAAAGAAATTTTGAAGAAGCAATTCCAAACATCCACTTAGCTTTTTTAGCTATGATTGTATTTATATATTTCTTTTAAATTTTAGAAATAATTAAATATAAATATTTACAACAATCATACTAAAGTCTAAAACCTTTGTAGCTTATTTAAACCATCACAGTGAATCGTACCACTCCATCGTCCAAAGTCGCTCCTATCGTCTCTAATCGTGAATCGTCCTCATACTAAAGTCTAAAACCTTTGTAGCTTATTTGGTTTGATTTACATTAGTTTGTTGCTTGAACTGTTTGTATTCATAAATTTTCAAACATCAGCCAAAACTAGAGGTGTACAATCCGGTTTTTTCCCAGATCGGTCGGGTTTTAAACCGAACCAATTTTTTTTGTCATGTGGGCAAACCGGTTTTTTTTCAAACTGGTTTGGCTCACTGAATACTCGAACCCACAAACTGATTTGGACCGGTTTTGAAACCAGTTATAAAAAAAAAAAAACATTTTTTTACCGGTTTAATTGGTTTTTCATTTTTGAACCGGTTTTGGGTGTGGGCTACCAAACTGGTATACAAACCGACGGTTTGGTTCAGGTTAGGAACCGGTTTGGCTCAAACCGTTTTCTTTTAAACTGGTCCGGTTTTTTTCCCGAACCGTTTTTTTTACACTTCTAGCCAAAACCATGCTTATGATATCAATGGGAATGTTATGTTTAACTTCATATCAACGTTGCTTTATATGAACTGTCATTTCCTTTCGTGCTATGTTTGAATTGTCATTTCTTTCATGCCACACCTCATACTGACATTGTTTTATGTGAAATATGTATTTAATTATACAAGAATGGGACATAGAATTTTTATTTTTTATTTTTAGATAATGTATCTTCTAACGACACTTTTGGTAGGCTATTAACAAAACAACTGAATACGAATCTTCACTTGTTTTTACTGGTAGGTTTTTTTCATTTAAAATGTTGTGCACAAATTTTAATCTTGATTATGCAAGATGGCTTAAGGAGATTAAATTAGATTCAAATAGAATTGTGTACCTGCTTTGCTTGCTCCGTAGACGGCCTATAATTCACTTGCAAGTACGTCGCAAGCGTTAATTGTGAAAATCTTAGGTCAAAATCTGGATAATCAGAGTCTTGATGCACTTTCAGATTAAACATTTCGATAAATCTATAGTTCAGTTGAATATGAATCCAGTAATTGTGTACCTGTTGCCTGCAACTGCAATGATTCTCCACTTCTCTCAACTTTATGATATATCTTGGTTTCAATAAGTGGTAATGAACTTACAAAAACGTAATCTCTAAATCTAATTGAAGTTATTGAATTAATGTATTTTTAACTGCTGACAGGAAATATTATATTAATTTATTTTTGAGATTGTGATTCTTTTACTCAAGTTTGTTAGTGGGACTGTGTTCGGTATACATCTCAGGTCTTCATGAATTGTATTGGGTCAATAACGCTGAATAAATGGAGTTATCTTCAACGTAACTCATTAAAACTTAACATGGTTTGCTACAACCTAAAATAAACATATATAACATAATACAACTCACTGACACATTATTGGTCTATTCAATGCCTAATCATATCAAATTAAGGAAATTATGTTCATGATTGAGTCTTAAGAGTCATGGATTACATTAGGTTGTAATGGATCATATCAAGTCTTAATTAATGAGTTATTTTGGGCTATATATATTAACTAGGCTTTTCCCCGCTACGTGACGGGAGTCCGGTCATTTTTTCCACACATAACGTTGTTACTTTGGTCATTATCGGGTCGGCTCGTCGGAAACCATAAAAATGAAATCATAGTAAACTTTAGTGGTTTTCTCGAAAAACATATGGCGCGAGGCCGTTCGTTTTTCCCACACGCAAAACGAGTTATTTTGGTTGTTGTCATTTCTGCTCGTCAGAAACCATAAAAGCAAAGTCTGATGACAAAATTTTAAAATACTAGACTTTAGTGATCCAAGTTGGAAAATAAAATTTAACTATAAATAGTTTGGTGATTAAACTCCAAAGTGGTGGCCAAATTGTAAAATACTAAAATTTAGTGGACAAACTTGATGAAATAAAACACGACTTTTCAAAAATAATAATTAAGAAAATAAAAAGAAATACTGCACATGGTTTATGGCCAAAGACTAAAGGAGTTGGTTTTTCTTAATTTATCAAAAAGTTTGTGGCCAAAACTAAAAGAAAGGAACATTAGTGTAGCAAAGAAATTCCTTTTTAATATATATATAATGAGTCATATTAATTCTTAAAAGTCACGATAGCTCTATAATGGTCGATGATAGGCCTTAATATCTCCTATTAGGTCTTCATGTGATATAATGGGCCACACATGGCATGATGAGTTATCCGAGTTTTAAAATATTAGATTTGATTGTAATGAGTCATATTATGACTTGATTACTTGTAACATGCCATACATATCTTAATGACTCGTATTGAGTCTTAATTGTCAGGATAGCTGAGTAATGTGACATGATAGATCTTATAGGTCATATTAGGTCTTAGTGGGTTATATTGGTTGTAACGGGTCATATTAAGCTTAAATGAGTTATAACAAGCCATATATGTCTTAATGAGTCATACCGGTCTTAAGAATAATGACAATTTTAATATAACATGATGCAACTATGTGATATTATGTCTTAACGAGTTATGTTCAGCCAAGTATGATTATGTTTGATAAAGTTTGATTATTTTTAATCAAGTATGACCATTTGTGTTTATGTTTAACCAAATATTAATGTGTTTAATGAACCATGGATTTATTTAGCCAATTATGTACGTGATTGACCATCTTTGACCAATCATGACTATGTGCTGCTAAACATGGCAATGTTTGATTAAGTATTTGTTTGATCAATTACAAGTATGTGATAAATTTGGGCGGATTATAGATATAAAAAGTCATACATGTCTTAATGAGTATTATTGAGTCTTAATATTCATTATAACTTTTAATAAACCATGATAGATATTAATATGTCATATTAGATTTTAACAAAGTATATTAACCTCGCATTACTAAGTTTGACTAAGTATGGGTATGTCTTGTCAACCATAGATATGTTTGATGTATTAGATCATTTTTAACCAATTTTGAGTATGTTTGAAATTTTTTTGGCATACGTCTTTATCATGATTTGACCAACTATATGATCATGATCATCGACTAAATTTATAAGCCGCCGCCGATGTCATCATTAACAAATGCCAGCACAATTAAAAAGTTTCTTATTCAAGGGTTTTGTGGGATTCATCGTATCACCAATGGATTTTCCAACACCAATTATAATTTTTTCTTTTCTTTTCAGGATATTCTGGGGTCCGTTGGTAACCTATGACGAATTACCAAAGACACTAATAACATAACTTTTTATGATTTTGTATGATTCAATGTTAATATATATTTTCTTTGCTGAATTTTCGTTAGTGAAAGTTTGTTTTCAAGTAATGTAAATCTGCAAATATATATTTTTTATAATTGTAAAACCCAAACTAAGTTGATGCTACAAAAACGAAACATGTTTCTATTTAGCAATTTTGAATATTGACAATTTAACTACTAAAAACACGTACATGATATTATGAGAAACAAAAATGTGATAATAAGTGGGGATATACAAGCAAATTGCAAGCAAATTTATTTCTAATTATCATTTCATACGATCAGTTTATTTAGATTGTTTGTTGTAATTTAAATATTAATGTATATTAGAAATAAATGTATAAATCCTAAAAAGATTAAAAAAATATGAAACCCTAATTATTGATCGACATGTACCCTCCCAACCCAGTTGCTAAACAAAACAACTAATCAAGATAAAGAGGTTTCTAGTAAGCACAAGCACATGTGATCACTTAATTTTTTTTGAAAAGATGAGTACTTGCTAAAAAAGTTAATGATATTTTGGGTCAAAAGTTTAACAACTTCAATTCAACACATAAAATAGAGAAAGAAGCTATTCCCTTTTATCGAAATTCCTCATTTGGAAGACAACATGAAAACCAAAAAGAGAGAATGTATGAACACATGCAACTTCACTTCAATGATGATGACCATCTGGACCTCCAGGAGCAAGTCTTTGGGGGGCCTTTTGTAACATCGCCCTCCTCCAGTAATACTTCAGCAACGGCTGATTAAACCCGTGTTTGTTTAGAATACTACGCGTATCTTCTCTAAGTTGCATGTCAGTTAGCGCGCCCTTTGAGCTCGAAGCACATATCAACAAACTTCCTGCTATAAACAGCAAGACAAGAAACTTTAAACTGGTTACATTAGCCATGAATGTATGCATATAATGCAATTGTGCAAAACAAAGATAATGATAATTAGAAAGATTTAACATGGTGTTTATATAGAGAAGATCAAGGAAGAAGAGACAAAGGGGTTAATTAGTGGATACATAGTAGATCATCGATGATGAAGCATCATAAAAAGCTTAAACTAAAGGTGTCATATCTTAAAGGCAATGTGACCAATCAGGATCAAAAATCACCCAAATAGATAACTCTTAGACTTTCAAGTTGGAGTGACACTTCTTATGTATAATATATGAGTCATCACTGCAGCCGGCTTGGTTATAAAAAAAAGCAAGTTAGATCGAAGCTCGGGGCATGGCCGGCTTGGTTGTAAAAAAAAGTTGAAGTTTTGGGCACAGCCTGACTTGGTCGTAAGAAAACTAAAAGTTACCGGGCCACATATTTAAAAGGGCTATTAATTTCTAAGGTTTATCTTCGTTTAACTTTCGGGTTGATCTATTTGCACCAAGCTTCTTTACTTAATGCTTTAAGTGATAAGATTTTCTTTAATAAATGTTTGTTCTTTTAGGTGTTGTTTGTTTTTTCTGCAGCAAAACGTCTGCAGTCTGCGGACCATATCTGCAGACATCTGCAGGAGAAGATGTGGACCAAACGTCTGCAGTCTGCAAGAAAAAGAGTGTTTGTTTTTTAACATCTGCAACGTTGTTGTTGTTATTATTATTATTATTATTATTATTATTATTATTATTATTATTATTATTATTATTATTATTATTATTATTATTATTATAAACCAAACCCACCTTTCTCAATTGCCACTTTCCCAACCCCCACTTCTTCATCTTCGTCTTCATCCATCATCTTCATCCATCATCATCCATCTTCATCCATCATCCATCATCCATCATCCATCATCCATCTTCTTCGTCTTCATCCATCATCTCCACTGTCGCAAGCCCAAATCACCGGCGAGAACAACACCACCATTTACGGTGAGAACGACGAGAACGACACCACCACCGCACCACCGCACCACCACCCTCTGGTTAGAACGGCGGCGAATCAGTTGAAGATGTCGATGGTGATGGTGATGATTACGGTGGCAGAGGTCAACTAGACCAGTGGACGGCGTCACGCGTTGTCCGAGGTTCACTGTGACGATGGTGGAGTGGTGGTGTGGCAATGTTGGATGTGGTTGTGGTGGTGTGGCAACGTTGGATGCAGTGGTGGTGTGCCGGTGGTAGTGGTACTGGGTGGTGGTGGTATGTTGTGAAGAGAAGAGGTTTAAGATAGTAGAAGTGATAAGACCATGTCTGCACCAAAAAGACATCACGCAGACGTTTTTTAATGAAACGTCTTCGAAAAAACAAACGCACTGCAGAGCCTTATGTCTGCGCGTGGTCTGCGCGACTCAGACATAAAAAGTCACGCAGACCTTTTTGTAAAAAACAAACATCACCTTAGTAACTTTTAATATTAATATAATGTTTTATAAAAACCATATATGACTTGTGATGCGGTTTTGTTAAATTAAAAAAAAAGTCATATCAAATATTAAGTTTAATTTATCGATCAGTATATTTAATATGCTTTGATTTTTATATAAATTATATCGATATATAGATGAAAATAAAAGTATTCTAACATCGACATATTTTTTTTCTAATAAAATATTATACATTAAAAGTTATAAAAAAAACAAACATATATTAACTAAAGTCATATCAATTAATGCAATAAGTAAAAAAGCATGGTGTAATGGTAGAACCCTAACTTTTTTGAGTTTTGATAAGGAAAGTAAAAAATAAGTATATCTAAAAGAGTTCTTTATTTTCACTAAAACTAATTTCAACTTTAGCATGTATGATCATGTGCTTTCTAAAAACTGTATACAAAATATTGTAAGAGTTTAATTAAAAAAGATTTTAAATTTAAAAGTGTAATAAGAAACTTTAAATATTAGTATTTTTAATCAATAGTTAAGATCAAATTACATAAAAATAGTTTGTTAGAATGGTATTTTAAACATGACAACTTTTGTTGACTTTTTTAAGTTTTTTTAAATTTTTCTAAAAGTTCATAAATTTTTTATATGACATTTTTATATAAAAATTACATCTTAAAAACAAGTGTTTTTTAATTTTTAAAACAAGTACAACATCGTTATATACAAATATAAATACTATTTACTTTTTTAGCTCGTATGATTTATGCTTGTCATTACGTCTTTAATACGTTATATTATGTCATTTCGTTTGTTATTTTGTTTTTCTAACAACTATTATGTTTTTCTAAAATGACGAATTCAAAAAAATATAATGATTAAATAACACTATTGTGTACTTGTGGTATGTAAAATATAATGATAAAAATTATAACCAATTAATGTAATACATTAAAAACAATGATAAAATAACACAAAATGATACAAAACATAAAACACAATGATTAAATGTTTCATTGTGTTTTCCTTAATGCTATGAGTTTTAGAAAACACGTTGGTTAAATAAACTTATCGTGTATAATATATATAATATATAACATAAAATGATATAAAACATAAAATATAATAATAGATACATATAACAAATGATAAAAAATATTTGACACAATAACCTGATATTTGACAAAATAAACTGATATTTAACACAATGACCTGATGTATTAACTACAATGATCTTACGTATTTGATTCAACCACTCAAGTGTCCTCCCTTTAAAATTAATAGTAGGACACATGTTAAGCTTAAAATCTTTTTTAACATTTTTAGATTGAATACCATTTATACTATAACATTACTCACAAAATATACATGTAATCATATCTCTAATTAAATGCTAGGATTCTAAGAAAAAGATATTTTTTTACAACAAGAAATCAAACTTTGAGAATATGTTTTAGGCCTTCAACAATGTAAAACCAAACTCTTCATCACCTATTACATAATCACGAACACACAATAATGTAATTACCAATAATATATTAGTCGCTTTAATTAATTCATGATCAACAAATGTCAAAAGAGCATGAGAAGTTTTAGTTAAACATCTAGTCATCCTTTAGTGTTTTTTTTTTTTTTTTTTTTTTGTTTTTTCTTTTTCCATTTGCATGAAGTTAAAGACATAAGGGCAGATAAGACATAGTTACCTTTACTAGCTAGATGTCAATATTATTTGTCATTATCAACTAACACGAATGTATCAAGCTCTTTGATTTGTTTTGTCATCTTTCTGGCTAATGAGTAATGACAATCTGCATATCCCTTTATGCAGTGACGATTATATCTTCTATGGTTACAACTCGATCTACACACACACGTGCAGACAAGTGCAAAGATATATACGTATGAAGCACACTAGAAGTTTGATAAGGGTAATATGATAACCAGTGGTGGATCCTGAATTTTTTGTCATAGGGGGAGGAAATTGATAAGGATCGTTCATTACCGTAAAACATTGTTAAAACAGTCCCCAAACTCTTGTATTTGCATATAGATCAACAACTATCTTAAAACGATTATACTTATAAAAGTGGATACATGTGATGTTTAAAGTAATTTTACTTATATAAGTGATGATATGTAATATGTTTGAAGCAATTACACTCATCGTTAAAACGGTTCATAGCCCTTTAATGCCGATGATTTTCAACATGTTTGAGAACTAATGTCGGTCGGTAAATATAACATTTAATTAATCATATCTTAAAACCAATATAAATGTAGCTTGTTTAGTAGTCAAAAACATTTATTTCGATATTAATTTTTTTTCTTTTTACTAACTACATTGATTATTTGAGGGTGAAAGTATCAAAAACCAACTCAATTACAGACACTAGTTAATGAGAATATATGGTTCGTTAGACTATGAAGTTATGGTAGTTTCACATTCGACAATGTGTTTGTAACATTCTTGCTCTTTTTCAGTTTCAAAAGTTTAAGGGAACGATTCCAAACTTTTACGAGGACAGTCGGGATTTTCACATATACATAATAGGAATTTTTTTAAGGGTGGACGACTGCCCCCACCTAATAAAATAGGCATGCCCATGATGGTAGCTCTAATTGTTAATTTTTCTATTGTTGTATTATTTGTTGATGTAGAGTTCTTAACAACAAAAGAAAGAACCTAGATTTCTCTACTAAAAAACTGAGTATCATCGATGTTAACCAACAACCTATAGAGAGTGAAAATGAAACAACCTATAGAGAGTGAAAATGAAAATACCAGTCGATAGTCCTTCCTTAAACATTCTAGCATTGACTCATTGCCCATTGGTGATATCGCCATGGTAACCGCTATTAATCTTCATCAGTAATTTATCGTTGAAAACTTCATCAGTGAACTCTCAGTGAATACTTCATCCATGTCATATTTTTCGACTAACTATCTTCGACGGTTTACAAATGAGACCAAAACTTCAACAATGGTTACATGTAACATATGTGTTACGGTTTAATTTTAAATATTTCGTCGCAAATAGAGAAAATTTTGTTGGGGAAACCCTATTGCATTGACATGTCGACGTCAAAGGGTGGAGAATTTTGTTCATTTTATTGTATTTTTTTAAATTTTTTCTATAACATCTACATGTTGACGCAATAGAGTAAACATATGCCCTAATGGTAATTTATGAAGTCGACATATAAGTATCACGTTGACTTTTTGGACCTTTGATGACCAATTAGTTAGGCAATAGTGGTGGCATGTCAGACATCGACATGTCGACATGAAAGACTATAGTGGTGACTTGTTAACTTTGATCAACAAAATTTAGACTCAACACCTTCGTTTCTAGTAATATCTGTTCATAGAAAGTTTTTTTTTGTAGCGTTTGTATTTGTTTTTTAGATTATTTATTTTTTTCTATTGATTTTTAGAAACTAAATACATGTATTTTTGTGTTGAGGTTGGTGGTAGTGGATTGGGGGATGGTGGCCGGTGTCTAGTGTTGGGTGGGTGGTGCCGTGGACCGTGGTGATGGAAGATTCGGATAATATTGAAAATAATGTAAACTTAATAATGTATAGAGGGACGGTTTCTGCAACAATGGCAATAAAAATAAAAATATGCTACAACAACCAAAAAATAATACAAGTGGAGGCCGGTTTAAGAATTGTACAATTAATTGTTTTTTTTTTGTTAAATGATAAATCAAACCATGGTAAATAATTTTTTTTATCTCTTAAAAACTAGGGTTGAAGGAATTAAAGGTTCTATTCGACAATTGTCCGGTTGTAGAATTAAAATTATAGTTCTTCATAAATTTATGAAATAATAAAATAAATATATTTGATAAGGATAATGATAATAGTTGTAATAACATTTAAACAAATTAAATTTTAATAATCTAAACTATAACAATAACAAATTAAATTTTTATAATCTAAACTATAACAATATTCAAGATTGGGTTTAACAAGTAGACAATTTTTTTTTATTCTAGTTGTTTTTTCGGTCACGAAAGGTGACAACCTGCACAATAAGTGCTTGTTGCTCCTCCTGCAGCACTTGCAAGTTGCAACCTTCTCTTTAAATCCCTTATGTTCTCTCTGGCAGTGTCAATGCGTCTCTCAGCTTCCGCAGAGTCTATTGATCTAACATTTCTTAAAAAGAAGTTTAACGTTCTTGAATTTCATTTTTCAGTTGTCCCATTTTGCCAGAATTTGCAGCAAGCCTTTTTGCCACAACATCCAGAGTCATACATACCATCAGTTTCACATATCATAATCCAAATTTTTGCCATTGTTCATGACGACGATGATGATAACTATTATTATTCTTTTGAAAGTATATAACTAAAAGATTAAAGATGATATATCAATATAAAGTTGGAGTCTCTGCGTGGAAAACACTGTTGAGTTCATCATATAAAACGAAATTATCCTTTTTAAGAATCTCAATTCTCTTTTATAAAGAGTGGCTAGTCCAACAACGTATTGTAATAATTCGTCCTTCTTCAAATTCAGGTATCATCATGCAACTTAATTAAACTTTTTAAAAACAAATGAATTATAAAAATACAGGTATATAAAGATTCTACCTAAGTCGGAGCACGTAAGAATCCGTTGAAAGGATCTACGGAGATCCCACCACATAGTGTTGGTGGATAGAACAATGACAAACAGCAAGTGCTTCTTTTTTCTTTTTCTTTTTTTTTAACATACCATATTCTAGTTCGAATGATAGATGCTATTTTATTTGGATCAATTTATTCTTTTCCTGCAGTGATCGCGTATCAATCCTCTCAGAAGTAAACTCATAACTAAAAAATTCCTTATCTCAACTCAGAGTATTTTTACTTCGGACGAGACTCGAACTTAAGACCTTTTCATTTTTAATTGTCTTGGTACCTAGTGGCAACCATTTGGGTTGAGTCTCATTTATAACAAGTAACAACAAGTGCCTTTTAACTAATCAAATCATGCGATGTCTATTTGCATTAAATGCATCTAGACAACCACATACTATTACCAAAATAACAAAATCAAAATTATATATGCGTATATAGATAAGATCAAATAACAAGAAGAAGTTTTTTTCGTGAAGTGTATGAAATGATACTAAATCTTTTTTATATGTTTTAATTGTTAAGATTGAGACAATGTAAAGATTGTATATAATAAAAATAATAGATTCAAAAAGGGTGAAAGGACAAAGAAAAACATCTATTGTTAGGCTTATATTTGGGTTAAATTTATTTTCATTGTATTTTTAAAATCACAAACTTTTATATTCTTAGACTTTTATATATATATATATATATATATATATATATATATATATATATATATATATATAAACCTCTATTGTTAGACTTATATTTGCAATTTTAACACAAAAGTTGAATAGTTTTAGTTTTTATTTTTTATTTTTAATTTCATCCCTCTTGTCACATATAAATTACTCATTTAACCAGTCTTTTTTATTAATTTCGTTAAAAAAGTTGAGTTTTATTTAAAATTGAGTTATTTTTTAACATTGTAAACTATAGGGACCATTACGGTATCATGACAAACCAAAGTGGTTACGAGAAAAAATGTTGTTGCCAGTATTGGTACCATCGTAACCGGTTTTGGTATTTCTTTTTATGGTTTTTGACGAGATGATGCAATACTGACCAAACTCACTTCAAGTTGTGTTTAAATATAACTAAAGACCGCTTTTAAATATATGTACAACTATGCTTACATATTACTAAGCATGTGCGTTACATCTATGTAATAATCATATATGTAACATGCAATGGTTACATATATGTAAACTACTATGTAACAAATTACGTATATGTAACTTATATGTGGTGGTTATTAAGTCACAACCCATGTAACTTTATGTATGACTACATGTGATGATTATCGGCTACGTATATGCAACCAATATGTAACTTTATGTATAATTTCTAATATTAGTATAGAAGTTGGCTCCATGTCAATAAGGTTTGGCATTATGCATTGGAATGGCTTAAAGCTATTATGAATCATATGTAAGATGGATTCACTTTCTTGCGTAGCAAAAAGCTATTTTGATAAAGGTGTGTTGAGTCTAACCTGAAGCTTGGTGGGTCAACGTGCTCTATATATGACCTGATAATTATTTAGTTGGGAGGACTTTTTATTCTAGCAATTAGTTATTAACTTAGTTAAGTTAGAGAGGAGTTTAGTTCTATTGCTACAAAGGCTACTATCCCACTACCTAAGTTACGTTTATCAACAATCTTACTTAAACTTTCTCATATTGTGTTCTTAGTATTAAAGTTCTATTCAATAATAATTTTCTTCTTATAAAATCTTCTTGTTGACAAGCTTCACCCTAACGCTGTGTTCCCTAGTTTATTTAAGGAGAGAAAAAAAAAGAATCGGAAGGAAAGAAAAAAATTGTTGTGTTCCAGAGTTTTTTTAACGAAGAAAATAAAAGGAAAGTAAGAAAGTTGTGTTCTCGAGTTCATAGGGAAAAGAAAAAAATGAAAAGAAAATAAAACGTAAAATGAATCCTTTCAAATTGAAAGGAAATGAAGAGAAAAAAAAAGGGAAAGAAAAAAAAGAAAAGAAAGGAAAGCAAAAGAAAAGAATTTTTTTTTTCTTTTATCTATTTAAGTAAACTCAGAAACACAACGTAAATGCAACTTCTTTTAATGTGTTAATAAACAAAATCTTCATCTCAGAAAACCCATAATTAAAAATCTTCATTGGCTTTTTGTGTAACTTCTTCCTATGTAAATAATAGAATATGGCATTAGGAATGACAGCGACGAATACAAAAACTTTCGTTATGGGAAAAGATCAAATAATAAAATGGTTGATCATTTAAGGAAAACAAGCATTGTAACAAAAACTTAGGAACAAAAAATCAAAGTTAACGTAAACAAAAATAAACCATATATAACAAGTTACAAACAATAATCACACAACTTATATATATAATTATGCAACTTATAGGACAAGTATACGGCCTATGTTTATAATTATAAAACTTATGTTTTTAATTATGTTACTTAAATCTACAACACATTAACGTTTTTCTTTTTAAATTAAAACGAGATGGGGGGTGTGGGAATTTGTATAGGCGGTTTTCCAATTGCGATGGGTTAGAGGCGATTCAAGGAATGTCGGTGGCTTCATTGTAGAAGTGGTGATGGCGTCGCAAGCGATGGCGTTCGTTTAGATCGAAGAACCCAAAACGATTTCACAGAAGTTGTGATGTTGGTGTCGATAAGCAAGCCTCTAAACGATTTTGCAGTAGCGGTGATGATTGAAGAACTCTAAATGAACTGTTTGGGATGAAGAATCCGATGATCATTGTTTTTTGGCATAAAGAATCTGGCGGTAGGTGTTTTAATAACCGAATAACTACAACCGTCGTGATAGTCTACACCTAAAACCGCCAGGCAACCGCCCCTTGCCTATACCGCCGCCACCCCACAGTGAAGTGAAAGAAGTTACTGCCGACGCTGTTACTACCGTGAAGTTGCATTTTGTAGTATATATAATATCTTTTTTTCAAAAGTACATATCACAAGTCTATACTCATTAAAATAAATAAAATTTTAGTTTTTAAAGAGTAATTTTTTAAAAACAATAGTGTTGTATGAGAAATGTATATTCTTTTAAAAAAATGAGAGAGTTTAAAAAAGTCAAAAATTATACTATTCTAATTTTACCTCTTCAAAACTTTTTTATGCCAAAAAATTGTTTCTTTCATGCATAATAATTGTATTATCATATCCGAGTCATGATTAATTTCCTAGGTTAATTTTTTTTGAGTAAATTACCATTTGCATCTCTGACGTTTTTCTATTTTAACCGTTTGCATCCCTATAGTTTTAAAATTGTCATCTGCCCCCTAGCGTTTCCTTTTTATCGCCATTTGAGTCCAAAACACTAACGACGTTAGATTTTTCTGTTAACTTTTGTAAAATGATAAAATTACCCTTATTTATTAAATCACATACCCATCATCCTCACCCCCACACCTTATCTCTTCTCTCTCTCTCTCTCTCTCTCTCTCTCTCTCTCTCTCTCTCTCTCTCTCTCTCTCACTAGTCCCTACCCCCCTCTAATCACCCCCCGTCGCCGGCGAATCTCCTCCTTTCGTCGCAAATCTCCGGTGACATCATCATTATTCATCATCATCATCATCATCTCTCCAAACACGCACACTAGATTCAAATCGAATCACAGAGCAATAGCTTCAATCTACTCGCCAAATAAAGTTCCAAATCGAAGACGTAACAGTCTACTTCCCCTACGACCACATCTACCCCGAGCAATACTCCTACATGATCGAGCTCAAACAAGCCCTAGACGCTAAGGGCCACTGCCTCCTCGAAATACGCACCGGTACAGGCAAAACCATCGCCCTCTTATCCCTAATCACCAACTACACCCTCTCCAAACCCTCCAACCCCCTCAAACTCCTCTACTGCACCCGCACCGTTCACGAGATAGAGAAAACCCTAGCCGAGCTCAAGCTATTGCACAACTATCAAGTCGATTGTATTGGTTCGTCGGCGAGGATGCTGGCGTTAGGGCTTTCGTTGAGGAAGAACTTGTGTGTGAATCCTGATTTGGTTTCGGCGAAGAATCGGGATTCAGTTGACGCGGGGTGTCGGAAGCTTACGGCTAGTTGGGTTGTGGGTGTGTTGGTAATGAAGAAGAAGATGTTGATGAATGGGTCCAATAAGTTTTATTTATTTATTTAATTTCAGGAGTAGTTTAGTTCTTTCAACAATAACTTTAATAGAAAAACTAACAGTGTTAGTTATCTTGACTCAAATTGAAATAAAAATAAAACGACAGACACTCAAATAAAGATAACATAAAACGTCAGAGGGCAGATGATAATTTTGAAACTATAGGGATGCAAACGGTTAAAATGAAAAAACATCAAGGATGTAAATAGTAATTTACTCTTTTTTTTGAATGACTGGTTAGTAGTTAATTGCTAGTATCACCAAGTTAGTAATATTCGCCAATGCTACCTCTTCAAATCTTTTTTATGCAAAAAAATTGTTTCTTTCATGCATGATAATTGTATTATCATATCCGAGTCATAATTAATTCCCTAAATTAATTCTTTTTTAAACAGATGGTTAGTGGTTAGTTGTCACACTCTTTTATACCCTTTGGACGATCTTCTTCACATTTAACATTTTTCGTATATATTTATAGTCATGATCACCACTAATAGGAATAAGCGGACCCTACGTAAGATACCTTTTTATCTTTTAACATGTCATTCAACAAAACTTTAAAAGGACCTAGTACCCAAATAAAAGATAATTTCTTACACTGCTCAAGGTTCCACAAAAATAAGATAGGTGGCTTACAAGCCTTATATATCGTTACAAAAAGAGAAACATATATATTAAGCCCTCATTGATCATGTCAAGCATTGACTCGATCACTAAGAACATATCTTCTTTGTGTAATCTATTGGCGAGTGCTAATGGTGTCTAGGGTCAGGACCGCCCGGGCTCATCCTGTTGATCTTATAACGAGTACTTAGTTCCTCCATATTATGTCTTCGAGTACTTTCTTCTAGTATTTCTCTTGCTTTTTCAAGCAAAACGCCCCCATTTCGCTCTTTTGACCAAAGGGTAGTAAGAACGCGTGTTTCTGAGATTGTAAGTGAAATTAGAACAAGAGTTAGAAATAACCAAAACCTAGAAGCAGATGCCATTTTTCTTGCTGTTTGAAAATGATTTGTGATGGTAGAGGTGATATGCTAGCTAGAATACTTGAACTTATATAGACATCCATTGACTCACAATAGTGTTATTTAATTGTAATAGCAACTCAGAGTGTAACCACTTTGATACCTTAGTCAGTATTGCAATTTCTTAAGTGTTTTGACTATTTCATAACTAATTAATATTTAAAAATGTGCATATATTGAAAATAAAGACAATCTTCTTCCCCCTAGCTAGAGTAGCTAGGTATGATACTATAAGAGTTATCTTGCCAACTTTTTTTGTTCTTAAGAATATAAATATACACCAACCAATATGCTCCAAGAAATGTGATAATGCTAACCACATTGCATATAATCTACAGGCTGAGTTGCATTTAAAAGCTTTCATTTGGTAATTTGTAAGTTTTCATAGCTTAATACTACAATAGAAGTTGGCTCCATGTCAGTAAGGTTTGGCATTATGCATTGGAATGGCTTAAAGCTATTGTGAATCATATCTTAGATGGATTCACTTTATCGTCTAGTTAAAAGCTATTTTGATGAGGTGTGTTAAGCGTAAACCGGAGCTGGGTGGGTCAACCCGATCTACATATCAAAGTATGACTTAATCATTGTTTAGTTGAGGCGTTATGATTTTTAGCAAGTAGTTATTGACTTAGTTAAGTCGAGGAGGAGTGGTAACATTAGTTTCTACTGCTACTAAGGCTGCTATCACGTTACCTAAAGTCCTAATTTATATTTATCAACAATCTTAGTTTTCTCGTATTGTATTCCAAGTATTAAAGTTCAATTCAGTAATAGCTTCCTTCTTATAAAATCTTCTGTCGATAAGCTTCTCCTTAAAGGTACATTTTCTTGACGTGCTTTTCCATGGCACGTCAACGCACACGATCCAGCAACCAAGAAGGTGAACTCTTAGACATTATTATATTTTTTTTCTAATCTCCGAATGACTAACATCTTGCTCTTGCAGTCAATGTCGACATATCTTTAGGAAATCCCTAAACAGAACCTTCATTGGCTTTTTACGTAAATTCTTCCTATTTAAACAATAGAATCTTGCACCGGAAATGTAGTGACGAATACAAATATTTTTGGACAAGAAATGGCGGTCAATAAAAGAACAAATAATAATGAACATATAATGAGTTAATGATTTAAGGAAAACAAACATTGTAACAAAAACTTAGGAAAAGGAGACAAATCATATATAGATCAAAACTAATAAAAGAAAAACAAATAGAGGAAGGAAAGGCGAGTATTACCATAATATTATTGTTATTAACTAAAAATTATAAGTTTAAATACCGCAGAATATATATGTGATGATTTAAAAAGTAAAATACATGTAAAACATAATGTATTTTTGCTTGTAAAAATAAAAGAAAAACTATATTATTATAATATTGGTGACCGGCCAGGCGGCCCGCAAATATGAACTTCAATTTTTAGTGTTATTAATTAAATTAATTAAACATGTACAATTTGACTTTCGCCAAAGGGCATGTCTTTTCCATCCATCCCTTAATATTTAATATTGTACTTTTAGGGATAAAAAGGTCGAACAAAGAGCGGCTGCTTTTAGCTGTGCTTTGTTTAAATTAAGGTTTGATAATGCAATTGTAGATAAGCAAAATTAGTTGTTTATAGAGTAAAGTCCCGACCAGAACATAATTAATAAACACAACTGAGAAATAAAGAGATCCATATGGATCTCAAATATTATTATTTTTAATTATTTTAAACCACAAGTATTAAAAAAAAATATACGGTGTTTAATTTAGCTCTTGCTTTGCTTAGAATCTGGGAAGTGGTTGAATTGCTTCGTGGTCTGATGTACACAGTTTTATTTTACGCTTGTGCACAAAGATGTTTCTTTTAATAAGACAAAATATCCACATTTTAAGTTGCTTCAAGGTCTGTCCTTAAATCTAATAAGCATAGGACTGTTAAAACATTTTAGGGTGAGTTTGGTTTGTGAATTTAATTAAAGGAATTAGAATTTGAAGTAACTGAAATTGAAATTTTAAAAAAGTTAGAATTTATCAGATGAAGTTGAATTTTTAACGGATGTAAGACAAAATAATCGTTAATTTATCACCTCAGCCACCTACCAATCACCACCACCACCACCACCTCCGTCTCACTAGGCACTACCGCTACCACCTACCATTCATCATTGGTGGTGGGGGATGACGAGGGTAGCAGAAGCGGCACTGGTGATGTCAACGATGAAGATCAAGGTGGCAGGGGCGGCAACGAAGAAAAGGGTGGTGACGGGGGTAGCGGTGATAATGACAACAACAGGGTAGCCGAATGGCAGTGTGATGGGGGTGGTAGTGGCAAAATTGACAATGATGAGGTGGTTCATGCAATTACGATGAGTTACTTGAGGTTACTATTTCTTGTGTTGTATTCGATCATAGTTTGAAAAGAATGTTGAAATCATTTCCTTAAAAAAACTCAAGGGAATTTGAATTTAGATCCTAATTTCAACAAATTCTACTAACTACGCACATTAAGAATTTGAATTCATATTTTATCTATTTAAGTAAGGGATAATTATAAAGCAAATATTGTGTCTATCCCTAAAAATAAAAACTTGTGCATTTCTAGTTTGTTGATAAAGTGTATATAAAACAGAATTTGTACTTAGAGTTAAAAGATAGAAGGATATTCATTTAGATTCAAAGCTGTAAACATGGTATAAGATAAATCTCAATAGAGTTTGGTCACATGTTAGTTACAAAAGGCATGGAAATGGCAATTTTGACCAAAGAATCTGCCTAAGTTAAATGATTCTTTGACATAACTTTGAATAATCTAACCATTTAACTGTTTGAGTTTTGATAAAAGTTATCTATTAAGAAGCTGACATGTGTGTAAAACGCAAATCATGTTTTTTGAGGGACTTTCTGGCGAGATTGTGTTTTACGACACGTCCGGGAACCAACCAAATGATGTTGTGCTTCCACAAAGTTTAGCTTTATGTCACTTGTCATATTTTTAACACTTCTTGACATAACTGACCCATCCGATGATGAAATCAACCAAATGGTACTATATGTTCATGAAGTTCAATTTTTTGAGTCTTATGAGTGAAATAACACAACCAAATATATTCTCTTAGTTTAGCTCCAAAACTCCAAATTTCCGCTTTTCAACCGAGGTGTAATGTTATTATTGAATATGCTTTTAACGAGAAATTTTAACAATCTAATTGTGATGTTCAACCGTTTATTTGCTATTGAATTTTTTTCAGGTTTATCTGTTAACGAACCAAACCAAAATGTTATTATATTTTATAGGTTTATAGTAATTAAAATGGTCATTTAGTTCACAAGAGTTTAGCTTTTTTAATTAACCTTTTAATTCCATTTCCTAAAAATCAGTAGTAACTAGAATCAAGCCCCTCGCGTTGCGACGAGGACGTGAAACCATGTAAAATAACATCAATGTTAAACCACCGTCAGCGAGCACCAACACTGAAGTTGCGGTGTGATAATGCTGAAAAATTAGACCAAAATGTAAAATATAGAAAAATATAACTAAGTCGATCTAGGACCCCGCACGTTGCAACGAATCTGTCAAACAGGAAAAATATAATACTTAAAAACGTTGAACCACACACACGCACATTGCGTCATGTTAACTCACAAAATTTAAAATAAAAAGTAAAACAAAACGTAAAAATATTGAACTACACTTGCACGCGCGTCGTGTTAACTGGCAAAATTTAAAACAAAAAGTAAAACAAAAATTTACGACAGGTGAAAGATACATGGGACTAAAGTTGAATTTTAAAAAGTTATGAGGTTAAATTGTAAAATATGAAAGGTTTTGAGTAAAAAGTTGCAAGATGAAAAGCTTTGAGTTAAAAGTAAAAAATTAATTTTTTTTGAAACACTCTTTATGCATAAGATACAACACCATTATACATAAAAAAATTGGTAATTAATAATATATACATTTCAATTAAATAACACGAGAAAGTCAACGGAGATGACAAACCCTAGCACTATCCATAAACACGAAATGGACAATCATGATTCATGTCACATTTAGCCACATAATCAGTTGGCATCTAACGTATTTCAAAGTGGTATTAAACAAAGGATCAACTTATCATGCGTGAAACCAGTCCTTTAAGGCTTTATATATATATATATATATATATATATATATATATATATATATATATATATATCTAGTTGTAATTAATATTATTATTGTTACGTTCTAATTACCCTTATTTGAGATTCACGAAGCTGATTTGTTGATATTAGAGGATTTTAAAAAAAAATCATATTCTAGTGGTAAATGATATATTTCTGAACCAATAACACTTATGCAGGACGAAAATGAAAATGGACTTGAAGAGCTAAAATGTTTCTTTCACCCCACGATGATAAAAAGAAAATTATGTGAAACAGGTCTGGTGGCATGTTAACAATATTATTTTCTATAATATAGGCATGTGACATCGTTTTTCACATGTAAATTAGTCAGGTTGATTACCAGACAATTTTGTTGGAATTTTCTTTTGGAAAATGAATTATAAGGTTTTGTGATTTGCTTGTTTCATCTTTGAATTTAATTTTAGGTGTTTCAACTTTGAATTTAAATGTATATATTTCAACTTTGAATACAATTTGAGTGTTTTAACTTTACGTTCATCGTGAATACCAAGATAAGCCTTGGTTGCTAAATGCACTTGAACATCTTAAAAACCCACCTTTCTCATTTTTCTCTAAAAATTTCTAATAATCTTCTATTATTTTGCTCTTAACTCAAGATATTTTTTTGGGTGGCAAGTCCTCCCCAAAAATACATACCGCTATGGTTGTTGTATTTTGAGAAACAAACGGATTCTCTTGTATGAATGGAAATTTGTTTGAAGAGGCCTGAATCAAATACAAATTCTTAACTGCAACTTTTCTACTTCTGTCTTTGATTTATTTCATTCGTAAAAGTATTCTAATAGTTTATTTGTTTTTTTACCTTTCCATGTATTGTAATTTGATATATAAAAGTATTTTTCTATTTACAAATGGTTCATATAAATTTATTCAATTCTTACTCTCAATCACAAAAGCCACGGGTCTTGCCACAAAGGCAAATACCTAATAACTTGAGGATAAGAACGTTTACGTAGAGTTGCATGAAATATTGGCCCTACTTGGCATGTGCCATGTAAAAAGATGCAAAAACAAAAATCTCATCCTTCTCAAAAATATCATTAGACTTTAGAGGTGTACAAATTGATTTTGTTTTCGGTTTTAGTTCGGGTCTACGTAAGGTACAACTGGTTCGTGTGAGAAACCGGTTTTGGGAGTTGGAAGTAACTGATTTTTTAAATACTTACTAGTTTAGAAACCCGTGTCCTACACGAATTACAGTTAGTAAGTAATATTTAAAAATTAAAAATAATAGATAAGATAAATTGAAATTACGTATACTTAATTTTCTTAAATAATATAATGATAAAAACATTTAACTTCTGTATTTAAAAGTTTTGTTTTAAAGAAAATTGTTTTTTAAACATACCATTAAAAAAACTTGTTTTTAAACATTATTTTAAAAGTTCTTCATATTGAAAACTTCATATTTCATGAAATTTTGTTTTTAAAAAAGTTATGTTTTTAATAAAAAACACTTTTTTACTTTATTAAAAATCTATTTTGTAATTTGAAAATGATATAAATAATATCATTAGCATTAAATAATATCATTAAATGGTTGGCTTACTAAGTTAATGATATGTAAAAAAAATGTACGAATATAACATGTGACAAAATTATTTTGTTTTATTAGGGAAGATAAGAGAAATTTATAATTGTAATTTTAGTTCATAAAAGAAGCTTTAATAACAACTTTTGAGCTATAAATTTAAATAAATAAATAATAATTCTAACAAAAAGGTTTAAGGACATTTAAAAAGTAGCTCAGTAAACCTTATGGAATAATAGGATAAAGGATACAAAAAGTAATTCGTTGTCGAAATATACAACTAAAAAGTAATAATAAAAAGCAATACAAAATGTTCTCATATGGGCCTAAGCACCTGCTGTTCCCAAAAAAAGGACCAAGCCTAAATATGCGGTTAAATTTGCGTATGATCTTGGTCTTTTTCAAGTTTTGGGCCCTAGAACCAAATCATATATTAAAAGTTAAAACTTCACCAGCTCACTAGGCTTAGGTCATGGCCCAAGACTTAACTACTTAAGGCAGTTGGTCTATAATCCAGGCCCATTGGGTTCCTCTTTAATTTCTAAAGAACGAAGATATTTGAGTCCTTATATCGCATACTATGATCTCAATGAAATGGGCCGGATTTGAGACAGGTTTTCACAGGGCCGACCCAGATTATAAAATTTATCCACAAACTCCGTCTCATCTTCTATGGGTCTTTGATTAGTCAATAACTGTCAGGTTTACATATATAATATCATAAAAGTTCAAGTGTATAGAATTAACGGTATGGTATCAGGTTTATATATATTGGGAAAGTTTACGGTACAAAATCTATAATTCATGAGAAGAACGAAGTAACAAGGATCATTGATCTAAGAGATAAATAGTTTAGATTTAAGATGGAATAATCACGCAAGAGAATGTGACTGGAGGGGTAGAATTGAAAATAGCTTACAATTATTGACTTTTTTAGATCTCCTCCGTTTTTTTAAACACATATAACTTTTCATATGGCAATATTTTCTTAAAAAAAGTACCATAAAAACGAGCATTTTATGATCCTCTTTAATATGAGTATAGTATTGCTATACTTTTTATTTAAAAAAACATTTTTATAAAAAAAACGTCTATGTGTTATGCGTATAACTTGTGTGATTATTCACTGCGTAATTATCAACATAACTTGCGTAATTATCATATAACTTGCGTAATTATAATATAACTTGCGTAATTATTTTTTATAATTTGAGTAATTTTACTTTGCGTAATATCAAATATATCTTGCGTAATGATACATATAACTTGCGTAATTATGTACATTATATGCGTAATTATGACGCGGACGAAACTACCCCTCCGCCAGAAAACACATGTCGCGTGCTTGTGACTTCATACACTTCATATGAAAATTATATTTTGTATAATAACAGGCTCCTACATATATAACATCATTAACGGTTTAGTAAAATAATGAGTAGTATTCTAAAATTTTATTGTACATTGATGATATTTGGTTCGGTGCAGGTAATTCGGTTAATTTGTATATCAAAACCGAAACCGCAATGTGCACTTAATTGGTTATTTCTTAACCGAACAATCTATAAATTGTTCGGTTTGGTTAATTTGGTTCGGTAAATGCGGTTATTCGGTTATGGTTTGGTTAAGTCGGCTATGTGCTCACCCCTAGTAAAAATCAAACTTATGTTTTTTAAATTTTACGAATATTATATGTTATATAAAATATCATAACTTTTCAATAACATATTACGTGCACCTCTCCTTTACAATTCATGTGTTTGTTGGGATATTGTTTTGATTTATTAACTAAGATAAAGCTAGTGATCCTTAGTCCAAATAGTTAAGCTGAAGTATCCAAAAACTTCATTAATAGTAGGAAGAGATCCTGGGTTTAATTCTTACATATGACAAAAAAAGGGTTTCATGTTAAACCAAATGGTTTCCTCTCACATACAGTGCGGATCCAGGATTTTTACTCAGCGGGGGCGAAAAAAACGTGATAAAAATAAATGTCAGATAAATTGCAAAAATAAACTTCACTAAATATTGTAAATCAAAACACATATTACAGTTGCCCTCTACGTGATTTCATCTTTTGAAAGCGTTCAATTACAGCTTCATTCGTAACACTCCGTAGTGCTCTTTTTTCTACGGCAAAACTACACAAGCATTCAAAAAGTCTTCACCAATTCGATTCCGCAAACATGACTTTACAATCTTCACCGCCGAAAAACATCTCTCAACTGTTGCGGTTGCAACGGTAAAACTAATATTAACTTTAATAATCGATAAATCAAAGGAAAGTGATATGTTTCCTTGTTTCCACCATAACTCTAGCAAGATCGGTCATACCATTCAAGTTATCAAATCTGTCATCTTTTCGCACATTGTCAATGTATAAGTTGAGTTGTCGTGCAAGAGCAATTTTTTTCCCACTCTTAAAATCATCCGGATAAAATTCAAACAATCTTAATAGCTTTGATGCATCAAACTTAGAAAATGATTCAGATGGGTTGAAAGCCGCTATGTTTTGAAGTAATTTTGTGTTAATTTCATTAAAGCGGTCGCCAAACTTTTGGATTTCCATATCAACAACAGTATTAAAACAATCATACTTGTAGTAATGTTGATTTGTGATATCATACCTTTGTCTTCTAGATCTGTAACCAGTGTCATTGACATAGTTTTCATTCATGTCCAAGATTTGAGTGTTATGTTTTCCACAAAATGAATAAAATTTCTCTAAAAGTGGATTAAATCCACTTTCTCTAAACTTTTGAAACTTCCCTTTAGTTGTTTCCACTAATAAAATAGCTTATAGTATGTCTTGATCTTTTCTTTGAAGAGCTCTAGATAGTGTATCTGTGAGCCCTAAAATATGCAACATCAAATGCAAATAAAATACAAATTCAAATGAGCTCAAAAAGCATAACATTTTAAATGCTTGATTTTGGGTAGAAGGGCTGGAGCATTCATCCTTAACATACTCAAGGACTCTAATGATGAATGGAAACATATCAACCAAACATATAAATGTTTTGTAATGCGAATTCCATCTTGTATCTCCATGGCGTTAAAAGAAAGCTCTTGGTTTAGTCCACTTCTTGTTTCAAGTATACCACTACCAATTTCTGTTTTCACTCTCTCTTTCTCATTTTGTCGAAAAATATCTATTCGTTTACAAGAAGAGCAAATCACATTCATCAGAATACTTAAATTGTCAAAGAAGTTCACAACACCCAAATGTTTTCTTGCAACTATTACCACCACTAATTGAAGTTGGTGAGCAAAACAATGTATATAATATGCCAAGCTATTTTCTTCTAATATCTTTGCTTTTAAACCATTAAACTCACCTCGTATATTGTTTGCCCCATCATATCCTTGACCCCTTAGCTTTTTAAAACTTAACCATATTTAGCAAAAAAAGTGTCAATTGCATCCTTGAGGGCCAAAGAAGATGTATCTGTCACATGAACTAGACCAACAAATCTCTCCTTAACAAGTCCATGTGTATCGACGTGTCGTAAAACAATTGCCATTTGTTCTTTTTTTGACACGTCGCTAGACTCGTCAACTAACAAAGCGAACACATCGTCACCAATTTCTTTGAAAATGGAATTTAGAATTTCTTCCTCAAAACAATTAGCAATATCTTTTTGAATACTCGGAGATAATTATTGATTATTACCTGTAGCTTTTGGTAATTGACGCAGTTCCTCATCATGGAGTATAATTAATTCCATTAGTTCCGAGAAAATTCCTTTGCAAAGAGACATTTTGCTTTCATCAGGACCACGAAATGATGATGTATTTATCAAGCAAAATCTACAAGCATCAATTGTAGCATTCAGTCGAATTCGATTCGCTCTCTTTACAATATCATCTTGCTTATGAAGAGCAGTGACAATAGACTGATTTTGATTTAATAGATCCTCGCGTCTTTTAAGTGCTTTATTGTGAATACTACTAATATCCCCAACATGCAAAGCAAATCTCTCTATTTTATTCCAACTATTAAACTTTTTTTTACAAATGCATCACGTCCACCTTGGTTCCCAACATAATCCGCAAATAAGTAACAACACAAACAATAAGCTTTGTCCGCCTTTACACTATACTCTAGCCAGTTACCATATTTATCAAACCAAGTTGGGATGAAACGTCACTCTTTATCCCCAATCATTCTTTTTGGGAAGTCATGACCACGTGGTTGACAAGGTCCATTAATCCAATACTTTCTTCAAATCTCATCTCTTTGATCAGGATGATAATCCAAAATTCTTTTTCTATCTGCGGGATCCCAAGAAAGATCATCTAAATCTACCAAACAAGGTGTTGAAGAGGATACTTTTCTTTTTAAGAACCTTTCCATAGTACCTGACAATAACTAAACCATAACAATTAGAGTTAACAGAAATTTCCAACAAAGGATCAATTGTAATTTGTAAAGTCTAATAAATTAACAGGCTACTTCTCTTTTAATTACAAAGCTTTCAATACAATTGATTTTAAAAAGCAAAACATTTGAAAACATTAACTTACTAATTGATTTGAAATAAAAATATACAAGGAAGAAAATGTTTCTAAAGAAATTTTAGGTTAATTTCATGATTTGTAAAAAACTTTCAATTGCATTCTACTTCAAATCAACTAATCAATGCTTAACGACTTGGTTTTTTGAACTTGAAATAAAAGAAAACAAGATGGCAACATAAATCCAAGTTACAACAGTAGGGTTGACCAAGAGAAATTTATTTTGCGGACCTTGAGAATTGCGATTTTCGTCCAACCGTGGGCCGTTAAGGATTGTGATTCTACGAACCTTGAGAATACAAGATCAAACAATGGGGTTTCAATTGATTTTCTGTCGAATCTTGGATTATGTCCTGATCGTATGTGAGAATACGGATGGCCGCATATGTAGGTTGTATAATGTTTATTGTTCGTAGAGTGAATTATCTTTTGAATTGGGGCATGTTAATTGGGCATGCATAGAAAACATATGAGGGCCTAAAAATATTAGACTTATATTTACACTTCTTGTTATTGGGTTGAGTGGGGCCCTTCCCACCCCCTAAAGTCTTCTTCTATCCGCCCCTGCTCACATATGATGATTTTTCCCCTGATGGTGGTTTTCGATTTTGTACTCGAGTAAGAAAGATGATCGGAAGGACAATTGACCCGTCAGTGATTCAATTATCCGTTCGAAAAAAGTAAATAAAATAAGATTAAATCCACCCACCTTAATCCGAATAAACCAAAACTGTTTTTAATAACGAAATTAATTGTAACGTTCCTATCTTAAACCGGCGATTACAAAAATCTAAAACCTATGTGTTAGTTATGGTTCTGATTTTTTATTAATAATGGAAACGAACCAAATATTTTTGTTGTTGTTAGTTATAAGATGGAAATAAAGGTATTGGATATTATGCTTGTAGGACTTCACATACTCAAATTTGGTTGGCTACTTTTTACAACCGCTTGCGAACAGGCTGAAGTTAGCTAAGACTTTTTTACTATTTTTTTTTAAACTAAAATTTTTACTTCTGAAAAACATTAACTTTATATTTGTAAGTATTTAAACTCAAATCACTTTTATAAAAAATGATAACTAATATCATTACGCTATAAGTCCACTTGATCGTGAAAATATCCCTTTGAATAATATGCCTCTTTTTGTTTAGTAACAAAAACACTATATTTTTGGACTCTCTCTATTAATTATAACCATATTTATAACTAAGTGGTCTTTAAAATATTTTTTACTTTTCATTTAGCTATCAACCAAATGTTATTAGAAAAAAGTAGAAAATTGAGATGGGAACAAATATGAGATTGATTCTCCGTGTGTATTAAGCGATTGTCTCATTTATAGTCATTTAATTAATAATTCAACGGTCTCTATTTGTCAAGATTATTTGGTCATTTCTATTTTGAAAAATTGGAAATAATGGTATTATCCCTTTCAAGATTTTCTTTCAATATTAATATGATCATGATTTTGATGGTAGACGAAATCGAGCATGCATATGATCATGATCAGGCATATGCGTGTCTTGTAAGGTTATAGACCACTACAGAAAGCAAGGTAGCGACATAATTTGGCAGTGCAATCGAAAGAGGGAAGTATAGCTTGAAAGGGAAATTTTGGAGTTAGAGTGCCCTAACACGCATCAAAAAGGCTTTGTAGGCCGTTTTTATGTCAACTTGTTGGTTCATAACTTCATATGATGTTCTTAGAATGATAAGATCTTTAATAACAAATCTCTAGTCTTATCCAAAATATTAGAGGATATCAATGCGTACTCCTTTCTTTGGGTGAAAAATAAGGATAAAATTTCGTGTTAATATGAGTTAAATAATGTAATTTTGGTGTTGTAAGCTTCCCTTGTTAATTGATTTGTGTCTTTCGTAGGCTTCTAGCTACTTGTGGAATCTATTATTTTAGTTAAGTTCATAGTCATTCAAAAGAAAGTATATGATTATGAAAAGCAACTTTATTAATGTATACATTATCAAACATTAAAAAGTACACACTATATTTTTTATGACACTATAAAGCATAAGGGATAGTTTGATTCGCAATATGTTTGCGAAGGAATTGGAACTGAAATTAAATTTGGAATTGAAATGTAATCTTTGTTAAAACAGATAAGATGCTTAGTTGATAAATTTTGAATGGAATTTAAAAGTTAACTTCTGATATTCTATCGGATTGTTAAACATTTTATAGGTAAATAGAACTAAAGTCAATTATAATTAATATAGGAAAATTTTCCAATTTTAATTATAATTCCATGAGAACCAAGTGTTATCTCTTTTGCCTCTTCACAAAACAGTTCTCATTGAGTTGTAGTTGCTACATAAAGGTGTACAAACCGGTTTTGTTCCCCAAGCCAGTTTGATTTTTAAACCGAACCGATCTTTTTGTTATAAGATCAAACCAGTTTTTTTTTTTCAAACCGGTTTTTCTAACTAAATACTCGAACCTGTCAAACCGGTTTGGGCCGGTTTTGAAACCGGTTTTTCTTAGAGAAGCTTGTTTTATTATGGTTTAATCGGTTTTTTTTCCCTTTGAATTGGTTTTTAAATCGATTTTGGGTGTCTGCCTACCAAACTAGTATACACATCGATGATTCGAGTCGGATTGGAAACCGGTTTGGCTAAAACTGGTATTTTAAACCGGATCGGTTTTTTTCACTAACTTTTTTCCGAACCAGTTTTTTGTACACCTCTAATGCTACGTCATGATTAGTATCATGATGTGGTTTTTTTACGTAACAATAATAAAAACTTATTTCAAAAGACCATTGACTAGCCTAATAGATAAGGATCAATTAAATTTATAAAACGTTATATTTTATACACATTTATGTCTCATACTTTATAATAATGTTTTTATAGTTCGTAACAGTTCTCAACTCATTTTTTATGGATTAAACAAGAATACCATGTTATAATAATTACCTACTAGAAGAATAAAATTGCGTGAGGTCTGATTGGACGAGGCCAATTAGTAAGTTATGACTTATGAAAAATCATGTCACTTGAAGTCGAATTGGGACAGGACACTTTAACATCAGTACATCACATGAATTTGCACCTGCATTATAATTAGATAAATAACGCAAACATTTTAGCAAGTGTGTTGTGATTATTAACTTTAGAATAATTAATGTTATATATGAACAAAGACTTTTATTTTTCTTTTACTTTTGTTTGTGTATCATAATAAATGTCTGACTTAACAACGTGTAATTATACGTGACCACAATTTAAGTATGTATCATCGTCAAAATAAAATTTTTTTTCGGTGACAAATCACTATAATACGTGACCACTACTTCATATTTGTTTGATTATATATATATATATATATATATATATATATATATATATATATATATATATATATATATATATATATATATATATATATATATATATATATATATATATATATATATATTTATCATTTGGATGAAATTGTTTGTTTGAACTGCAAAGTTCACAAGTAGAATATATATTTTAGCTAATATAACGTTTTCTGCTAAAGTTAACAAAAAAGATTGTTGATTATCTATCAGCCATAAAATGAAAATAATTTGGACGAGGATTACTACATTTACCCTATGTTTATTGTTCGTGTGGAGGTGGCGGTTATAGTTTCTCATGGTTTTAAGCGCAAATCAATATTACATAACATTTTCTTCTTGTCATAAGCTAGCTTAGTTATTACACCTTGAGCACCATCATTCTAATCTTTAAGCAATTACCTATTAATAGTATCTTTCAAGAAGGCGCTACGTTGTGCACGTTATTCATTATCAAACATCTTCGTCTTATGCTAGTTAAAACCGTTGCACATTCTTCCACCTCATCTTCTTCGTATGAAATACAACTAAAACTGAGACTGAAAATTATATGCATAACTAACAAGAAATTGACATAAGCTAAAGAAAAAAGTATAAGTAAATATCAGAAAAGGAATTCCTTATTTTCAAATGAATTACATATCTTTCGAGGTGTGAATGCCGAGATACGATTAATTTATATTTATAAACAGGGTATTAACATAATTACATAAGTTTTCGATAACGAATTCTTACGTTTAATAACATTATTTCTATGGGATTTTTGTATAAGGGGGGTACAAAACATTTAACGCGATCCCTTATATCGGACAATGATGAGAAAGATTGGTCTAAAAAAAGTTGCTTTTAAGGCATGCGTGCTTGTGCATTTATGTTGAGAAAAAGACCCCCCATCAATCCATCATGGTCAATTTATTCACCCACACCTATTTTTTTTTCTTTTCCTTTTTGATAATATATTCGTATCATATATTCCTTATGTTACTTTTTTATTAAGAAAAGGCCAAGAACATCCCAATAAATTAAATTTATGAAAAGTTTAATTTGCTGTTATATAAACATCTTAATTTTGAAAAGTTTAAAACTATGAAAAGTATGTTGTTGTACTTTCAATCATTTATCATTGGTATTAAATATGTAAGTTATTATTAAATGGTCCTAGTATTAAGACACTCGCCTTATAAAACGACACCCTTATACGTCTTGTATAGGCGTATATAGTCGATGACAGTGAAAACGAGAATTTTCCCTCGCATTCAGTGTCGAATTTTGTTATACGCGTCGTATAAGCCTATATGTGTCGTATAAGGGGTCGTATATCCCTATATGTGTCGTATATGGGGTCGTATAAAGCTATATGGGACGTATAACCCTCTGACAATCCCTCCTGGATTTTTCGTTTTAGTGTCATTAACCTTATACGACGCGTATAAGGCTATACGATGCGTATAAAGGGAGTGTTGATTTATGACAGTGGACGTCTTAATATTAGGACACTATTTAAAAGAGTAGATATGCTTGTGTTTATTAAAATTAATTTATAACCACTATTTCTAAGATATTATGTAAATTGAACCACCGTAAAAGTAGTATTTACGCAAGGTAATTTATTATTATTGTTAATATTATTATTATTATTATTATTATTATTATTATTATTATTATTATTATTATTTTATTATTATTATTATATTATTATTATTATTATTATATTGATTTTAAAATAAGAAGAGTTTTAAATTTAAAAGTGTAAAATTTAATCTCAATCATCAAATTTTCTAATCAATGGTTGAGATAAAATAATAGAAAAAAGTTTGGTAAATAGTTAATTTAGACATCACAACTTTTGTTTATCTTTTTCAATTTTCCCCACTTTTTTTAATCGTTAATAACTTTTATATACGTCATATTCTTTTGTAATAATTATACCATAAAAAACAAACGTTTTTTTATCTATACGACGAATTCAATCTTTTTATATAAAAAGATAAAAAAATATGTTTTCAACTCATATGATTTTTGTTTGTCATTTATCTTTAATGCGGTTTGGTGTGTTTTTTATTTATAGTTATATTTTTCTGAACATTATTATGTTTATTTAAAATGATAACTTCAAAAAAAACATAATTGTGAAATAACATTGTTGCGTGCTTTTAGTATGCAAAACACAATAATAAAATATATTAAAAGCTATGATAAAATTGCACAAATTGATATAAAATCTAAAACACCATGATAAATGTCTCAGTGTTTTTTTTTGCTCGTCATTATATTTAAACACTATAATTTTTGAAAAATACACTGGTGATATAACATTATTATGTACTTTTAATTGTAAAATACAATGATAAAATAAAAATAAATTTATATAATATTTTAAAAATAAAAAAAATAACACAATATAATCTAAAACGTAAAACACATTGATGACTACATATAACAAATGATAAAAAATATTAGACACAATAGCTTGACGTATTAGACACAATAACCTGATATATTTAACAAATGACCACTCTCCCTAAAAACAATAGAATGACACATGTTAAGTTCACAATCACATTTAGTCTTTTAAGATTAAATTATATTACTATTATTATTATTATTATTACTATTATTATTATTATTATTATTGTTATTATTATTAGTTTTTAATTCTTAGTGGTGTGGATTTATAAAAGAAATAATAAATCCATAAAAATATATGTTAGAAAGGAAAAAAATTAAAGCTTCTTTCATTTCATATATTTTAATGTGAAATTTAATTTCCTCATATATTTTGCATCTAACTTATCCCAATACGACATTGGCAATTCGACATTTTAAGATCTCGTTGTCAATTGCTTGATTTTTTGTTGTCACGATTTATTGTTTACTATAAGAAAATGATAGATTTTTTGGTGGCACCATTTATTATTGAAAGACAATAAAATAAGAAAGTGAAAGAAACGTAACCATCTATTTTGAAAGGAGGTAGTTTACATATTAATAAACAATAACACACTCTTTTGATGATATAAAAATAAATTTTAGTGGTGTGGAAAATTCTTTAAAGAGCATTTGTAATCAATAAGAAAAGAAAGTCAATAGAAGGTGGAAAGGTAAGACGACCTACGTAAAAAATAGAAACCCAAAATGTTATCTAGTTCTGAGGTAAAAGTGTGCCCCGCTGATGACTATGAACACGAAAGGGGGAGATTGTGAAGAGAAGACCTGGATGGGGAGATGTCCATGAAGATCCATGGGAGCGTTTGACGAGTACTGGCATGGATGTTTCTAGGATGAGAGGCATTGCGGGTGCTCTTGGGGTTACAAATTCTAACTACGCTATTGGCGTGATTACTTTCTACGTTATTTCATTTAAAATACCAATTAACGGACTGAACCCACACCAATAACTAAGATTGTTGAGTTTGGATAATCTATCAAATGTTGATTCAATGTAATACGTTGCTTACGATTCAAGAATACCTCTCTCTTGTTATCTTATAGTCACTTGTTTTGCTTTATCTTTGAAAGATAGCTAACAAACTAACAAAGGGCCACTGAACTAGACATATAATGATCGAGGGTTTTAGTCGCATGGTAGACAAAAACATATAGTTTTTCTAGTAGGGTTAGAAGATAGTATGAGTTAGAGGCTGTTTGATTTGCTTCTGACCCGGTAAAAATGTCTGACCCACTGACCCGGTCAGACATTTTGGCTAGTCAGCATGTTTGATTTTCACTCTTTCGCGTCTGACCCGGTCGAACACCACAGACCCATGCATATTTTCCCCCTTACCCAGTCAGTTTTGGAACAACCCTTTACCCGGTCACCACCTTCTGACCGAGTAAGGGATTTCAAACATCCCCTTAGTAGTTCTGGAAAAGAAAACGAAGATAAATTGTCTCACATTTTATAAGACTAGTAACGTGCCCGCGCGATGCGGCGCGTGAGACACTTTTCATTATGGTACTAGTCTCTGGTTAGTTTTATATTTAAAAAACTGAATTCATTTTTTTAAGTATATTGTAACAAACATGAAAAAAAAATTATATATAATTAAAGATACAAGGGTTTAAGTGTAAATAAGTTTAAATTTCCACTTTTTTAGTAGGGCTAGAAAGACATAATTACCCTTGTTAAATTGATTTTTTGGGTTGTATCTTGTGCTTAAAATTTACAAATCTTTTAACTTTGGCCGGAATCCTTCCTTCGTGTATTATAATATAGTATAGATAACTAAATAAATTCTGATGTAAAGTTAAGGAGTTTGTTTTTCGGTTCTTAAAAATACTCGAGTACTCTAACGTTTTATCGATTTACGAATTTTGTATAACATAAAAAAAGATTTCAAAATTTTTAAGTAGCGCATGAAAAGAGAGGTCACTAAGAGAATTGCATAATTTTATATTAGATATGACTCATTTTAAGATTAATAATTTATATTGAGACGTTGATTCAACTAAACTTATTGCAAGTGTATTAGAAATTTGAAATTATATTATATTATATATATATATATATATATATATATATATATATATATATATATATATATAGAAAAAAATGTTACGGTACAAAGTGTTTTTTTCGTGCGAAGCGTACGAAGTTCTCATGCAAGAATGAACGTTACGGGTGGAATTATAACGCAAGGATAATAATTAATCACGCAGAGATGGAATTATTACTCAAAGGTGAAATTATTACGCAAGAAGGTATTCTTGAGTGATAATTCCATCTCTGCGTGATAATTCCACGCGGGTATCATTTGCCTTGCGTAATTATCACTTTATTCTTGCGTGATTACTATTGTTCATGCGTGATAATTCCACCCCAAAACTTCGTACGTTTCGCACAAAAAAAAACATTTTGTATAGTAATCGGACCCTATATATATGTATATATATATGTGTGTGTGTATATATATAAATATATATAAAATAGTCAAAGATTTAAAAAAATTATTATTTAAATCAGTAAACACTAAAAAAGATTAAAAAAATGTTACGTCAAAATGTAACTAGTAATTAAACGAAAGTGTATAAAAAAACCTTTTCTTTTAGACGTGTAACCTATGACTAAAAGAAATTAGCTTGTATAAAGGAGGCTATAATTACATGAAATAGGTGGGGTGTGATGTGTTTAATTAGAAAGTCATCTAAAATTAGAGTGATAAAATTAACCTTGAGATCAAATGTTTGAGCTTTGTTTATGACGAGTTTATATAAATTAATTGTGATATAGAATCATTAGCATGTGAAATAGGAGTGTGAGTTATCGTTTTAAAATAAATTAAGTGAAATATAAAATTTTAGGATTAAAAAATTATGGTCTCGCTTTAACCAACATTGTTAGCTATTAAATTAATTACTTGAGAAAGCGGGTACACAAATTTCATCCCTCCCAAACAAAATCTAAGATAGATTCTTGTTTTATATTAACAATATGTTATAAATTCTTACAACTTTTGATTTTTTTATAGTTTATTCAGCAGGAAAAGTTTTATAGTTATGCCTTTATTTCCCATGTTCAAATTAAGATTTGAAACACACTTTGTTGCGTGGAAGGGCAATAGTGTGGTTAATTGTTGATACCAGAGGTGAGCATTGTCGGTTTGCTTCGGTTTTAGCCTAAAACCAAAACTAAAAATCGATATTTCGGTTTCTAAGTTTTTAAAACCGTTCGGTTTCGGTTTTTCGGTTTTTGGTTTTCGGTTTTCATTTCGGTTTCGGTTTGGTTTCGGTTTTTTTGGTTTTGCTTTTTGGGCTTTAAGTTTTTTTCTAAAAAATTAGTCTAATGTATTTAATTTAAGCTAGAAGTTTTGAGTATACATAATTTGTTGATCTTTAAACATAATCTCTATATTCTTATAAACTACTTGACATTATAATTAATTACAATTTATAAAATACAATAACAAAAAAATTAATAAAACACATTAATCTACCAAACAAAAAAGTTTAAATATTATTTTTGAAACCTAAATATTCAATCTCTTTTAGATAAGATAAGTTAAATAAGTAATTTATAGGTTAGTCATGTTTAATAGTATATGAATACACCTCTAAATTTACAAGTTTGGTTTTATGGTTTCTGTTCATTTTTTCGGTTTCTGTTAAAAGCAAAACCGAAACCAAACCGAAAAAATCGGTTTTTAAAAAACCATCAAACCAAACAGTCTGTTTCTAATTGGTTTCGGTTTTTTTGGTTCGGTTCTGGCGGTTATTTCGGTTGTGGTTCGGTTATTTCAGTTTTTTACACACCCCTAGTTGATACCATGGTTGTTTGAATGTTTGTTAATTGAATCGATGGAGTTCGACCTCAAAATTTTGGTTTATAGATAATGACAAGAGATCTGGATGGTAGTTTCTTGAAAAGCAAGTAACAAAACGGTAATGTGGATTATGGAACTACATGGATGCTTATACCGATCGTTTCAAATGTGATGCATGAGACGTTTTCTGTCCGCATATTTTTCTCTTGCCACCTCATCACATGTAATTGTCATTCACGTATTATACACAAGTGTTATATAATTTTTACACTTTTCTACTTTAAATGGTTTTATATTAAACAGGCTGTTATTTATATGTTCCCTCTATAAATAATAGGTATTAGCTAAGATCTTCCGATTCACGTGGGAGAAACTTAAGTGAGAATAAATTTGTAGTGATATTCAAGAATTTCTAGAGGTGTAGGGTCTATTATGAGATTCATATCGTAAAATATCACATGAAAATTGAACGCATATTACTATCATTGGTAAACTTAAAAATACATTGCATTTTATAACTGCTTATAAAAGTAAGAGCTGAAAACGATAAAAACATAATAAAAATCAAGTTTTTTGCAAAAACACTTTTTTGACAACAACACATCATTTTACAAAGCACTAAACTACTACTAATAATAAGGTTTGAATCTACATAGTACTCTTCAATACATGTTTGACTCTTCTTACTAAACTAACAATCCAAACGTCTACAAAACACCTAATAATAAAATAAAAAGAAGTCAAAACAACAATACACTCCTATCAACAAAAGTTTAGGGTAAAACAAGAAACTTGCTAATAAATCTTATCCCTAGATTTTTGTTAGTACAAGTAACCATTGCATAGGAATATTTAAATTCTTTACTAAATTAACATTTCATTTTAAAAACCCTTAAAACTTACGTTTAGCCCTCTCACAATTAGCTATGGTTACAATATATACCTTAACATTATCTAATTAGTTTTCTTTACCCATTCACATTCTTGTTTATAGTTTCTTATCTATATATCTTATACTTATCTATAGTTTCTTTTTTTTTTTTCCTACAACTTTTGATGTATGATTTTTATAATATTCAAGTTTATAAGTGCTTATTTTATTAATGTTTATTTATGTTATGACATGTTTATTTTTATTAGCATTCTAATATGAACATTTTAACAAATTGATATTTTTACATATATATTTACAATGGCATAACAAGCATGCGTGAGTTTGCGATTGTTTCATTTTCTACAAAAAGTTTTGAATGTTATACAATACTATGATTGTTTCATTTTTTTAAAAGAACAACTATACAATTAAACAATTATACAATATTACGTGTGTTATCAAGGCCTCCTTCATGCTGAAGTTTTTCCGTTAGCTTTATTATCACGGTTTTAGGCCCATGTCATAATGTGGTGTATCTCTTTTATATATAAATATAAGGTTTCTAGCATTATCAACAAAGTTAAGACTTGTTTTGTTATATAAAATTACGTATGTTATTAACTTTTCATTCAACATGTACGGTCATTATAACTTTCCAGGGTTAGTTTTTTTACATTTTTACGCCCAACAAGTGAGTCTTAATGCTAATAAGATAGATAAATGTAATTATTGTAAAAGAAGGAATTCTACAATTTTACGTGTGGTGCTCCTTGCGGAACTGCATGCTCACATTAGCCCTGGATGAGGCGCAACATAGATTATGATCTAAAGTATGACACATCATTAATCATTTTTATATGTTCATTAAACCCCTCATATTTAACAACCGAGAGAGAAACTTCTTTCACAATTATTACCTTAACTAAAGTTTATTTTATTTTGTTGAAGTTTTGATGTATGATTTTCTATACTTTTGCCTCACCATTATCAATTTTTTTCAGAGACATAATTTTATGATCTTAGAGATTATGGTGAATGTTTTATTCTATACTAGGTCTGCAAAATAAGCCAAGAACAATGCCCGCATCTAACTTTTATATTCCCAAAATGGTCCCATAAGAAAAAGTTTTTCTTTTCTTTGAATTCACTCCTCTATTTTGAGTTCTTTTCATTGCTACGTTGCTTTTCGTCACTTTCATCGCTTGAAATATATAATTTTTAAATTGTTGCGAGTCCTTTATGATAAAAAAAAAATAGAAAAACAAACTTGTTTAAATCAAACTCTCAAAGTTTTTATTAATTAATTATATAAACCAAAAGATCATGTAAATAAACCAAACCAGCAAGTAAAACAAATCATCAATGTTCATCAATTTAAATAGTAATAAATATAGTTTCATGAGCAATGCAGTTTGATCTCAAAATCATATTTAATGCAATTTGATCTTAACGGATGTCTCAATACGTTTCGCTGTCATGTTTGATAGAGAGCATCCTATTTCCTTTCTTTAAAACTAACTAAACTACTCCTAAACTATGCTAGTTAGATAAAAATGTATAAATGATCAATGTGGTCTAACCAGATTACATGTTTGGTCCGTATACTTATTGCATGTTTGGCCACTAACATTAAATTCATTTATTTTTATGTATTTTATAAAATTTGGACTACTTTTTAAATTTAACATTCCTCAGGGACCATTTATGCATTTTTCTCATACTAGTTATTATCCCTATTGGATTTGTATCTGCGTTTACTTCCAAAAGATTAATTAAATGTTAATTTATTATTGTGTTTAACATACTAAAATTTAACAATAGTGATTTTTTTGAATTCATCATCTTAAAAACACAAAAGTATTTAGAAAAACACAATAACTAATAAATTGACATAATAAATTGACTAGAAACACAATGATGAACAAATATCATATGAGCTACAAACGTAAAAAAAAATAATTAATATTTTTATATAACGATATTATACTCATTTTAAAGATAAAAACACTTGTTTTTATGGTGAATTTTTTATAAATAAAAAATAATATCATATATAAAAGTTAGAGTTAATTACATAAATGGTTCATTTGGTTTATCCAAAATAATAGGTTTGGGTACTAAGACTCTTTTGTAACAGGTTGGGGTACTGTGTTTTAAATTTTGTAACGAGTTAAGGTACTAAGACTAACAGACGTTAGTTTTTCTGTTAAGTTTAAGTAAAATGAGTAAAATACCATTTGATGGACTACTTTTGTAATTATATATATTTTTTTATCCAAGGACTATTACTGTAATTACATATAACTTTAAAAAACCCAACCCCCATTTCCCCCCGCCGGCCACCATCACCACCATCTACCCACCACCACCACCGTCTACCCATTTTCACCACCACCCGCGCCTCCTGCCCACCAGCCACCACTGAACAAACCCAAACCTGTTTTTCACATCAGCCACTATCACCACCACCTACCCAATCCCCTTTTCCCCATAAGCCACCAGCACCACCACCTACCCATCATAACCACCATCGACCCATCGTCACCACCATCTAGCCGCCATTAACATCGTTTATCCCCGTCAGCTACCATTGCCACCATCTAGCCACCATCACCACTGATTGTCCTTCTATTCACAATAAACCATTAAAGAAAACCCTAAAATCATCAAAAAGGTAAACCACCACCATATAGGCACCATCATCGGCCACCATCACCACCTGAAATTGAAGTGTTAATGATGGTGGGGGTGAACTTAAATTTGGTTGTAGCTTCGATTTAGAGTATTTGAACATTCAAATCAGAAATTAACAGGGGAAAAGGAAAAGGAAGTGAACAGGGCCGATAGTGGTGGTGTTGACGACTGGTGATGGGAGGTGATGGCCGCTGGTGATGATGGTGGTGGTGGTCGACGGTGATGTCCGGCGGCAGTGGTGGTGGTGAAGGTATTATTGTTTAGTGATGTAATTCAATATATATATACATACACATATGTATATATCTATGTGTGTATATATAGAGTTATATATAAATATACTATTTTAATTAAATTACACAAATAGTCCCTCTACTTTACAAAATAATTCTATAAAATGAAAAGACTAAAATGCCCTTAAACTTAACATAATATCTAACGTCTGTTAGTGTTAATACTCAAACTTGTTACAAAATAAAAGTGAGTACTCAAACATGTTATTTTTTTACTTAGTACCCAAACCTATTATTTTAGATAAACCACATGGATTATTTATGGAATTAACTCTAAAAGTTATGAAACTCTTAAAAAATTAAAGAGCTTGAAAAAAGTTAACAAAAGTGATGATGCCTAAATACCCATCTAACTAACTTTATTTTTCTATAATGTGATCTCAACCACTAATTAATAAGATTGATGGTTGAACCCGTCTATAAAATATAATTCAAACAAGACCCATTTACTAGGTAACTTTATATTTTTACAAATATAAGAATATAGTTCACAAAAATATACAAAAAAAAAACAATTCTTATATTTTGTTATTTGATATACTTCAAACCATATTTTTTATGAGCTAATCTATTTATTATAATAGAATAAGATTTTGGATGGACACTTGCTACAACTTTAGACCTTTTAATTCTAATTATTCATTTCTCTCTTCTATTAAATACTTAATTAACTATTAATGATATTATTTAGTTTTTTAGATTAAAAGTAGTTTTTTATAAATTAAGAAAAAAATCTTTTATGAATGTAAGTTCAAAATGTTAATTAAAAAAATATTTCAAAAACAAAAGTTTAAATAAATAATATCATTTTTTTATTACTTATAATCCTTGATCATAAGTAATTTTAATCATATCTTATATCAAAATATCGTTTTACAATTAATAAATTTCATTAGTAAATTTTTATATTTTATTTATTAAACTCGTGTAATACACAATGTATTAATAATTTTATATGCAAATTCTAGTAGCATGTATTTTATGTGTCAATGATATTTTTACTAAATAATTTCTCCCAAAGATTTGTTGGCCGCCATACCAACCACAACCTTGTGTTATGCTTCAGTTGGCAAATTACTAAAGGGGTAATGATAAAAGCCAATTGGACTTCTATGTTATTTTTAATCTTCCGGTTATAATAAAATGCTATCTAGAAGTGATATATTATAACATTATATTTATTTTCATTAATTTTTTTCTGCTTCTATCTCCTATCAAATAATCACATTAATTACTAATAATATTATTTATTTATTTTTAATTAAATAGTTTTTTAATAAATTAAGAAAGAGATTTTTTATTAATAAGAAAATAAATTTTTTATAAAATTAGACAAATTTTTAAAACATTAAACTTTTTGAAAAATACAAAATATTTTATAATTGGTGTTTTTAAAAAGTAAAATTTTTATAAATAAAAAATAATTAAAATTGAGAGTTATAATAACAAAAATGTTTTTAAGTATGATACTTTTTTTAAAACGTTTTTTTTGAAATAAAATTTTTATTTTATTTATTATAAGGAAGATTAATCATATCTTATTTTAGGATATCGATTTATAATTAATAAATTTT
Source organism: Flaveria sonorensis (assembly GCA_025506505.1). Classification (NCBI taxonomy): domain Eukaryota; kingdom Viridiplantae; phylum Streptophyta; class Magnoliopsida; order Asterales; family Asteraceae; genus Flaveria; species Flaveria sonorensis. The sequence continues at coordinate 57,788,557 of CM046435.1, forward strand.
CATTCTATTTAATTTTTTTATTCAACCCGTGTAATACACAGGTTTACTAAAACTAGTTATTATATATATTTTTTCATTCTAATGTTTACTCAAAGGCTTGTACTTTCATATTTGCCAATGAAATAAACAATTCAATCGTTTTAAACAAAAAATTTCATCTTTATAAAACTATTGACAAAATTATCATTTTTAAACATTTTGAAAAATTAAATCCTGTATTTAGACAAAACACACTTTTCATATTTCATAGTAAATATTGTTGTATGCAAACTCTAGAAGACTTGATTTATATTAAATAATTATCAAGTTTTAGTTATAATTTTGGTATTTCTAACAATTAATTACTATATAGTACAAATATATACACACACATTAGTAACTATGTGTATAACTTAATAAATATATAATAAAAAAAGATCTAAAACTAAAAAGTATAATAAGTAATCTTAACCATTCTTTCCTTTAATCAATGGTTGAAATCAATTTGTAAGAAAAAGTTTTTTAGAATGATATTTTAAGAATAACTTTTTTGTTGACTTTTTGCAAGTTTCTTTATTTTTTTTAGATGTTCATATCTTTTATGTATGACATTATTTTTTATAAAAATTACATCATAAAAACAAGCATTTTTTATTTTTAAAACGAGTACAATATTGTTATATAAAAGATAATCATTTTTATGTTTTTAAGCTAATATCTCGTTATTGTGTCTTTTAGTGTAATTCATTGTATCTTTTTGTTAGTTATTGTATTTTTCTAAATATTATTGTGTTTTTATAAAATGATGAATTTTAAAAAAAATATAATGATGAAATAATATTGCTGTATATCTCTAATATGTAAATCACAATAATAAAATAACAACTAATTAATTTAATACATTAAAAACAATGATAAAGTGACACAATGTTTATTTGTGTTTTTTGATCATTATTGTGTTATCTTAAATACTATAAGTTTTGAAAAATATATTGATAAAAATAACATCACTATGTACTTCTAATTATAAAACAAAATGATATATAACAATTCTTTATAATCTATAGAAACACTGATTAGAATAACACAAAATAATCTAAAACATAAAACACGATAATGAATATATATAACAGATGATGTAAAATATATGACACAATAAACTAATATTTAATACAATTAACGTATATGAGATAATGCGTTGATTTATTTGATACAGTGACCAAAATGTCATTTTCTTTAAAACAATAGAATGACACGTGTTAATCCCACAATCCTTCTTAGCGTTTTTAGATTAAATACACATTTTACTATAATCATTCCCTAAATATATATTACAAAGTATTTTAATATTTTAAATATATAAATTGTTATTTTTTAATAAAGTTTAATAAAATTTTACTAACTCAAAATAAAGTTATCACTTTCTTATGCGCATTGCGGCGTGATATTAACGTAATTTGTTATATAAAAGAAAATATTATGTTACTTCGACTTGGGCGTGAAGATCGAAACAGAGACAAAGAACATTTAAACAACGATAGCAATAGTTGTGCCAACACGTTACTATCAGTCGATATAGCCTTCATGACTCAGAAAAACACATTATTTTGAATAAAACTCCATTTTTAATAAATTTTAAATTGGGATGGGAAGAATTTTTTTAATTAAAATTAGTTTTTTTTAAAAGTTAGTAATTGAAAGTTATTGAAAAAAGATAAAAATTAGTAAAAAGATTAATTGATCAAAAACGTATAAACGTACACGAGTCAAGTTTAAACTTTAGAAATTAGAAGAATAAGTTTGAAAATTATGTAGCGTAATTCACAAGCGTTCATAGTAACGGATGCCTACAAATAGGTCATGTATGTTCTCATGATTTTTTATTTTTTATAAATTTATATTTTATATTTTTACATTCTACATGTTTTGCTCAAGTAAAACGACGTTAAGAAGACGAGAGCTATGGTTTTTCTTGCGTTTGGTGCAGTGTAAGGTAGCGGTCGAAGGATAAGAGGAAGAAGACAATAGTTGTAGTATGGAGAAAGGAAATGGATAGTTTGAATCCTCCAACCATGAGATTTTTCTTCTATTTTTTCTATTTATGATGTTGAGGGATCATAATTCTATCTTCTTATTTTTCACTAGTACTAGGTTAGTACTCCATTTATTATACGGGTTGAATAAATAAAATATTAAAAAATTAGTAATGAAAATTTATTAATTATAAAACGATATGATTGAAATTGCATATGAGTAAGAATATAAGTAATAAAACAATGATATCATTGTTTTAAACTTTTGTTTTTAAACCCTTATTGCTTTTTTTAAATATACATTTTGTTTCAAAACAAACCATTTTAAAATATATTAAAAAATTTCTTATTATAACTCCTAATTTTAATTATTTAGTTTTATAAAAAATCATTAAAAAACCATTTTAAAATATATCATATTTTTAAAAATATTTGTTGTTTTAGAAAATTTTCTTATTTTTAAAATTTTGTTTATTTAGAAGTTACATTTATAAAAGCATCTCTTTCTTAATTTATTGAAAAAAAATGAATCTCAAAAGGAATTAAATAATATTATTAGTATTTAATGTATTATTTAATAAAAGAGAGAAACGAAAAAATTAAAATTAGATGATATACAATTGTGCCAAGTGCCATTTTAAAAACTTCTTTTATTATAGAAGATAGATTTCTTATCCATGTTAACTGTTAAATAATTCTCATAAATTCTATTTTAATTTCATCATTTGTGGCTATTAAATCTACTAAAATTCGTATTTATTTATTTATTTATTTTTATAATAATATAATTACTAAAAGTAAATATAAAGGGTAAAATGTAGGATATTTTTAGAATGAAAAAAATATTATTAATATATCAGTTAACTAGACTCGTTTTTGGATATGATTTTTGGCCTATCGGTATACCCTAATGGGGAGGGCATTATATTCAACTTCAACACATAGGGTCGTGAAATACCGGTTGGGTGCGACATTTAGAGACGTTAAAGGCCCATCTCGTCAACATTTTAATGAGTGTGAAAGGGGCAAGGAATGAATTTTAAGTGTAATATTAAAATGAATATTTAATATTAAAATAAAAAGTGGGTGACATGGAGTTAAAAAGGTTAAAACTATTTCCTTATGAGATGAAGTGAAAGAAAACAATAGATGATATGACGTTTCACGTTTATATGAAGTTAAGAAGCATAAAAACACATCTTTTGATCTTAGAACATTTACGTTTTAGGACGACTACATACTCCATCTCTTCTTTCTCTCTAAACGTCTACCCTAAAAAACTTTTTCCTTCTCTCTCATCTTTTTTCATGAAAATAATCCATAGACGACGACATGAGACATTTTTCTTGAGAACCAACAATATTTGTTGACCTTATCCTTCACGTCGACGTCAACTAAGGAGCTAGTGGGCAACCTCTAAACTAGTAAGTGCTATACTTTAAGCTAGTAAGTGTTGAGCGATTACATACTTTTGTTCTTCATCTTCTACCCCACTTTCACCTTTTCTAAAAACACTAATTTCTCATCAAAATCCTAAATTTCAAATGTAAATTTATAAATATTGTCTCAAAAAGATTGAACTTTGCATCATGGGTTGTGGGAATTTCTTCTTCATTCTAATTAGAGTTAAATGCGGTTTTCATCCCTGAGATTTTATAAAAATTATCATTTGAGTTCAAAAGTTTAAAATTTGCCATTTGCATCCAAATGTTTCACAAAAATTATCATTTGAATCCATTAAACTACTTCTAGTTAACACCATTAACGTTTATAGTTAAGTGTCTTACAATAGGGGTATTTTTGTCAAACATTTACAAAATAAAAAATCAACTCTACGTGAAAGGGTTTATGCGTTCAATCTCGTTTGATAATCACCATTGAGATTTGAATTTACTTATTAGATAAAATAAAATATAATGATAACCACCTAAAAGTGATCTATTTATAACTTTATAAATATACACTACAAAAAATATATAAATAAACCAGCTCATGCATTTCACGAAACTTAAGAAGCTGTAATTATTAAAGGACTGTTAATGCCATATTGTTTATTGTTTTCTTATAATTTTATGATGATTTGTCTTTTTATGGTTATGATTCAAACAGTTTGTGTCATATGGCTTGTTTGTTTATTTATATATTTTTTGTAGTTTATATTTTTTAAAGTTTGAGAGGAGTCACTTTAGGTGGTTATCATTATATTTTATTCTATCTAATAAGTGGATTCAAATCGCGATGGTGATTGCCAAACGAGACCGAATGTATAAAACCTCTCACGTAGAGTTGATTTTTTATTTTTTAACTGTTTTGACAAAAATACCCCTAATGTAAGAAACTTAACGAAAAAAGTTAATGGCGTTAATTAGTAATAGTTAAATTGATTCAAATGACAATTTTTGTGAAACATTTGGATGCAAATGACAAAATTTAAAAGTTTGAACTCAAATGACAATTTCAATGAAACCTCAGGGATGAAAAATGCATTTAACTCTTCTAATTATACAATTTTTAGTATCTCTAAACACATACAACATCATCATTTCAGCCAATGCTTCACGCAGACAAGAACTCCCTGGTTCATCACAAGGGGGTTATTTTTGTTGACTCAATCATCAAGATGACAAAGAAGAAGAGATTGTTTCACACTGCAATTACTACCTCTGATTTTGTTTATAACACATGAAAACCGAGGTTTATGTATTATTGGTTCTAGAAGATGAATGACAATGGTGGAAGTCGGTCGCCAAAGTGGGGGTGCTGGTGGAAGAGGGTCGATGGTAGAAGATTGAGTGGGATTTTGAGTGTGTGTGTGGGGGGGGGGGGGGTTGTTGAGGCAGAACATAATGTAAGGCATATGAGGGTAAAATTGTTATAAGTTCCAATCATCATTTTTTAATCATTAATGGTTAATAGGCAAATTAAACTATTATACAATTGAGTACAAGAATGCGCAATTCAAGAATAACAAGAACGAAGAACGAACTTCAAGAATACAAGAAAGAACTTTATTCATTAATGATTACCAGTGAATGTGATTACAAGTATTTGTGATTTTTTGTAGATTCTGTAGATCCCTTACTGATTACATAGGATCCCTATTTATAGTGATAAATGACCAACGAACTATAATGATCAAATTACACACTCAACAACTAATTGAGAATTTACAATTAGGACCCTATACTAATACTTCCGAAGCAGGAAGTATCCTTTGGAAAACTTCTGAAGCAAAACTCTAACACTTCCAATACACACCAAAACTTCTGAAGCAAAATAACCTTCGGAAGATTCTGATAAGCTTCGGAAGAAATCAGATTAACCTTCAGAAGAAATAGATTAAGCTTCAGAACACTTCCGAAGCAAACATAACCTTCGAAAGATTTCAGCTAAGCTTCGAAAGAAATATGTTAAGTTTTGGAAGATTTTCTATCTTCGGAAGAAACATTTGTTTTGACTTTTACATCTCACAATCTCCACCTTAAAATCAAAACAAGATTTTAACCAACTCCTAATGCATCCAAGCAAAAGTTGAACTTGACACCAGGTAGAGATTTAGTAAACACATCCGCTGGATTCTTCAAAGTAGACACACTTTCCACTTTCACCTTCCCAGCATTCACCACATCCCTTATGAAGTGCAACCTCATATTGATGTGCTTTGTTTTCTCATAAAACATGCTATTCTTTGACAACTGGACTGCACCCTGGTTATCATAGTATACCACTGAGTCTGCAACATCAATTCCCAATTCAGAAACAAAACCATACAGCCATATAGCTTCCTTGACTGCCTCAGTCAAAGCTATATACTCAGCTTCTGTGGTAGACAATGCCGCTACATGCTGTAACTAGGCTTTCCAACTAACCATTCACAGCATCCCAATGAGCTTTACCTGGATTAGACAAGTACATGCTGACTAAACTCACAGCATAACCAATATCCTGTCTTGTACACACCATCAAGTATATCAAGCTCCCAACCATATTGGCATAATGCACCTTCTTCATATAATCAACCTCAGCATCTGACTTAGGACAATCAGAGCTTAATAGTTTAAAATGAGCACCAATAGGAATATTTACTGGCTTCCCCTCATTCATTCTATAGTTATTCAGTACCTTTTCCAAGTAAGAGCTTTTAGACAGTTTCAACACCCTATGTTCCCTATCTCTCTTGATTTCCATGCCCAAAATCTTATTTGCTTCACCTAGATCTTTCATCTCAAACTCAGACATCAACATCTTCTTAGTAACTTCAACTTCTTCCAAGTCTTGACAAGCCACCAACATGTCATCAACATACAGCAACAAATACACAAACTTGTTCAAGCTATATTCCTTGAAATAGACACAACTATCATAGTTGTTCCTAGTAAACCCATTAGTCACCATATGTTCATCAAACCTTTTGTACCACTGTCTAGGAGATTGCTTCAGCCCACACAAGGACTTCTTAAGGAGACACACCTTATCTTCCTGCCCCTTAAACTCAAACCCCTCCGGCTGCTTAATATAAATTGTTTCATCTAAATTCCTATGTAAAAATGCAGTCTTCACATCCTGATGTAACTCCATATCCATAGAAGCAGTCAATGACAGCATAACCCTGATAGATGAATATTTCACCATAGGTGAGAATATTTCATTATAATCCACCCCTGGCTTCTGTGTAAACCCCTTAGCTACTAATCTAGCCTTATACCTAGGAGGTTCACCTTTAGAAATCCCATATTTTAGTTTGAACAACCACTTACATGACACAGGCTTGTGACCCTCAGGTTTATCAACCAGCTCCCATATGCCATTCTTATAAAGAGATTCCATCTCTTCCTCCATGGCCTTACACCATTTTAAGCTTTCTTTCATAGAAATTGCCTCAGAGTATGACAACGGTTCATAGATACTTTCTTCTTTAGCAGCAACAAAGGCTAATGCAGACAAATCAATCCCCTTTCTATTCCTGAGTGGAGGTACCACTTGTCTTCTCTACCTATCCCTAGCCAATTGATAATCATCCAAACCATCCCCTTGGCTATTAGAAATGCCATGATCAACACCTTTATCACTCACACCCTGCTGCTCTACCTCAATCTGAACCCCACTTTGCTCTTCAACTTCTAAAATCCTTTTTTCCTTCAATGTCTTTATACAAAACATCTTCTTGGAAAATCACATCTCTGTTCACTGTCACCCTGGGTCTGCCGCCATCTAGCCTCCATAATCTATACCCTTTCACTCCATCCGGGTATCCTAGAAATACACATTTGTAGGCCCTGGGTTCTAGTTTTCCTTGGCTAACATGAGCATAAACCAATGACCTAAATACTCTATGATCACCGTAGTCATGTTTTCTACCTGACCATGCCTCCATAGGAGTCTTCATGTCTAATGCAGCTGATGGAGACCTATTGATTAGATAAGCTGCAGTGGTCACATCTTCAGCCCAGAACTGCTGGGGCAAACCAGAACTAGCCAACATACATCTTACCTTTTCAAGTAAGGTCCTGTTCATCCTTTCAGCCAAACCATTCTTCTGTGGATTACCGGGCACAGTTCTATGTCTTGCAACACCTTGAGCCTTACAATACTGATTAAACTCATGGCTACAAAACTCCAACCCATTATCAGTTCTTAGCTTTATGACTTTTCTTTCAGTTTGGGAATCCACAAGGACTTTCCATTCCTTGAACTTACTGAATGCATCACTCTTATTCTTTAAGATGATTACCCAGACCCTTCTTGAAAAAACATCTATCAAAGTCATAAAGTATCTAGCACCACCCAAAGAATCAACCTTAGCAGGACCCCATAAATCAGAGTGAATGTAGTCTAATACCACACTTGTGACATGCCTAGCCCTTGTGAATTTAACCCTCTTATGTTTCCCAAGAATACAAGTTTCACAAACCTTAGCAGGACCCCATACTACACTAGCACTATCTAGTACATAGATATTATTATCCATTCTATTACCGGATAGTACCACTATTGATCCCTTAATTACCTTAGCCTTACCATCCCTAAGACTAACATGGTAACCAGATCTCTCCAATAACCCTAATGATAATAAACTTCTTTTAAGATTAGGGATATACCTTACTGCAGGACCGGGTTAGGGTGTTAACTACAATTAGTTTCACAAGAGGAGTGATCTTAAATCACTTAACAGTTCAAATAGGGAACATGAAACTTTGAAGATACAAGGAACACAAGTAACAATAAGACGGAACTTAGAACAATAACACAAGTATTAGTTTTCAAGGATGTTGTATATTGATTTCAAGTTCTATTACAAGTGTTCAAAGCGTAATCTAAAATACAAGGACCTGAGACACTTTTATAATACAACCTACAACCGTCAATACTTGGAAGGACAGTTAGAATTGACTGATCTAGACAACAAGATTAATCTAGAGTCAAAATGCAGATTGTCTTTTGACTAGTGACTATGACATGCCATAGCTCACTGACTTTTCCTATTACAAAAAGTCTAAAGGAACAAAAGAAGAAAATTACAGTCAAATACTTTATCTACTATTCACTAAAGCATGCAAGTTTCACCAACTCATACAAGTTGGTGAGTTATCAGAGTTGCAGCAGAAAGTTGGTCAGCTTTATCAAAAGTAGATTAGAGAAAGCATCTTTTCTCTGTCTTCCGAAGAAATCAGTCTTCACAGCAAAATGGCTTCGGAAGACTTTGTCTTTGAAGGTTTGGAAGACTTCATCTTTGGCTTCAGAAGAACTTGGCCTCTGGCTTTGGAAGTTTTTACACTTAGAATATTTTCTGTTAAGTGTAAAGCTTCCGAAATAATTTCTTCCAAACTTTTGGCTTCGGAAGATTTTACACTTAGAGTTTTAGAGAGTGTAAGGCTTCTGCAGTAAGTTCATCCTTGTTCCTTAGTGTATATTGGAAGATCATTGGTTGCATCAGCCTCATAATCTTTAGATAGATCCTTACAAACTCCCCTTAGGCTGATGCTACCAAAATAGAGAGATTCTTCAGATGTTGATAGTCCTTATTAGGATTAGCAGCAAACCTTTCTTCATCAAATGGTTAGGATCCTTCAGACTCTCATAGAATCTTCTCATGTCATAGAGATCATGCAAAGGAAAGACAAGCATGTCTTGCTGAAAGTAGACATCTTGACCTCCTTGATCTCTAGTGACATACCATCTGTCTGGATTATCAGCAAAGCTCCAGGACACGATGGGTCTTCCAACTACAAGAGGCTCTACTCTGATGGGAGTTGGTTGAGCAGCCTCTTCATGCACTTCCTCAGGATGTTCTGACTCATCTTGAGGTGTAGAGGTGGATGCCTTAGTTTTCTTTTTCTTTGTAGGGGTTCTTCTGGCCATCCTTTTTCTCCTCTTTGATGATTTCAACTGAGAGGACTGGTCTTCAGCACCAAATTGTTCAGTAGTGTCCCTCTCAGTTGGGTTCTCTTCTCTCACAGGTTCAAAAGGAGAGAGAAAAGGACCCTGCTGTGGATCAGAAGATGAAGTTGGCTAAGATGCAGCTCTAGGTTCAGGTTGTGTTGTCTTAGTGGGTTCAATCTTTACCTCAACTTCAGGTTGAGCTGGACTTGGTGGAGAATGTAAGTCCACAAGTTCTCCCTTTTTGATCTTTTGCTTGATCACCTTTATATGCTCATCCATTGTGGATAGAGACATAGGACCAAGCCTCCTTCTGGAGAATCCATACAGCTTTAAGAAGCTCATCATCCTTTTTCTATCTTCAGACTTCTTTTGCCTTTTATGGATGATGGCCCTTGACCTTGCACCTTCTTCCTTTAGCTTTCTCTTAGCAGCTTTTCTTTCTTTTGTAGCTTGTTCCTCCAGCTGCTTGAGATATTCAAACTCTATGTACTCAAAGGATAATGGAAGAAGTATAGTTGCCTGATAGAGTCCTGTGGCACTCAGGTAGTTGATCATATTCATTCTTCAGCTTCCCTATCTACCTGAGGTTGTGCCTGTACCACAATCTCTGTCTCAGGACTTTCTTGAACTGGGGAGAGGACAGGAGCATGTTGTAGAGCCTTTTTAGTCTCTTTTCTTCCTTAATCTTGAGGAGCAATGCTGCATCCTCTGCCTCCCTCCTCTCCTTTGTCAACTCAGTGTCAGCCAGCTCATTCAACTCTTCTAGGGGAGAGAGATGAGTTCATCTATGTTGTAGTTCCTGGTCCCTAGGTAGTTTAGCTCATCTTCTTGAGTATTTGGCCTAGGGGCAGCCCGAATTACAGCTTCCATGAAGCCTGGGGACCTACTTGAACTCTCTCCCCTTAGCTTCCTCTCCTCTCTCTTTCTCCTCCTCCATCTCCTCAGGAGTTAATTTCCTTTTCCCTTTGTCAACCACAGGCCTTGGTGACTCAGGGTGGAGAGAACTTTGGCCTTCATTGCTTGGTTCAACAATCAAGCTCTAGCCAGAGAGAGGTTGTGAGACACCTTCACCAGCTGGTGCCTCACTGAGGGTACTGGGTGCAGAGGGAGATCCTCTCTCAAGGTTCACAGGCTCAACCTCTGGGCCTTCAGTCAAGGTTTTCCCTTCGAAGCTAATCTTAGGGTCCACCTCAACATCCAGTTGACCAAAGATCTCACCTGCTAGCCTCTGTGTATATAATTTTGATCTTAATTTGAATTCCTCTAGCACCCTATCTTGAATCTGGTCTGCTAATCTCTCAGCTTGTCTGTTGTGGCTTGGGTTAACAAGTGGAAGGTTCACCAGATTGATGCACTCATAGAAACTCAGGTGTGAGAAGTTGAAGATTTCTAGTTGAGCCTGAGCTCTAGAGATCACAAGAGCTCTTATGTTGGTGTCATACCCCATCCCAGAATTATATTCTCAGAAGGAGCAGATATTGCTCTTGGGATTCCCTCCTTAAACAAGTGTTGAATGAGTAAGTGTATGTTCATGACTTGAGGAGGTTGCTGAGTATGGACAATTGCAAGAGAGGTTGGTGACTCCTCTATGTCCATACTCTGGGAGGAACTCCCAGGTTCTATGGTTGTGAGGACTTTCTCCCCTATTTTGGTAGTATCACCTTCTTGCATAGGTGAGCTGAGGGTGTCATCCATCACTTCCATAGGTTTTTGTGGACCTGGTTGAGTCCTCCTTAAGGGTCTCTCAACTAACTGGCCCTTGAGATCGGTGATCTCAAGTTACTGGTCATTGACCCTCTGCTGCAAGATAGTCACCTGAGATTCTAGGTGAACTATATTTGAAACTAGATAGGTACATGTGTTTTTCAATTTATGCACCCTATGTTTCAAACTCCCCTCATCTTCGGTTAAAGAATCACTTGGGGATGAGAGAATTGGACCAAAGTCTTCTTCCTCATCACCAGCATAGTGTTTTGGCTGCTGGATTTCCCCTGCATCATGACAACTTCCAGAGAAGTGTCAAGAGCTTGGGTTGCCATGGTTGAGGTCTTACTGATGTAATCACTTTCTAAAGTGAGAGCCTCTTCCATATGGATCTCCTGAACATGTTCAAGAATACCCGCCTCAGTTGTGGGTAGATGATGTGGGCTAGACCTGGGTGAGTCATGAGTACTCATTTCTCCTTGAGTGTGGGAAGAAAGGAGAGACTCATTGTGCTTACTGAAACCCAAGTCCTCAGCATTATAGAAATCAAGGCTGGGAATTGGGTGGTTTAAGTCCAGCGGTTGAGGGTGGTAACTATCCCCTGAAGGTTGATCACTTGAGTGTTGAGACTCAGAGTGATGGCTTAAGGCTGTTGGTGATGTGAGCTCATCAGGCTGAGCATGAGGAACCTCAGCACTGATCATTTGAGAGATGGGAGTGGTCTGCTCCTCAGGGGAATTGAGAGCTCGAGATTCCACTTTCTCCTGTATGGGTTGTGATATGGGGACCTGCACATGCTTAGTAGAAGGTGCAGGGGTTCGTTTGGTTTTTATTTTGTAGGTGAAGGTAATTTGAGGCTGTGGGGGTGGAGTTGAGGTAGAGGGTGTGGGTTCAACACTAGCTGGTGCTGCTAGGTTGCCACCCTGAGCAATGAGCTCAAACATTTTTGGAACCAGGGCTGTTTCTACCTCGGAGAAGCCAACAGTAGGCTTTCTCAGTATTTTAAAGTTGTTGGGCTTCATTTGTCCCAATTTAAGAATATTACCTGTTCCCCTCAACTGTGAGCCTAGTTCACAGTTGAGAATGTGTTGGACATATCTCGGGAACATGTAGTATTCTAAAGAGTCTAAATTAGCAAGTAAATTTGTATAGACAAATTGAGAGTACCTATATTTGACCCACTGAACCATTCTATGGACTATGAAGGAGAGGTCCTCTGGAACTTGATCCCATCCTCCATGCTTGTTGGAGAGACTGTGTATGATGACATGGAGGAGGTATTACTATTTGGATGAGACCTTCCCCTTCCTGAAGGGTTTGACTGAGAAGTCACCCTCATAGCTCATATGCTGAAAAGAATGGTTGATAGCAGCTTTTGGAAAGGACAACTCACCTTCTTCATCATCCAGCTGAAGGTGTGAGCTTATGATGGCCGGAGTGATAAAGATTGTCCTCCCATGCACTATAGCAAATAGTGCCTTCTCCCCATCCATGGTGACCTCTTGGCAGGTCCTCCAGAATGCAAGTAACTAATCCTCATAAAGAGGAGGATCAATGGTAAGGGAGGTGAAGTAGTAAGACGCAGAAAGGTATCGACAGACCTCTAAGAAATGAGGATCTTTCTCAGAGTCTAACAAAGCAACCTGATTGTGTTGTTTGTGAAGGTGCATGGTAAAACCAGGTTGGTTTCATCAATCAATGTTTGCCATGATGGAAGTTTGTTAGTGAAGAAGAAGGTTAATTTTGGGAGAGTTTTAGGTCAAGAATTTGTGAAAAGAGAAGAGTGAGAAGAAGAGGAACCATTGAGAATATATATGGAATGGATTTAAGACAAAGTTAATGCAAGAGGATAAACTTTGAAATCCGAAAGTAGGTTCCACTTCTGAAAAAGCGCCCAAAAAGGTAGTTTTCTTGGAAGTTGAAAATCTTCCGAAGGTAATTTTTGCTTCGGAAGTTTTGAGAAAAAGCTTTCGAAGCTAATTTGGCTTCGGAAGATATTCTTAAGAATTGTGAAAATTTGGCTTCGGAAGAAAAAATACTTAGTGGTTTTTTTTTCGACACATATTTGATTTCGGAAGATATTAAGTCTTGGAAGTTTTATTCTAAAGAGAATAATTCTTCCGAGACTTAATTGCTCTCGGAAGATATTTATCCTTCAAATACATGCAAGTACTTAGAAGCATATTTAAGCTTCGGAAGATATTCTCAGAATTTCTTCCGAAGATAAATTTCTTATAAGTAGTTCTTGATTTGAAGACATAAATTTCTTCCGAAGGCAACTTGAAATCTTCCGAAGGAAAATATGTTTTGAAAAATTTTCAAAAATCTAATGAATATCATAAAAATTTTTCTTCCAAAATAAACTGGGCTTATGAAGGTGATAAAATAGACAACTTAGGACACACATGTTTTAAAAATAAAGTTGATTTATGTTTTTAAGAAAAAATTACTCAAAATTAATCATCCTAATAGCTGATACAAGATATTTGAATCTTTGTTCATTAAAAGCTTTAGTGAACAGATCAGCATATTGTTCATTTATGTTAACTTTGACTAATTTGATTAATCCCTTCTCAAAATTATCTCTAATCAAATAATACCTGATGTTGATGTGTTTGGTCCTTGAGTGCTGCACAGGATTCTCTGTAATAGAGATAGTACTGTTGTTGTCTATGTGGATGGGAGTCTCTTTGAAGTTGAATCCATAGTCCAGCATCGGATTCTGAATCCAAAGCACTTGAGCACAGCAACTTGCAGCAGCAATGTATTCAGCCTCAGCAGTTGATGCAGAGACACAGGATTGTTTCTTGTATTGTCATGAGATAATCCTTCCACCAAGGAATTGACATCCTCCAGATGTAGACTTTGTAGTCATGTTGCAACCACCATAGTCACTGTCTGTATAAGCATACAGATTGAAGTCAGAACTCTTTGGATACCAAAGGCCAAGCTTGGGAGCACCTTTGAGATATCTAATAATCCTCTTGACAGCAACCAGGTATGACATCTTGGGGTTGGCTTGATATCTTGCACAAATGCATGTGACAAACATGATATCAGGCCTCCTGGCTGTTAGGTACATAAGAGACCCAATCATAGCCCTGTAAAGATGTTCATCCACACACTCCCCCTCAAGATCAGGTCCTAGGGAGTGGTTTCTGGCTATGGGTGTCTTAACAACCTTACATTCAGTCATGTTGAATCTTGTAAGTATGTCTTGCACATACTTTGACTGACTTATGAAGATGCCATTGTCAACTTGCTTCACTTGAATTCCTAGAAAGAAATTAGTTCCCCCATGGTACTCATTTCAAATATGTTCTTCATTAGCCTCTCAAAGTCTTTGTAGAGCTTTGGATTAGTTGACCCGAAGATAATGTCATCCACATATATAGTTGAACCAGCATTAAGTCCTTCCCTGTCCCTTTGATGAGAGAGTTCCATCTATAGTACCTCTTTTGTACCATGTTGGCAGAGATACTGAGATAGTGTTTCATACCACTTCCTTGGACCTTGGTGCAGCCCATAAAGAGCTTTATCAAGCTTGCAGACATAATCAGGATGATCTGGGTCTGCAAAGCCAGGTGGTTGTTTGACATACACTTCTTTATCAATCACCCCATACAGAAAAGCACACTTGACATCAAGTTGGTAGACCTTGAAACCCTTGGATGCAGCAAAAGCCAAGAATATTCTTACAGCTTCAAGTCTTGCCATAGGAGCAAAAACATCTGTGTAATCAATTCCCTCTTCTTATGTGTACCCTTGAACAACTAGTCTTGCCTGGTTCTTGATGACAAGTCCTCTATCATCCTTCTTGTTCCTAAAAACCCATTTGGTTCCTATGACAGTCTTCCTTTGAGGAAGAGGACATAGGTTCCAAACCTTCTGTCTTTTGATTTAAAGTAGATCTTCTTACATAGCTTCAACCCAGCTTCCATCCTTCAGAGCCTTATCAACTTTCTTTGGCTTAATCTGGGACAAGAAACAAGAGTGCAGACAAACATTTTGGTCATGGGTTTGTCGTCTTGTTCTTACCCCAGTCTCAACATTTCCAATGATGTTTGTGGTAGGGTGTGATTTATGGATCCTTAGTTAAGGGATCACAACAAGTTGATTGGACAGAACCAAACTAGAGAAATTTAGATCTGGCAATGGAGTGTCACCCACCATATCATCAACTTATCTAGTGAGACTTGATCCAATGAATGTCTGACATCATTTATGTTGTCCTCTATGGAGTGGTTATCAGCATCAAGAAATTATTGATCACTATCACCACCTCCATTTCCTCTTACATTTGAAGCTCCTTCTCCTGAGTTTTTAATCTTTGAGCTGGAATCTGAAGGCACCTTAGATGTCTCAGCTGAATTTTTCATGTTTGTGCTCATAGGATCTTCATTTGTAGGGTTAGTCACCAAAGGAGCTGAACTAGTAATCTTGCTTGGTCTTCTCAGTTCAAATCTTGTGTCAGGATCTCCTGTTGATATATTATTTGTAGATCCTGAAACATTCTCACAAGACTTGTTAAAACAGTTGGTAACTAAATCAAGATCAAATAGCCAATCCAAACCAGAACCTTTCAAACTAGGAGTGTGCTCATTGAAGGTCACATTGGCTGACTCCTCAACTACTCTAGTTCTGAGATTGTATACTCTATAAGCCTTAGCTTAGAAGAATATCCAATAAAGTATCCATCATCTGACTTCTCATCAAATTTGGTTACTTGATCTTTGGTATTCAAGATGGTGCAAGGACATCCAAATGACCTAAGGAAACCAATAAATGGCCTCTTTTTGTGCCACAGCTCATAAGGAGTCTTACCATGAGTCTTAACCACTAAAACTTTACTTTGCACATAGTAGGTTGTGTTAACTACCTCTGCCCAGAAGGTGATGGGCAGTTTAGAGTCAGATAACATGGTTCTTGCAGCTTCAATAAGTGTCCTGTTTCTCCTCTCAGCAACACTATTTTGCTGAGGAGTCCTGTGAGCACTATATTGTCTTGTAATACCCTTTTCATCACAAAATGTATCAAGGATTTGGTTCTTAAATTCTGTTCCTTGATCACATCTTATGGTCTTGACCTTGTGATCAGATTGATTCTTAATTTTCAGAATGAAATTCTTTAAGATCTCAGGGGTCTTATCCTTAGTTCTAAGGAAAAAGACCCAAGTGAATCTTGTGAAATCATTTATGATCACTAAGCAGTAAGAGGTCCTTCCTAAACTCATTATACTGGTGGGGCCAAACAAATCCATATGTAATAGGTGTAGGGGAGTAATGATGGAGTTCATTTCCTTTGGTTTGTAAGACACTTTGTGTTGCTTCCCTTTCAGGCATGCAACACAGTGGTCATCACTTGTAAACTCTTTCTTTGGCATTCTAGTTACCAAATCATTCTTAATCAATTTATTCATGTTCTTAAAGTTTACACGGCACGTTCTTTTATGCCAAAGAAAAGACTCATCACTATTTGCTTTAGACAGAAAGCAAGAAACTTCTCCTGAGATGGATGTTTCATGTAAATCCATCTTGTATATGTTCCCTCTCCTGGGGGCTTTAAGCAAGATATGCTCTTGAGGAATGGCCACCCCGGGCTTGAGAACAATGCACTCATGCTTAGTGAAGAGCATATGGTGTTTCTGATCACAAAATTAGGATACACTCAGAAGATTGTATCCAAGCTCCTTGACAAAGTTTACCTTCTCAATGCTGAGCTTACCATTTGTGCCCCTTCCAGAAATGTAACCACCAGAATCCCCTCCAAAAGCAACCGGTCCTCCATCAATTTTCTCAAAATTTTGAAGCAGAGAACCATTGCCAGTCATGTGTCTGGAACAGCCACTATCAATAATCCAAACATTCTTCTTGGTCTTTAACTATTCCTGCACAAAAAAAAGATGATTAGTTATACTTAAAAACCTAAGCCTCATTGGTCTTGGGCTTATTAAAATGAGTTGAAGACAATATAACTGTAAGTGATCCTATATTCAAGCTTTGAGGATCATTTGCTGTTGTTGATGAAGAACTTTCAGTCACATGGTCTTCCTTCATCTTCCTTACCACCTTTGGAAAATTGGGCCTGACCTTCAAAGCTTCAGAAGTTTTGACAACTTCGGAAGTTTTGAAGACTGGACCTTCGAAAGATCTTGCTTTCACTGCAGCAAGCTTCAGTACTTCGGAAGCATTCCTTTCTTTCGAAACCAACTTTTCTTCCGAAGGCAATTTTTCACTTGTCTTCTTCTTCACTTTGGAGCTTCCGAAAGAAACAGATTTTTCTTCCGAAGCTTGCTTTTCCTTCTTCTTCCTAGAAGCCTTTTCTTTGACCATGTGGATAGTGCTTTTGGGATCGTAGATGTAATCCTTAGCCAGATGAGAAGTACTACCACACATGATGCAGTCTATTTGCTTCCTTCTGGAGTCTTCTTTTGAGAGTAAGACTAAGTTTGATCATTTTCCTTCTCCATCTTCATATTCACAGAAGCTTCTTAGGGAGAGGCTTGCTCTTGGAGTTGGATGGTTCAGGCTGTGTAGCAGTGATACACAGCTGGTCAGTCTTCTTCTTCTTACTGGAATGGTTTGGAACTAAACTAGAACTCCTAGTACTAGAGTTCATAGTTGAGTCTTCAACCTTTACCACTTCAAACCCTGTAGAAATGAACACTTGTTTTTGCTTGGAGACAAAAGTGGCATTGATTTCTTGAGCCTTCTTTGATCTTATCTTAGCTCTTCTAATCAAGTTCTTTCTTTTTGACTTGGGCATTCTAGACTCTTTCCTCTCCTTAGGAGAATAGTGACCCTTCTTAGGATGATCTTCTTCACTCTTCTCAGAGTCATCCTTCACTATCTCCTCTTCATCCTCTTCAACAATGAGGTCTATAAGGGAAGCTCATCTTCACAAGTTCCAAGTTCCTCGACCAGATCTTACAGATAATAAGTGTGTGGAGGAGCTATCTCTGAGATCCTAATCTTTTCTTATTCTGATATCTCTGTACTTTCTTTGTAGGGATCTGAGTATTATGTTTTTACATGTAGGGATGAGGATATTATGTTCTTGAAGGTCTCTTCTTCAAGAACACATTTTTCTACCCTGGCTTTACTGATCACAAGCTCAGCCTGGCATTCAGTTAACTTTAAGATGAGATCTTTGATTTGAGTCCTGTAGTTAGTGTGCTCATGCTTAAGAGTTGAAATGGTTTTCTCTAGTTAGCTTTTAAGATATTTAAGGACTCAAGATCAGATCTCATCTCTAAGTTATAGGACTTCTATCTATTAACTTTAGCAATGCATTCAGGAGTACAAAGATGTTCCAATACCTTGGCTTCATCATGGTCTGCCATTAGTGCTTGGTTTGGAGAAGCATCCTCAACCTGAAAGCTCCAGTCAAAGCCTCCTTCTTCAACAGCAACTGCAGCTTGCTGTCTTGGCTTCTTATTCTAGTGAGCTCCCTCAGTGTAGTTTAGCCTAGATTGTGCTTGGCCACCATTTGACTTTAGTGCCATGCACTCCCTGGAAAAGTGTCCCATTTGATTATAGTTGTAACACTTTACCTTACTTTGTCCAGCCCAAACTTTCCACTGGCTCATTGCTGGGAAACCTTCTCCTAGTCCTCTTGTAAAACTTCTGGGCTCTATGAGTGAGTAGAGCCATCTGCTAGACTATTTCTATATATTCCAAATCACCTGGATGGATACAGTCCAGGTCTTCAAAAGTGAAGAGAAAGTTGCCTGAACTTTCATCAGAAGACATAAAAGCTTGTGAAGAACTTGTCTTCTGGAATGGGCTTCCAGGGATGTAACCTTCCCTTGGTGTCTCCGGAGAGGTGATGAAAGGACCCTTTTATGATTTGTCTGGGTAGCAGATGAGATGGTGTTGTGGTTCTCTACAATCCCTTTCAATCACATGAAGGGCTAAACTCTGTTGGTTGTTGGAGTTACCAGATGGATTTTGCATGTTCATGTCCATCTGGTAGCCACTGAGGATACCATGCAACTCTGTGAGAGTAAGGGTCTTGAGGTTCTCAGTCATCTTGATGACCACACAATAGTGTGTCCATTGTCTGGGAAGAGAGGACATGAACTTCCTCACAACATCCCTGTTCTCAAGAGTTACTCCAACATCTACCAGAGTATCCACAATCTCAACATATCTAAAGTATTGTTGAGTCATGGTTTCACCTGTCTTGAAGGTGAAGTTTTCAAACTGCTTCAAGAGGTCTTTCTTGTTTTCTTTTGCATCATCAAACCCCTCATACATCAGCTTCAGTGCATCCCAGAGTTGCTTGGCAGTCTTGTACTTCTTGAAGCCTCTGCAGATAGAGTTTGGAAGAGCAGTTTGGTGGGGGGTCATGGCTTTCTGATCAATATCAATTCACTTCCAGTCTTCATCAGAATAGTCAGCCACTTCCTTTGGTATCATACCATCACCAGCAGTAGCTGAAGAGGTGGATGGTACATGAGGTCCATCGACAACAGACCCCCACATCCTGGAGTCTTGAGACTTGATAAAGCCTTCCATTCTTTGACACCAAGTATCAAAGCCTTCAGGAGTGATCAGTGGGGACTTTGTCATTGTTTCAGTTTCCATATCAGCCTTTGAGATAGCTACCATTTGAAAAGTTAAGTGAAGTGTGAAACTAAGAGGATTTAAGATAGTGAGATCTTACAGTCAAGAGCCTGAAATGCTCTGATACCAATTGAAGGACCGGGTTAGGGTGTTAACTACAATTAGTTTCACAAGAGGAGTGATCTTAGATCACTTAACAGTTCAAATAGGGAACAGGAAACTTTGAAGATACAAGGAACACAAGTAACAATAAGACAGAACTTAGAATAATAACACAAGTATTAGCTTTCAAGGATGTTGTATATTGATCTCAAGTTCTATTACAAGTGTTCAAAGCATAATCTAAAATACAAGGACCTGAGACACTTTTATACTACAACCTACAACCATCAATACTTGGAAGGACAATTGGAATTGACTGATCTAGACAACAAGATCAATCTAGAGTCAAAAGGCAGATTGCCTTTTGACTAGTGACTATATCATGCGATAGCTTACTGACTTTTCCTATTACAAAAAGTCTAAAGGAACAAAAGAAGAAAATTACAGTCAAATACTTTATCTACTATTCACTAAAACATGAAAGTTTCACCAACTCATACAAGTTGGTGAGTTATCAGAGTTGCAGCAGAAAGTTGGTCAGCTTTATCAAAAGTAGATCAAAGAAAGCATCTTTTCTCTGTCTTCCGAAGAAATCAGTCTTCACAGGAAAATGGATTCGGAAGACATTGTCTTTGAAGCTTCGGAAGACTTCATCTTTGGCTTCGAAAGAACTTGGCCTCTGGCTTCGAAAGTTTTTACACTTGGAATATTTTCTATTAAGTGTAAAGCTTCCGAAGTAATTTCTTCTGAACTTTTGGCTTTGAAAGACTTTACACTTAGAGTTTTAGAGAGTGTAAGGCTTCCGCAGCAAGTTCATCCTTTTTTCTTAGTGCATGTTGGAAGATCATTGGTTGTATCAGCCTCATAATTTTCAGATAGATCCTTACCCTACATCATGAAGATCTACTTCCATTCCATTCTTCATCTTTAGAGTCACTGTACCATGACCTACAATATTGCAAGGTCTATCATCCCCTAACCTTACGGAACCAAGATCTTCAAACTTCAAATCTTTGAAGAACTCCTTCACAGGTGTCATATTATGTGAACAACCTGAATCCATCACCCACTCATTCTCATTACCGCTGCTTATGACAGCCAACACATTTGCACTCTCATATCCATCAAATACATCATCTCATGCATTGTGACTAGAATGAGACTTTGATCCATTTGATTCACCCTTCTTTCTTTTCCAGACAGGACAATCTTTCTTGAAGTGCTTCTCTGACCCACACGCATAACACCTTCTCTTGGACTTGGATCTTGAATTTGATACACTTCTTGGGTTAAAAGTTCTTTGTTCAGATCTTCCCCTGACCACCAATGTCACACCCTCAATTTACACAAACGGGGTAATACAGTTAGGCGTGTGACATACCAGGATCTCAACCACTAATTACACCAAACGATACATCAATTACAAAACATAATTTTCCAGTTAACATTTGAAATTTCCAAAAACAGAGTTAATAATGTAAACAAAAAATAATTACGAAAGCATAATCAATCTTAATTTAAAATGGCGCAAACACACGCAAACCAATTAAATATAGTTCATAGAAAATGTAAATGTTTCATTTGACCATATGATAATAAATGCATGAATGAGATGTCCCTAATTGTGCGCACCTTGAGAACCTGAAAGAAACATGCTAATATGTCAACACAAGGTTGGTAAGTTCACAGGTTTTGATAAACAGAACATAATAGTAACAGATACAGTAAACAAAGTAATATCAGTAGATAGCTAGTCTATTTAACAAGTTATATAGCGTATGAAGTTCGCAACCGAAGCTGACAATGTAAATGAAGGCCTCGGCTGTGGATACCAGACCACAACAACAGAAATTAGGTCAATTAAACACCCGTTTGACGTGCAGTCGTGCTAGCGCGACTAGCCAGGGTGGGGTTTGTCAAACCCAGTAGATCTACTCAGAATTACCTCGCTAAAATACATAAATTAACAGTCCGAGAAATGAGGACTTAAGTTGGTATAACGCTAGTAAGCCAGTGACATTATAGTAATACTGATCAAATGAAAATACGTTTAAAACACATGTTTCTCTCCCCCAAAAGAGTAAGAGTAAAGTGGAGTTGAGAACTCACCTTATAAGCACAGCACAAGAAATAATGCAGAGATCAAGAAATTAGGTTCCCGAATAACCTGAATTTCATTTAATAAATAATTAACATTTATTATTCAATAGAAATGCAAAGGTTGTACGGTTTTGTGTTCCACGGCTCGGTTACGGTACAAGCTATCGACTGTTTTCCTATTCACAAGCAAGCACAATTATACACAACTTGCACAAGCATTAAACCTAGTTACTCCCGTGTACACATGATCTTCCCTATACATATCCCCTACACCCATTAATTGTATATATAATCACACTTCATAATGCCTAACGTTCCACACTTCACCCACTCATGGTAATGCATATATATATGAATTTAGCCACCACTTATCATGCCTTAATTTTAACAGACACATACAATATTTATACTACATATAACCCACCTATAAACATATATATTATATATAGCACACATATACAATATATACATAATATATATATCACACATGTATCATATAATGCAACACACACTCAGTGCAAATCACACATAATGCAACACACACATAATGCAATTTACATACATATACAATGTAATACACACTTTCATCCATAATGCCATACGTATGCATATTCACATGTTGCCATGCATCGAACACCAACCATAACCACAGTCACACCCAACCAATCCATGGCCACACACATCCATGCATAACCTGCATATTAAAATCATATACATACATACATACATGAGGATCACGCACCCACACACACTGCCAAAACATATACACAAATACATACAAAACACCCACCCATGCCATACTTAACACCACACCCACTGCAAGGGAAAAACACACACCAAGGTACACATACACAACCCATACAAGCAAAGAAACGTACACACACAGACCCACATCGCATATATATACATTTATATATGCTTGAAACACACACGGGAAAAAACCCGCACAACAGTCCGCAACCACAATCATACCACACGAACCGGAAGCATCACGTGAAAATACACACACATATCTTCACACACAAAGACACACACCAAAGCCACAACCACACACCCAAACTCGACCCAATGTTCCACCACCGAAGACACCCTAACCGCGACCAAAAGCATGATCATCACATGTCACATAAATACACAAGAAAACGCAGAAGTATACCCACGACAGTACGATCACAAACACAAACCATTCACCCGAACATCACACAAACAAGAACATTTACAACACCCTTACGGTCCCGGGTCTCGCTAATGAACGCAACAACCGAAAACAACCCGAAACAGCAACATAAACGAATTCAAAATAGCAAAGGTTACGAGACAAACCGGTGTCGAACGGATCAAGATATCACCCACCGCACGATCTGCCGAAGGAGTCCGCGAGAGAGGGAGAGTCGCCGGCGATGGTTGTCGATGAAGGGAAGATTGGCGATGAAGGGTTGCCGCTGGTGATGCTAGGGTTTCGAGAGGTTGGTTACGAGTAGGGAGGGGACGGGTATGGTGGGTTGGGATTTTATATTATTTTTTTTTAATTTAAATTTTAACAATTACCCTTTGCACCCCTCAAGAACACTTAAGTTTGCAATTTAAATCCTTTTATTAATATTATTTTGTATTATAATTTTTTAAATTCATTTAAGTTTTATTTTTTTATAAATTATTTATTTTTACGTTACCTCTGGAACTCATAATGATAGTACTTACTTAGTTTCCGAGCATCACGTATTTATAACCATAAATACGTATAAGAACGCGTAGTATTTAACGGAGTTAACCTGAAATTTTACGAGATGACACATCATCCCCTTGTTGAAAGAATTTTCATCCCGAAAATTAGAACAAACACCAAGTTCAACAACGACGAAACAACAGGTTCAACAACGACGACAAACGGGTGTCAGAAGCTTGATTTGGGTACGATTTCTGAAATATCTGAAACAAACCTAAAACAAAGGGAATGTAAGGAATGTTAGGTTTCATGAGAGTTGTGACAACCAAGCCCTCTCCACCATCTTCTATATAATCAGTTCTCTTCTTCAATTCCTTTGAATTGAGAGCTGTCAGCATTTCCTCCATGGTAAGAGTATCCCTACCATACATCAAAGTATCCATAAAGTGCTCATAAGATGATAGGAGAGAGGTCAAGAATATGATCGCTTAGCCTTCATCATCCAATTCAACTTCAATGTTTTCAAGATCTAACACTAACTTATTGAATTCGTCAGTATGAACTTCAATTGACTTCCCAAGCACTATTTGGAAAGTGTACAAACGCTTCTTGAGATACAACCTGTTCGCAAGAGACTTCGTCATGTACAAGCTTTCGAATTTTGACCAGACCCCTACCACCGTCATCTCCTTCGATACTTCTCTCAGTACCCGATCACCCAAGTTCAAGATGATTGAACTATGTGCCTGTTCAAGCATCTCCTTCTTCTCCTTGTCTGACATCGTGTTCGGGAACTTAGATTTTCCAGCCAAAGCATTCACCACTCGTTGATGAACAAGCAATGCCTTCATCTTCAGTCGCCATAACCCAAAGTCGTTTTTCCAGTCGAATTTCTCAATCTCAAACTTTGTTGACACCATCGTTACCGCTGAACGATCTTTGATTGAATCTTGTTCCTCAATAGAGCATCTAACCAGGCTCTGATACCAATTGTTATACAATTGAGTACAAAAATGCGCAATTCAACAATAACAAGAACGAAGAACGAACTTCAAGAATACAAGAAAGAACTTTATTCACTAATGATTACCAGTGAATGTGATTACAAGTATTTGTGATTACATAGGATCCCTATTTATAGTGATAAATGACCAACGAACTATAACGGTCAAATTACACACTCAACAACTAATTGAGAATTTACAATTAGGACCCTATACTAATAATTCTGAAGCAGGAAGTATCCTTTGAAAAACTTCCGAAGCAAAACTCTAACACCTCCAATACACACCAAAACTTCCGAAGCAAAATAACCTTCGGAAGATTCTGATAAGCTTCGAAAGAAATCAGATTAACCTTCGGAAGAAATAGATTAAGCTTCAGAACACGTCCGAAGCAAACATTACTTTCGGAAGATTTCTGCCAAGCTTCGGAAAATTTCAGCCAAGTTTCAAAAGAAATATGTTAAGCTTCGGAAGATTTTCTATCTTCGGAAGAAACACTTGTTTTGATTTTATATCTCACATAAACCTTTATGAGGTATTCTTATAACGAAACAAACACACTAAATGTTGATCGGGTTAGAGGTAGCCTCCTAATGGTTGTATTAGGAGGCTATCAAAGCAGCTTTTAAGCCCATGAAGTCCATAGTTGCCCAATGTATTTTTTTTAAGAGCGAAAACTCACAGGCCTATCTAACATTCTCCTAATTCTACACCATATCTAGTTTATACCAACCTGTCGTATACGAGTCTCGACCACTTAATCTCAAAAGAAGATTAACCATTATAACTTAAAATAACTTTACCATTAGACGCAACCTGACCTTCTAATGTCTTGTAAACTGAGTATTTCCAAAATCATTAGCCGGCATGTGACACCCTAGTCTCAAAAATGCACAAGAGGTAATGTGGCTCACGAATTTAGCTAGCGACAAGACGTAGGGTTCAAACCATCGTCTTTGTCCTAACGTCGTGTTACGCTCAAACCTTAAGCTAGACTCCTAACCTTCGCCTTAGGTTGAATCATAATGTTCTACCAGTACACCAAATTAGAATACAAAATTTCATATACTTTTCTGAAGGACTCATCTTTAAAACTTGTGAAAGCTATTAAACACTCAACCTCTTGTACACTAGTTGCAGACCCCACAAAAGTAAATATTCCTCTTTCTTTCCTTCCCTCCTTTCACTGTTGTCTTCAACCACCTCCCTACATAAACCTCCTTCCACCTTCTTCCCCACCTCTTTCCTTCATCTCTGCACACACACAACTGCTTCCCCATCTCTCTCACTCTATCCTCCATTAACACCCCTGTTTCTTGAAGCTTTCTGCAGAGGAGAGAGAGATGGGTTAGCCTTCAATCCAAGGCTAATCTTCAAACAAATTAGGGGTTTTCAAACTTTTTTGTTCTTGAGATGGAATTTGATTACAGTTTGAAGTTAAACACTTGGATTAGGGTTGAATTGTGGAGTTTGATTGAGTTTTTCTTGTATTTTTGTTGAATTTAAGCTGGAACAAGAGGAGGGTGTTCATCATCACAAGGGTCTGATACTGGATCCTCATAACAATCATCATCATCTTCATCATCATCAGCTTCATCTTTATAAACAAGTGTTGAATCAAGAAACCGAAGAGAAAGAAGAAACTCAAGAGAAGCAAATTGGGTTCTTTCATGGGTTCCATCAAAATCATCATCAGCTTCAGCAAGATCGAGAAACCCCATTTCCGGATGGCCGTGGTCTCCACGGCGGAGTAGGTGCTCCGGCAGCTCCGCCGCCGCGGCCGGAGAAGAAACGCCCGTTTTCATCTTCTACACACCTCGCCGGAGAAGAATATGCACCGGAGAAAATGGGAGAAAGCTACCAATTTCACAACCAACAACTGCAACAGCATCAACAACAACAACATCAAGCAAGTGGGTCTTCACGATTGAGAACCTCCGGTGGCGAAATTGTGGAGGTTCAGGGTGGTCACATTGTACGGTCCACCGGCCGAAAAGATCGTCACAGCAAAGTTTGCACGGCGAAAGGCCCCCGTGACCGCCGCGTACGGCTGTCAGCACACACCGCCATTCAATTCTACGATGTTCAAGATCGATTGGGGTACGATCGCCCAAGTAAAGCTGTCGATTGGCTCATAAAGAAGGCGAAAACCGCCATTGATGAACTTGCAGAGCTTCCGGCATGGAAGCCGACGACCACCAGTGTAACAACACCAGCAGCAGCCAGAACAAACCCTAATTTGATGACGGAATTTGAGCAGAATACAGATCAATTGACGCAATTTGAGCAACAGGGTGGTGATAATATTGTGGATAATCATATGGGGAATTCGCAAAATTCGAGCTTTTTGCCTCCGTCGCTTGATTCCGACTCAATTGCTGATACCATCAAGTCGTTTTTTCCGATGGGTGCTTCGTCAAATCCCCATAGTAATAACAATCATCATCATCATAGCAATAATAATAATGATGATGATTCTTCAGGTATGCAGTTTCACCAAAGCTTTCCTCCACCGGAGTTGATTTCAAGAGCCGGTGGTCGGAGTCAAGATCTGAGGCTTTCACTTCAATCTTTTCAAGATCCTATGATTAACCACCACCACCAGCAACAAGATGGTGGTGGTGAGAATAATAATATGTATTTTGACGGGTCGGGTTGGCCCGACAACCCGACCGGTGGGTATCAAAGAATGGTGGCATGGGGCGGAGACGCTAGCGTCTCCGCCGGATTTATCTTCGGGTCGTCACCGGCGACGGCACCGGCGCCGGCGACGGCGTTTCTGCAACCGTTGTTTGGTCAACCGACAAACAATCAGTTGTTTACCAACAGTTCTCAGAGGGGACCCCTTCAGTCCAGTACAACACCTTCGTTTCGTGCATGGATCGACCCACCGCCACCGTTCTCCGGCGTCGCCGTCGATCAACACCCTACCGTGGCGTTCCACCACCAGTCCTCCGTCGCCGGATTCAACTCCGGTTTGGGTGGGTTCACCGGTTTTAGGGTTCCGGCACGATTTCAAGGTGAACCGGAGGAGCACGACGGCATCTCCGACCGGCCGTCGTCTGCATCCTCCGACTCACACCATTGATTGATCATCATCGTCATCGTCATCATCCTCTCTCTCAATCAGGTCAAAAAACCACACACCCATTTCGAATTTCGCTCAATTTGATCATGTTGAGCTTTATTATTCATCTAATTTCGGTTGTTGTCTGCTGTAATTTCAGGAGAATTTGAAGCAATTTTGCTGCTTTAAAACAGCAAGAGATGAGGGGAAGAGAATCAAGAAAGATGAGATCATTCAGGTTTTCAAGATTTAGTTTTCATGTTAGATTTGAGCTCATTGTGTAGCTCTAAACCCTGTGTTAAATTATCTGAATTTCATGTTTTTAGACCATGTAAGTGACTATTTCAATTGCCTTATTTTGCTTTACAATCAAAGTACTCTGCTAAAACAGGGGATGTGGTAATTTGTTTCGGTTAAGTAGTTCTTTGCTTGATTTAGGAAAAACAGGATCTTTGATGATGAAATGAAGTTAGTCGAATGGGATGTAGGCGAATATAGGCCAAATTGACACATTATTTGCATTAGGTTTCCAGATTGAACCCATTAGAGGAGCAAATGGGATGTTTCACTTTGTTTAGAAAATTGTCAATTTGATAATGTGGGGTTTGAAAGAGAGAGCTCTGGTTTTGTCTCTCTTTTTTCCCAATCCTTGCAATCTTGCTTCATTTTGCTTTTCATTAGTGTGCCCTAATGGAAAATGATGGGTAGGTTTATTTTAACATCTCCATCACTGGCTGGATGCTCGAATTTCTGGGAGCCACATCAGTGATACGTCGTTTTCCAGTGGTTTTCGGGTGGTGATCTGCACTTCATGTTGATAAATATGTATTTTTTGATCTTGAAAGTTCCATGTGCCATAAATGTCATTGCTTAAAGATCTGTTTTTGTTTGGGGCAAATTGAAATCTTGAAAGGGGTCATCTAGTTGATGTTTGTTTTGAGACACTTGATTGTGCTTTTTGCCAAAACCCCATGTTGCTTGAAAAAAGGTTAGAATCTAATTCTTTCTTGATAAACCTAAATACCCTTTTGTGGCTTTTTTCTTTAGGTGTGTCTCTAGATTTCATTTCTTGAAATTCAGTTTAAATTTCAAGAATTTCAAGCATTTAATTCATTGTTAAGGTAGAAGTTTAAGGGTGGAGTTATCTTTTGTGCAAAATGGAGATGGATGTGCATTGAGAGTGGTACTTAATGGTACAACCAACTAACTGCACAAACCAAATCAACCATGGAATTTGCAGGCCTTTGTTATGGAGGGAAGCCCCTTGCTCAATAAATAAAAATATTAAAAATGTTGGTACTTGTTTCTGGCTTATGGTCCCCTACCCTGCAAATCTCTGTCAATTTTAAAACTAAAATCAATTTTTAGAACACACAAAAATTGTCTCTTATAGAGATGGTGACAATTGCTTGAAGGTTGATGAAGACAACTCATAGAACAGAAGGCTATTAATTGTCTAGCATTTTCCATTTTGAAAGAAATTGAAACCAAAAAAGTGTAAGCATGATGATCTACTCAATATGATTCAACTACCTGGAGATAAAAAGTTTCAAATTTTCAAGAATTTATATATTCATGCTTAGAGAGGATCTGGTTATCTAATTATTTATTTATATAAGAATTTATTAAGATTTTGACATGATTATACATTGTAATGTAATTATCTTCAATTGGTATATAAAAATTTTAAGTGCATTTATATTATGTGTGTGTGTGTGTGTGTGAAACTTATCACTAAGGAGGGGAGTGAGACGGTGAGTAGGGTAATTTATTAATTAGAGAGAAAAATCATTTAATTTTCTATAATAATACATTTATTCAATTTTTATAATAAAATGGTTTACATTAGTTTTCATGATATCTTGCAATATTTGTAATTTTATAAAAAAAAATCTCACCCAAACATATATAAAAGTAGTTGCCTATAAAGGATTATCTTTTTGGTAAATAGTGTACTCGATTATGAGTTAAAATTCTATAAAATGTAAGTGTGATGATTTTAAAAGATCGTTTGGTTCGTAGAATGTGTTGTAAAGATTGGAATGGAAATTCAATCGGAATTGAAATGAAAAATCTTGTTAAAATTTATAAGGTTTTTTATTGATAAATTTTTAAATGAAATTAGAATGTTAATTTTAAACATTCTATTGGATTCTTGAATATTCCATTGTATGAATTTTAATGAATATAGAAAAAGAAATTAATTTTAACTTCATCTAACGATCAACCAAACAAAATTTTAGATAATAAATTTTTCAATTCAAAATTTTACTATAGTAAATTATGTAAATCAAACAGAACTTCAAAGTATATAAGTATATTAAACGTAGACTTGGGAGTTTCTATAATATTAGACGTGATTTTAAATCAAACGTTGGTTTTTCATCCCGGCTAGAATCTCACAACCGGGGCCGTGGAAACAAATATTTAAAATCACCCAGGTACTTGAAAATTATGATTTAGATTTGTCCAGCCTTATTAGATCTCATTCTGGTCCGTTGGATGGGCGGGTTAGTTCTGCATGGTTATGGGATTTGCACCCTTTATGTATCTTCTTGGTTAAAAGCTTAAGGAAAGCTATTCAATCAGCCACGTTTGAGGACCTTGGCATATCTTTCCAGTGAAACAATTGGGTCCCTATTAAAGATAACTTTCTTTGTTGGAGGTTATGCTTGAATAGGTTGCCAACTTTCCTCTCTTTGATGCATCGGCAAGTCAATATTAATAACCCATCATGCGTGTTTTGTAACGAGCAAGTGGAGTTTTAAGTCGTCTATTCGTGGAATGTCCTTTTACTCGGTTAGTTTGGGATGTTATTTCTTCTTGATGCAAGCTATCTTCTTGCTACTTGTTTGATGAGAAAGACTTGTTACATTTTCATACTTTAGCTCGCGGGTCTCAGACTTGGAAGAAGATAATATATTCGGTAATTCAGACTGTCATTTGGTGTCTATGGAGAAACAGAAATGAATAAATCTTTGAGCAAAAATCTACGAGTATCGTTAAGTTGGTGGAAGAAATAAAGGTTTTTGGTTATCTCTGGCTTAAGAACAGGTTTAAAAATTAATCATTAACATGGGATCAATGATGGAATTTTAATGTTTCTAGTTTGATAATTTAAAATATAATATCATTGTGTTTGTAATAATTTAGTTAGTCTATGTTATAATAAAATTGTTTGTTGGTCATTTAAAAAAAAGTAAGAAAAAATTATATAAGTATTTTTCTTGGATCTTGAGGAAACTAGGATAATAGGCTCTGTGCTTGAGGTTGAATCTTGTTGCAAAATTTGATATAGAATGATTGTCATAATCTAATGATGTATGCATCCTTTAAAATAAATAAATTTATATGTAAACTATTAGACATGTGAATCATTTTTCTATATTTTTTGTTTGGATTTACAACTAAATTTATCAATTATATAAAAGTAATATAAGCCCCATCTAACCCATGAATGTGATGGGATATTTATTTTTTTAATACTTAGCTAATCATTTTTATAATATAAATTTTTGGTTGGTTCAGAGGGATATTGTCCAAAAAGAACAACTGACCTTTTAGAATATTCAAAACTATTATGTGTATTAGTATTATGATTAATATTGTTTAATTAAGTGAAGACAGCCCTAATCATGGCACGAAAGCTATTTTACTAAAAAATAAATAAATAAAATTAATGCCATTTAAAAATAATTGAAGATCAGTTGGCCACAAGCCCACAATCAGAAAGAAAAATCCAAGCAAAGTGTTTTACTATTTTTAATCAACTTTATGAAAATAATAATAATAATAATAATAATCATACCCCATGATGTTCAGGTGAAAAGGATATGTCAATATGTCATGTAACACCTTACTACACACAATATATATAATTGTTTAGAAATGTACAAGCATTATGCAAGCAGTAGGTTGTTCTATATGCAGTGGAGGTTGTTCAATGAACAGGATGTCATCTTTCATGGTGGAAATCTTGATCTCCTAAGCTTTGGTATATGTATGATGTAACAAGAGCTCAAGAAGTACCATTGCTTGCTTTACTTGTACCTTTTCCGGTACTTATCTGCGGTTTAACAGCAACTAACATTTTTGTTTTTACATGTTTCAACTTTTTACCTGGTTTATTCGACCGCGCTGCCCGAGTTGTGATGATGGGTCGGGCTACAACACGGGTCTCCCACGGGCAAACCGCGATCCATCTCTCCATCCAGCTCCAACCCCAGCTTTCTTTGCTTATATCATAGTAAGCTTGACCGAAGTATCGATTAGAGCTCGCCCTCCACTTGACACCAAGAAACATGATATATTTATGAAAGATGAACTAAAAAAACTAGAGGTGATTTGGTGAAAATGTCCTTTTATCTATAAAAATGTCAACTTGGTTTGTGTTTTATCTCAAACAGTAATTAAAATATGAGCATATCAATTGACTTGATAAGTCACCCATAATTGAAATGTATACATCATCATAAATCATTATTGTAATCATATTGGTTAGTTGAAGTGGTCAGCCCAACCTGCATCTTTTTCATATGAACCCGTTTTAACCCAAACCTATTCCTACTCATTACCCAACCAGATTAACCTACTTATCTTGTCACCTGTAAAAACACATACTTGGTGTGAGAAGGCATACGCCATAGCCCGTTCACGCTTGTTGGTGGCTTCCTCTCTCTGCTGTATCTTGGACACGATGGCGTCCATTGACTCAGTTCCACTGCACCATTCAGCCTATCGAAAACCATCATAACACTATAAGAGATTCAGGGCTCGACACAAATTTATCGTATCAACATTCAGTAGAACATAAGGGACCGATTTCCAAATTTTCAAAGTCATACGTGCAATTCTTAGGTCATAGGGGTGCGCCAAGTGCAGTTTTAGGCCGGACCACAGGAGCATGGAAATTTCCTTGAACCAAGGGTAGTTGCAATTGGTATATCCAATGATCTTTGAAATCAATGCCAATAAATTTCTAAAAAAAATCTCCTTAATTTTGCAAAATGTGTAGACTTGTCAAGATCTGAACAAAAAATCTTTTTTTTATTTATATTTTAACCATGTGAATCCGTTGTTGCTAAACTTATTAAGTCTATCAATACCTTGCTACCCCACGAATTAGGTAACTCACAGCTTGTAGACAAGTGACTTTCAATAGGTTATGCCACGAAAGCAGTGGAAGAAGAATTGAGCCTGAGACCTTTATTAGAGGGAAATCAGGTGCTTACCACTGCACTACGTATTAAATAATTAATTCCATAATTCAAGTTAGTAGTACCTCTAGTTCATGAAACTTGGACTCCATTTTCAACTGATTTTGAAGCTTCCTTCGCTTCAATCGGCTTTCGTTGACCATACAGAGACGTCGAGTTCTGAGTTCAAGCTGTATTTTGCTCCAAAAATGTATTCTATCAAGAGCACTTGAAGCTTGCTTATTAGGAGCATTAGCCTCGATTAATGACTGACATTTTGAGGCTCCTTGCAGAGATATTATCGATTGTTTTGCCTATCATTTAATTATATAAAAATATAAATCATCATCAAGATTTCGCCTTTTAAATAACACTATATAATTTGGAATGAGTGTTTTTTGGGTCACTTAGATCTTGGTATTCTGGTGTTGTATTACTACTTTCAAATTTTAAGAAAGAATGTTGATTTGACTTTTAAGGGATGAACTGCTTTCAATTTGAAAGTTAGTACGAGTGGTACTCCTTAAGTTGAAAATTTTGATGATAGAATTGATATAACAGACAGTACAAACAGAAAATTTGTTATAATAGTTTGAAAAGTAGTCTATTTGACTTTTTGATAGACAAAACAGAATTCTTGTCCTTTTTAACCCTGGAACAACAAAGAAGACTACTCACAACTTATTAAAGGATCATAATGAAGGTTGCATGCATAGCTATAAACATAGTTTTATACAGTTAAGTGTTTGCAAGTTGCAACCTCTAGATTATTTAATATTAAAGAAAAAAATGTTAACAGGTCAACAAAAAATGTTTTGACCCGAGCTCCTTTTGACTCTTTAACACCCTTCCTCCTTTTCCCATTAGAGGTAAACATCCAGGATCAGATAAGATATCTAAGTCAGAATAAGTATCACATATACCGCGTTACCTCCAGTTTTTCCGTTTTGTTACCCTTCTTTCTCTTATTGCGAACTATATTCTTAAGCCAAGCCCACAAGCCCATTTGTTGTTGATAAATTGGAGTCGAAAACTAGCACAAATGACCATTTTCTTATTAGTAACTTTACAGAAAACATTTATAGGTAACAGTTGCAGCTTTGTAGGTTTGTGCTGAAGTATCATAGTTAAAATTCCAATGTTGAATTCATATGTTTGATCTCAACACTTCATAGACTAAATAGTTTTATAGATCTAACATTATGTTTAACTGTAATCAACTACTAATCATATACTCATAAGTATATATTTTGTTCTATGTAGCAATAGTACCCTATAGTTAAACTTGAGTTTACAAACAACTTATTCAACACCCAAAATATAAACATTTGACTTGCCAGAAAAAGGATGTTTTTGCTTGTTTATAGTCAAACTCGGTAATCGGTTTCGTTAGACCGTAGTTGAATTTGATTCTAAGAGCAACCTATTTCACACCCAAAAGTCAAATTTGACTCTAGTTATGGGTACATAGAAGTAGTTGCTTGTTTATAGAACATTTCAACCATAGGGCATATCAAACTTCAGTCAATCAGAATCTTATAACAACCCAAAGGTCAAAATTTGGCTGTTTAAAGTACAATGTAGTGGTTAGTTTCTGTACAATCAATGCACCAATAATCAAAATCTTAATCTAAAAGCAGCCTGCTGACAATCAAAAGTCAAAACTTTGATTCAAGCAAGATATGATGCATCTAAACTTGCAAATCATGTAATCCAATAGAAATCATGAATACTTACACTAGCATGAACACAAAGATGCACCAAATTACAACAATTACCAACATAGTAATAATAATCATCAAAAGTAAATCAAGAATCAAGAAACAAGAAACCCTATTCATAAACAAAGTAATTAACACCACTAAACCCTGATTCATTACACGAAATACCCACCAAAAAACAAGATTATTAAACAGTTTTGCGCACCTGCAACTCCAATTCTGTAACTGGAGCTCGAAGAGGGGCTGAAAACCAATGAAATTTCAACCATTATTTGATCAAATTTGAAGAAAAAGATTGGGCATTTTAGGTGTTGAGCCATTGTCGGATACTGACGCAAAACCGACAAATTGGGTGTGAGAATTCGATCAAGAAACCATAAAAGAACACCGAAAACGAAAGATCAGCGATTTGGGTCGTGATCGATTGACTCAATAACAAAAAATTATTAATTATAAAGCTTTGGTCCCGGCGGGGCTCGAACCCGCGACCTTCGGCTCATAAGACCAACGCTCTAACCAACTGAGCTACGGGACCTTAACATTGATTGGTCATTAATCTCTTAATTCGTAAGATTAAGGTGAAATTAACACTATGGTTCTTAACAACGTTGGGGGTGTTATAATTTTATTCTATAAAGGCCGGTTAATTGAAATTTGTAATTGTATGACATGAATACTTTCTAAGTAAATTGGATTTAAATAATTCAAATTATTACTTATTTGTCGATAATACTTCATACTATTGATTTGGCTGATAATACTTCGTACTATTGATTTGGCCGGAAACAATTCCAACTTTTATTTCTATTACCAACAACAATCTCAGTAACATAATTATTACAAATTTACACTTGATATCAACTCGATTTTCTTCACAATAATGATTATGAATAAATGAAAAAAACATACAAGCTAAATCGAGCAGAAAATAAGTACAAATCAAATGTGAATATATGATAATTATGCTACTGAGACTGTTATTGGTAATAAAAATAAAAGTTGGGATTATTACCCGCCAAATCAATATTATGAATTATTATTGACTAATAAGTAATAGTTTGGATTATTAAAATCCAATTTGCCTACTTTCTAAGCATCACCAGAAATTATTAAAGAAAATAATATGAAAAACTCATTTTGTATCGCTTTTGACGTCAATAAAGAAAATTATAAAAGTAAGCTTTTGTGTTGTTTCTTTAGGGTTTAACTCGGTAACGGTAAGATGTGAGGCAAACATGAGAAATATAAATTACTGACTTATATAGTGTATATTTAGAGAGTTGAGTTACATATAATGTATATTTAAACTTGCGATGTTCGCAACAAGCTTCTCTTGTTAAAAGATGTGTCAATATAACAAAATGAAAATAAATACCCGCCTTTGTTGATCTGGTCCTCTAGAGACTTTTGGTTCTTTCATACCTACACTTTTTAATGAGTGCAAAGTATATTTTTGTCTTTAATGATCTTCTTAGCCTTAATTATTCTTGATGTTAACATGAGCTTCATAACCTCTAAGCTTATTTCCAAACGTATAGACAGAGTTGTCTTTAAATATGATTTCAGTTTTGCTTAATACATATTCAAAGTTGATAATAATTTAGGTTTTTAAGTCAATTTGCTTTACACTATTAAGTATTTAAGTACCCCTAACCCACTATGATAACATCATAATAATATTGTGCTAGACTATTTTTATTCAAGAATGCTATTAAAGTGTTCATCTATAGATCGAGGTGTTTATTTCGTGATACACGTCATGGTGTGAAGCTTCTATAACATTCATATATTCATGTTTGACTCGACATGTTATGTTGTTTTTAAAATCGAAGTTTTAAAGATCTTAAATTTGAGGTAACAAAAACATATTACTTTGATGAATGTACATTTTTTTGTAATGAGATTTTTCACCTCATCATCTGGTAGTACACTAAATGAATAGACATAATGTCCCAAGTGGTGTGGTGCTGGCGGCTGCTGCCTTGAATTTTCAGTTAATTTGCATAATTAACAATTTTAATACCTTTCATTGTATGAACTTTATTTAAGCCTCTTCTTTATCAACTTTTCATAAGCAATATAATTTTATAATTTGTACAAAAATTTATGTCCTAGAGGCTAGGGGTACGAAAGTCATTCGTATATTAAAATAAAACACTTCTAAATTTTTATAAATCAATTGTGATGCAGGAATTACTCTTTATATTAAAAGACAACAACAATGAATAGTAAAAAAATAATCTAATATACATATTGTTTGTTGTATTTTAAGCGTAGAGTTTTTCAATATAAAACAATAATACCTTTTACAATTGTTGTTGCATATCTTACAACTCTTTAATGCATAGGTTTAATCCATGGTATTAATAATCATATATTGTTTCATCGAGTTTGTCAAAAAAAAAATAATATTTTACAATTTGTTCACCGGTTTGTTTTATGGAATGTGATAATTAATTAGGATCTTACAATTTGGCCACAAAACTATTAATAGTAAAGTTGTATTTTTTTACTTTAACCATTAAAGTTTAGTAATTTTGTTACTTTTTGAACTCTAATCATTAAAATTTAGGATCTTAGAGTTTGGTAACCAAGCTATTTATAATGAAATTTTATATATCTGACTTCAGCCATTAAAATTTAGTAGTTTAGAGTTTTGCCACCAAAGTTCTTTTTTATGGCTTCTGACGAGCCGAAACGATAATGACCAAAATAAAACACGGTATTGCATGTGGGAAAAAACGACCAGCCACCTGCGATGTATTTTTCGAATCTGACCACTAATGTTTACTATTTTAGAGTTTCTACACAAGACTTCGTTTTTATAGTTTCCGACGAGTCGGCCTGATAACGACCAAAATAACGTAACGTTACATTTACGAAAAATGATCGGATTTCCGCCGCGTAGCGCAGTGGAGAAAAAACTAGTCAAAATGAAAACAGTAAATTACATTACATTTTACAATTGAAACAAGTAAAATACAATAAAAAAGGATGAAGAACAAGAAGAAGAACATGTAGTGGTGGTTAAGAATTCGTATTTAACATGCGCCCCTTAAGAAGATTCCCAAGTTTCTTAAGAGAACTCATTTGTTTCACTGTTAAAACATAAAAAACAGTTAGTACCGCCGGAGAAGACACTAGCAGGCCAAATTACCATAACCATTGCTAATACTCGTTTTTTAGTAGTGAGAGGTGTGAGGAAATGGCTAGGGATGACGCCTTGACGGAGAAGGTTGTATGGCCCAAAAACATGCATCTAACGAACGAACGTTTAAAAGATTTGGTGATCAAAGAACTAGGAGGATTTCAACTCTATATTATTTTTGATACAGCATCATAATTTACACTAACAATGAGTATAACGATAACCTTTCACATATGTATATGCTACATCATATTTAATGTCTCACTTAAGAAAATTATTGTATCTATAGAAAGCATGCTGATCTTGTAATATTAATATTATCTTTACACCGGAAAACAATAATATAACTATATAAGCCTGAAGTCTCTTACTATGTGACTATTCTTGTGGACTTGTGATACGTGATCAAGCCATTTATCAATGTTTGGGCAACCGATTCATTATTACAATCGGTTGCTACGAACAACCTACTTTAGTATCCATGTCAACACTAGTACATTTAATGTGTTGATATTAAAATGTAGAATCAACAAACTTGAGGTCAATATATGCGTATATATTGATATTTAAATGCATAATCAACAAACTTGAAATTCTAATAAAAATAGTATTAGGTTTTTCCAGACAAATTACTACTAAAATTTTCTTAAGAAGCATTTGATTGAAATTTCATATAATATGTTTGAGAGAAAAAGATTAGAGATTTTATTTTTAATATTGCAAAGAAAATAAAGGAAAACAAGGAAAGAGCATGATAAAAGCTTGTATAGGGAGAAAAAAAAAGAAATAACAAAATTTAGTAACTTTTAAATATCAAAAATATAAAATTGTTTGTTACATAATCCCGGTTGTAGAAATCCCAAGAGATGATCTTTAACCACATAAGTTATAAATAAGGATCTTTGGCATA
Organism: Flaveria sonorensis; assembly: GCA_025506505.1. Lineage (NCBI taxonomy): Eukaryota > Viridiplantae > Streptophyta > Magnoliopsida > Asterales > Asteraceae > Flaveria > Flaveria sonorensis. The sequence goes on from CM046435.1 coordinate 57,827,133, forward strand.
TGTGAAAAAACCAGCGTACCAAACGAGTATGAGACCAGATATAAGATACAGTTTTACAATAAGATATGAGATTAAGATTATAAAAACTCGTCTCATTACCATGTCTATTAAATTGTATGGGATAGTGTAAAACTACAACAATTTATGCAAGTTTGGGTATTCATATATTATTTCGTGATATAATTCCAAAGTCTATGTATCAAACAAACATTTTCGGAATAATTCTCATCTCATTATTCAAAACCAGGTAACAAACACATACTAGTTTTATAAAATATTCTTTGGAGAAAAGAAGAATCCTATTAGTAGATGGTTTAGTTGAGATGTCAATTGAGATATCTAATAAAATCTTCAAGGGAAGTTAAAACGATAAAAGAGGTGTTGTGATGCAAGCTTTGTAGTTGCATACACTTTGGTTTGTAGTTGCATACACTTTGGTTTTGTTAGTTTCTACTTTTAAAGGTAGAGATTGCCAATGTGGGTCCATTTTGGAAAGCCGAATCCATTAACCTTGCATATATCAAGATTCGCGTGATGTCCATTGAATGTTATTAATTTTTATGTACGTTTTATTATAACTTATTATTTCTATTTTTACCGGTTAAAGATATCAATATGAAAATATTTTTAATAAATAATTGGGTTATGAAAATAAATGTAAAAAATGATGATGTAAAAATGTAATGAAGTTTGTGAAGGATGGACCATTGCAAGGAAATGTGTGTTTACTAAGGATAAATTGCCTTTTTACTATTCTTATCAACTTTTTTTAGTTATCTGTTCTATTAAATAATTACATCAATTACTAATAATAATATTAATTAATTTTTTTTAGATTAAAAATAGGCTTTTAATAAATTAAAAAAAGGTTCATTTTATTAATGTTATTTTTAAAGAAAGAAGCTTTTGTAAAAAAAAGAAATTTTTCCAAAACATCAAATTTTTAAAAAAAATACAAAATACTTTAATATTGGTGTTTATAAAAAGTAAAATTTCATAAACCAAAAATAATTAAAATTGGTATTTATAATAAGGAAAAATTTAAAATGATATATTTTTTTAAAACGGTTTATTGTGAATTAAAATGTTAATTTTTTTTTTGAAAATAACATAAAAAGTTGAGAAACAAAAGTCTGAAAATTTGGTATAATTTTTTATTACTTATAGTCTTTACATACATGTATTTAAATCATATCTTATCCTAAAATATTATTTTATAAATAATAAAATTTCATTCTAATTAATATCTTATTTATTCAATCCGTGTATTAGACGGGTTTACTAAAACTAATATTTCATATATCAATTGACTAAGCATGCTTTTAGAAATTCTTTAACAAGAGAAGTAACACTTCTTCCCATATATATGACATCAAAGTAAATGTTAACGCACATATCTTGTAGTTTGGTTCATATTCCTTTGAATAAATGGATATCTCACTTTATGTACATAAAAAAATTTAGCCTAACATTTTGATAAAGTTTTATTTTTCTCAAGATGGTTAACTGAATAATAATCTAACCAAATACATAAAACTAATCGTTTAACCAAAACCTATTAGTTGGATATTATTCATAACTGAGACCTTGTGTTATCGTTTGGTTGAAGGGTATAACTAACCTATGCATACTCCTACATCCACTCTAAATATCGTTACCCTTGATTTCATGTCATTAGTTTTTTATTGTTTTAATTGTATGAAAGGGTCTAATAAACAATTAATCGATTATCACCCTTAGAATTAGATCCACCTTAATTCATTATTGGGTGTGACACAAACCTAACTACTTAAAAGCGAACATATACGTATTACAATTTAATGTCACACGATTGTACCATACAAAAATAAATGCAGTGATACATGATACCAAAACATTGTTACGAATAAGATTATAATTTATTTTTAAGAAACTAGTAATTACCTTTAGTAGATAGAGATGTTCTTAATTTGTTAAACGATGCTACCCGGCCTTATCATTAGTATTTATGAAGTTACCTTTCGATTGTAAATTATGATATAAAGTTTGTTGACAGCAATTTAATTTGTTAAGTTTCAACACTCAGTTTTTAAATGGTTCTAGAAAATGCCTAGTATGTATATTAACTTCCAAATAGCTCTTAATCACCTAGTATATATGTATTCTTAATGTGTAATAAAATCTGAAGATCCTTGCTTTCTTGATAGATTTAAAACACATGCCACCTTCCAAAATAGGTGAAATAGTTGTTAACATTTTAGTGAAACAATTACCCTCATATCATTGTGCTTATGTTGAGAGTTTGAATCTACTATCCGGGTAGCACATGGAGGACTCACACTTCTTGAATATTTGACTCCCCTAGGCTAGCTGCTTATTGTTTGAAAATTTATTGAAAAAGTAAGTTCTATTAATTTTAAACACAAATGACTATATATAATTATTATTTAAGGGTTTGGAGACTCTTGAATTCACAACATGCTAAGAAGTGTTCAAAATAAAGCTAAATTGAATCAGATATCGGTACTTAAATGGTATTTTGAAACTGCAGTGACAAATTTGTCAAGAACTTGTCTCATATAAGAGAATATATAAACATTTGAGTGGTTTATAAGTAAGAATGCAAGACTTTTGGTTACAATCTTTGCCTTTTACTAGCTCCAACTGATACGCACGCTTAAAAGTTTTTAACTTGTGCACTCGTGGACATGCGGACACAAGAAACCAGAACCATCAAGGTTGCACATTATCAAATTCTATAGTTTGTGCTGAAAGAAGATTCACACAACAACTTGGTGAGGCTACTATCTATTGGGTCCTTTTTTGTTTCTCATATAAGAGTTTAAATTGTTTAAAGTTATATTTGATAAACCTAAAAGGTGGATCATTGGTGCTAAATTTATCACATAGATATTAAGAGTCTTATGAAGAAACAACATGTACCATCTAACGAGAAGTTTGGTTATCGCAAGTCATGGTACTTGGATTGGCTAAGTGAAAAGGCTCATCTTGAATGGTTTTTAGATTAGATCATATATTTAAATAAAAACAATATTGTGTTATGCCTGAAACCTGAGTTCTTGATTTACATCCTGGCGAGACTGTGGAGAATGATGGTCCAAATATCAAGATAAGATCGTGTTATCGTTTGAGTTACATACCTAATCGAATGATGAAATCTTATAGGCATACAATAAATCCTAATATTCTATAATTTATGAGGATTCGTTTAAAAACAAGAATAAGACTAGACATGTGTTTGATTGAGCTTGAAATATGGTTTCCATATACTTTTGGGTACGAACCTCATTATATAGGTAATAAGATGATATTTATGGATATCCATAATATAAGTATATTAACATGATTAAATTTATAGTGTAAGCTGAAAGAAGATTCATGTAACAACTTCGTGACGTACTATATCTTGGTTTCTTTCTTGTTCTTTTTATAAGAGTTTGAGTTATTTAAATTTAGATATGAAAACCTAAAAGTAAGATCGTTGGTGTTAGAAAGTAATCTTTCATATGGTGTAAAATTAATCATCTAGATATAGAGATTCTCATGAGAAACTAACATGTACCATCTAACGTAAAGTTTAGACCTGCTTTGTCATTTCAGATTTTTTGTGAGAAGTAACATTATCATCACTAGTTGAAGATACTCGGATTAGCTAGAGTGATTAGACACATCCTGGATTATTATTAGAGTGGATAAGATATTTAAACATAAATTAAATTAGGTTATACCCGAAACCTGAGCCCTTGATTTACACTCTAATGAGATAATGGAGGATAATTATCAAAATATCAAGATAAGATCGTGTTACCTTTAAGTTACATGCCTAATCTAATCAAAAAATCTCATAGGCATGTGATTTATCCTAGTATAAAATTATTTCATGAGGATCAATTTGTTTAGTCCAACAATAAGATTTAGAGGTTGTTTGGTAGTATTTTAATAATTTTATTAAGAGACTATCTCTGAATCGGTCAGAGATAGAATATATAGAGTCACTTCTTAATGATTCATGGAGCCTCTTAATGGCTAGGTTTCAGAAACATGATAACAGATTCAGAAGTTACCTCTTATTCAGTCAGACCACTTAATGGTTCAGTATAAGATTGCCACCCTCCTAGACTTGTTGTTTCTTTAAATGAGCTTGAACAACATGGTGTTATACTTTAGGGTGCGAACCTCATTATGTAAGCAATAGGATGTTGTTTAGGGAAATGCATTATAAGTATATTAACATTGTAAAATATTATATTTTGTGCTGAAAGAAGCTTTAGGCAGCAACTTGGTAAGGTTACTATTTCTTTGCTCCTTTCTTGTTCTTCATATAAGAGTTTGAGTTGTTTAAAGTTAGATACAAAAAACTTAAAAGTGGGATAGTTGGTGTTAGAAAGTAATAGTTCCTATGGTACTAAATTAATCACGTACGTAGATATTGAGAGTCTCGTGAAGAAACTAATATGTAGCATCTAACATTAATTTTAGATCTCATTTGTAATTTTAAATCTCATTCGTAATTTCAAATCTTTTATACGAAGTCTCATGAGCATCACTAATTGATGGTGCTTGGATTAGCTAGAGTGATTGGACACCTGCTAGAACATTATCATAGGGGATCATATATATATATATATATATATATATATATATGTATGAACAAAAGTTATATTCGATTAAACCCAAGACCCGAGCCCTTGATGTACACTCTGACTAGACACTAGAGAATGATTATCTAAATATCAAGATATGATCGTGATAAAATTTGGGTCGCACGTCTAATCTAATGAGAAAATCTTATAGGCATGTGATGTAACCTAGTATAAAGTTATTTGCGTGGATACGTTGAATTGTTTAGTACAAAAATAATATTTAGATAAGATTTGTGTTATGATGATCTTGAACGTCATGGTTTCATATACTTTAGGGTACGAACCTCATTGTATAAATACTAGGATGATATTTAGGGATATGCATTATAAGTATATTAACATGATAAAATTATATATTTTGTGCTGAAAGAAGATTCGGGCAACAACTTTGTGAGGTTGCTATTTCTTTGGCTCCTTTCTTGTTCTTCATATAAGAGCTTGAGTTGTTTAAAGTTGAATACGAAAAACTTAAAAGTGAATTTTTATAGTTGAATACGAAAAACTTAAAAGTGAATTGTTGGTGTTAGAAAGTAACATTTCTTATGGTTCTAAATTAATCATTTAGATATTGAGTCACATGAAGAAACTAATATGTACCATCTAACGTAAAGTTTGGACCTCATTTGTCATTTCAAATTTTTAATAAGATTCTCATGGACGTCACTAGTTGATGAAATTGGATTAGCTAGAGTGATTTAGGCATCCTCTGGGTGGTTATTAGAGTGGATCATGTATTTAAACAAAAGCTAATATTGGTTTATACTTCAAGACTCGATCCCTAGATTAACACTTATGTACGATAATGGAAAATAATTATCTCAATATCAAGATATAAACATGTTATCCTTCGAGTTACATGCCTAATAATGAGAAAAGCTTATAGTAATGTAATGTATCCTAGTATAATATTATTTGTGAGGATCCCTTTGCAACTTTGTTTGGTCCAAAAATAAAAGCATTCACAGTGGAATCTCTAAAAATATGTGAGCGTTTTTTCTATATTATATGAAATGATTTTAAGTGGTTGTGAGTGAACGTGAGAGAAAATGTTACTGTCCATCTGTATATATGGAGAATCACTGTTCAATTCATATAAATTTTTTAATATTTTTGAAGGTGGTTGTGAGTAAAGTAGATGGAAAAAAGTAATTATAAATATATAAAAAGTATTATTTAATTAAAAAACAAAAAAAAAATTATGATTTTTAATGTAATTATATATGAATAAAGATTATAAATCCACTGTGAATGCTCTAAGACATACCAGATCATATACTATAGGGTTCGAATCTCATTACATAGGTAATAAAGATTATGTTTAAGGATTTGCATAATATAAGTATATCATGTGGCTCAAAATCATGATACTTAAGTTAAATGAAGTTGTTAGGCTCCTGATAGATGATTAGTCGTGTGTATATATTGGGTTAAACCTAAGATGGATATGCCACGTGTCGGGGGTTTACTCTATGCGTTTGTTCAGAAGAACGCTTAGATTATACCTCGTAAAAATTAATGCTGTTGTAAAGTAAATTAATTCAGATTCAATATTACTAAAAAAGAAGAGTGCTAATTTATATCAATAAACTACCAAAAAGTAAATTCATTGATATACCTTTCGATTAGAAGAAAAATAATGAAAAGTATACTTTCGTTTTTATGGATCTTCGTAAATAAATAACTTTTATAATATATAACAAACATATAATCAGTATTAACGGTTTAACTTTATTAAAGTTTAAATTCTAATTAAGTTAAACATTACGTTTTAGTAAAAATATTAAACTCGTTAATTTTGATGGAATGAAGGATTGTTGTTTCTTTAATGTTCTTTATCAAGCACAACGTGAAATAGATCAATTAATTTCATTTCACGAACCGAGTTATGGAGCGAAATTTAGAATTTAATGCCATCACATTTTTACAAATCTTAACCACGGTTATGGAATGAAATCTAAATTTAATTCTATCATATTTTGTAAAAGATTATGCCAAAAAAGTAATATTCCTTGAAAATAAAGAAATATGAAAAATAGGTAAAACAATTACATGAGTTGTCAATTTGTCATCATGTATTAAATTGTTTCACCATGAAAAGAAGGATTGATGATATTACGCGACATAATGTTACATAATATTTGGCTTTATGTTCGTATTAATGAGGAAAGAAAATCTGATACGTAAACTCTACAAGTCTAGTCTTAAACGATTCAAGTTTAAATCGAGCTCCAGCTAGTTTTGAGCTCAAGTTCGTTTTAAGTTCTATAGCCAAACTTGAGGTGGATTGTGAGAAAAAATTTTAACCTCAATACCAGCTTGTTTATTGATTGTTAATTACTTTATTAAATTTTAAATATATAATTATTTTTTACAATTTTAATATTATATGTATAACATAATATATATTATGTAGTTATTTTGATCATAATATACATTATATAATAATTTTTATTATGTAATACATATACGTTATATTAAATATAAACAACAATCTTTCTACTCTAATAAAATAGTAAATAAATGCAACACGTGACAACATCACATTCATACTCACCAAAATTTTTTCGCTTCTCTCTCTTATTAAATAATTATCTTAATTATTAATAATATTATTTAATTCTAATTTAGAGTAAAAATTGTTTTTTATAATTTAATTTAAGATCTTTTTATTAATGTTATTTCTAAAAAATGTACAAAATATTTTTTCACAACATTAGACTTTTTAAAAATACGAAATATTTTAAAATTGATGTTTTCAAAAAGTAAATTTTTTTAAACCAAAAATAACCTAAACTGAGAGTTATAATAAGAATTTTTTTTAAGAAAATGGTGTTTTGTTTAAAACGGTTTATTATGAAACAAGATTTTTTTTGGAAAAACAAAAGTTTAAAAAAAGTCAATGTTATTGTTTTACTATGTTAGTACCCCGTGTATTACACGGGTTTAATAAATAAAATATTAAATAGTTATTAATAAAAAATTAATGTGTTATAAAACGATCTTTTGATATAAGATGTAATTGACATTACGTACGAGTGATAAAAGGACGATACCATTTTTTAAACTTTTGTTTAATTTTTTTTGTTTTTTTTCAAAAAAAAGTTAGTTTTTAAACAAATTGTTTCAAAACAAACCGCTTTTAAAAATGTCATTTTTAATAATTTTTTTATTATAACTTTGAAATTTATTATTTTTGTTTCATAAGAATTTTATTTTTTAAAAACTACGGTTTTAAAATATATTGTGTTTTTTAAAAGTTTGATATATTTCTTAATTTATAAAATATTATTTGTTTACAAATTGCATTTGTAGAAAGATCTCTTTTTTAATTTAATAAAAAATATATTTAATATGAAAAAATTAAATAATATTATTTGTAGTTAATGTGATATTTATTAGGAGAGAGAAGCACGAAAATAAAATTTAGGAGCTCTATAATTGTGACAAGAGGAATACAAAATCTTTTTTTGTTAGTATAGATAGATTACTTATACTTTTTACCACATATAATTTTAATTATATCTTATCTTAAAATATCGTTTTATAACTCATAAATTTTCATTTTGTTTAATATTTTATTTATTTAATCAGTATAATACATTGGTTTACTAAAACTAGTATTTATATAAATACCGTACCTGTTTATAGGGCTGCCGATTTTTGACACGGACCTGTTAACACGACACGACACGACACGAAATTAGCAAGTTTCGTGTTTGACCTTAACAGGTTTCGTGTCTTAAACAGATCGACCTGTTAAGACACAATAAATTTTGTGTCTTAACAGGTTAAATACCTGTTAACCTGTTAAGACCTGTTAAGAAACATGTTTATTATTTTAATTATATATATACACACACACACACACATAATATACATAACCCTAATTAGGTTTTTTCCATTACTCATTTCAGCATTCAAGAATCAAGAGACAAGAGCCGTTGCCCTAGACTCTGGAACATCGTCGCCTCATCGGCTGAGATCCGGCTGACCGCTGACCACCGAGTCCATCGGAGCCCATCTGCAGTCCACCGCAATCCATCGGAGCCTCATCCGCAGCAACGTAGTCCGCAACACGCCACAACATCTTAGTTGGAGACCAGCAGACCATCAGGCATCGAAGACCAGCAATTGAAGACCATCGGAGACCAATCAATCGGAGACCAATCCTCAGTCAATCACAGTCCACCGCAGAATCATCGGAGACCAATCAATCGGAGAAAGTGAGGAAGAATCATCGCAGAACCATCGGAGACTAGTCCACCGCATAACCTGTTTATGTTTCATTAAAAAGGTTTCTAAATATGTGTTTCTAAACAGGTTTTTAAACAGGTTATTTCGTGTAACCTGTTTATTAGCAGGTTAGTGTTCGTGTTTGAAAAAAATGACACGATAAGTTATCGTGTCATGTTCGTGTCTAGCGTGTCGGATCATCGTGTCTTATCGTGTCGTGTCTTATCGTGTCGTGTCATACATGTTATGCCTGCCCTACTTGTTTAGGCTCGCGAGCTTACTGCGCTCGATATACAGCAGTGAGCTTAAACTTGTTTAAGCTTAACTTGATTTAAACTTAATCTCAAATAGCTCACAAGCACTTCACCTCTTATATTTACACCCAAATCAAGACAATAAAGACAAATATCTATAATTTTCATCCAAAGCAACAATTTATATAAGAGAAACAAAAGAGCTTCTCCATCATCATCTCTTATAATTAACAAAAAAAATCATCATCCCCGAAACTTTTGTTTATTTTATAAACACATCTCAATTGAGTATACTTAATTTTTTTCTTTTTATTTTTCTTTCTCTAGCACTCACAAACCCTAATAAAAAATTTAAAATAAGATATAGAGAATATGTGGTAACCCTTGAATATAAATCATTATGGTTTCCTCTACAAATATAAAGATGAAGATAGAGATAGAAAATCCAATAAAAACGTAAAGTTATATTTTTTAATGTTTTTTATATAATTTAGAGAGGATGTTAATGTGAAAGCTATAATTTATCATTAAACTCATTTATTCTTTTACATAATTATTTATAAAAAATAAAAAAAAAAATGTTTGTTTCTTCATGGTATGAAAGTTGTCACCTTTACCTCTATATATAACAAGATCACAAGAATCAAACAGAAGAAAAATGGAGGCCTAAAAACACTACGAAATTCATGGCGAATGAGTGTAGATCTTAATGCAAGAGTTAGTCTATCAATTAGAGCGAGGATTTGGGCGATTTATCAGACCCCGATTTCACAAACTATTTGCGTTCAAATAGTTACTCTAGATTTTCCAATTTTCTGTTCAATTTCCCCTAAATTTAATCTCATTTTTCTGTTTTTCTCACTCATCTTCACCATCAATGCATATAATCTGCTTTGATTCTTGCTTTAAGTTGTGCAGATCGCCTGTGATCTTGTTTGATTTCACATTTAGATGCCCATTTCCGTTTCGCTTTCGATTTTGATCGCCCACTTATGAATTACCTAATTTGACTTCTTCTTCAAAAGAAATTATTGTGATTTAGATGGCAGTGATCAATGGCTCAAGACGAGCATACCTCTAGGTGTAGTAATAGCAGCGGCGGCGGCGGCGTGGTGGTGGTGGCGGTGGCGGTGGCGGTGGTGGCGGTGGTGGTGGTGGTGGTGGTCATAGATCTGCGAAGAAATTGAAGCATAAGAAAGTGCCCCAGAGGGGAATGGGGGTCGCTCAGCTTGAGAAGATCATATCGGAAGAACAACAGCAGAAAGATGCGACTGTTTTGACTCACAATTCGATCATTTCTCCGGGCAATTCGTCTTCCAATTTGGGTAGTATTCAAAACCCCCCAAATTTTAGGTCAACACCGATTTCTTCATCTGTAATCCCACCGCCACCACCGTTGCCACCGAATCACCACCCTTTGATTGCAAAAACCGATGGTGGAAACCATGTGTCTGCATCTAAACCACTGAATTTGATCAGTGGTGGTGGTGGTGGTGGTAATTGGTGTAGGTTGTGGAGTAGTGGTGGTGGTGATTATAAGTTTGATGGGGAGAAACAGAGTCAAAGTTTAAGTTATGGGATGGACCACAGTAGATACACTGCATCATTTGCAGGGAATCTTGGTGGTTTGCCTTACGAATCCAACCCGACGATTTGGCCTCCTTCACCTAATCTAATGCTGCAGAGATCACAGCAGTTTCACCAACCGTGTTCGTCATCGATGGTAAAGTTTTCTTGTTTGTTGTTCTTTGATTGTATTGGATTTGAAGTTGTTGATTAGTTGTGTAAATTAAGTGGAGTTGTGGAATGATACTTGCAGGTGAATGTTACAGCAAACACTTCATCATCGTGTTCATCATCTGTTATGAATTATCAGATGGAGCCCCCTTCAAACCAAAGCTATTGTGGCAACAACTTTCAACCATTGTGGCCAGAGGAGGAGAAGGTGTTGCTGCTCTTTTCTTTTAACCTTTTCAACTATATGTATAATTGTATATGTTTCAATCATGCGTGTTTAATTTGATATGGAAATCTATCATAAAGACACGATCATCCATCGAATTACTGTCGTTTCTGTCTATTAGATAACAATCTTGGTTAGAATTGATTTATAATTCTTCATGGTTAATGACAGATGGTTGGCATGAAAAGGGCATACCCCTTTTCGGTGGAAAATGCGCCAATACCATCTTTTCATTGCAAGTTTCCTTCTGCATATGTGTCTCCTATTTCAAGATCAGATGAATATGCTTCTTGTAGCAATGGAGGAGGTACTGCTAGCATAGAACATGCACATCCTGCTTTCAGGTGAATAAAACCTTAGATATTTCATATTTTCGATGACCGGGACACAAATTAGGAGCTTCCAGTTTGTTGTTTATAGTTTTGTGTTTTTGAATTGCGTTGCAGAGAAAATTGTTCAAGCTCAGGTGCCATATCTGATGCAATAACAAAGAAATTCATCGATGAAAACCAAATTATTACAAGGGATTTTCTCAAATTAGCCCCTCCTCAAACATCCCAATCGAATTCAAGTTCGAAAGAAAATTTGCATCTTTCCCCTTGTACAGGAGAGCAGCCCCTGTTTGAGAGGCTGCCACTTCAAAAGGTGAGATTATTTTAACAATTTTAGTTCTTTATCTTCATTTTCCATCCAATAGGTTGATAATCTTATCATCCATTTCTTTAGGACCAATCAAAAGATCCGATTCATCTGTCTGGAAGAAGCGGGTCAAACCCGCAGCCTTTTCTTAGTTTCTTTCCAGCTGCAAAAACACCTATGGGGCAGCCAGCAAACAGCAATGGTGATGCAGGGGAAAGTGTTGATCTAAATTTGAAGCTATAGAAGGTTCTCTTTGTTTCTTGATGTCTTCTTTATTTATGTAGCTCTTGTTTCATGCTAGTAATGTGACATTGAAAAAGTAATAAAACTTCAATTAAGTACCCCTTCCATCTTTGTTGTTTGAATGCTATTTAGTTAACTTTGGGGCAAGTTTAAGCTGTAAATGGTACAAACATCAGCCAATCAGAGCGTAGGTTTGCTTGGCACACCCAAGGGATCATGATTCAAGAACGAATCGAACCATGTAGATTCTTACAATTTAAGTGTAGATTCAGTTTCAGTCGAAACCGATGTGCAGAAATTGGTCTGGCCCGACAAAACCGCGCTAACACCAGACCGGGCTATATCCAGTTTAATTCTATATTTCCATGTTAAAGTTTGTATAAGAATCATTTTTCAGCTCTATAAGTTTTTCAAAAGCAGGTGCTCAGAACTAGACCAGTTTAATTCTAGATCAGAACTAGGCCATTTTTTTATTTTTTATTTTTATTTTTTTGTGATTTGTTCGAGACCATTTTGTGGTCCGATGAACACCCTTAGTTGGTAGGAGGTTTAGTGACCTCAATAACTCGGTAAGAGGACGGAGGGCACCACCGTAACAAACTTATGCATGTGGGTTCATGGGGCTTTCGTCATATTGGTCTACATCATTCTTGTCTTTACATATGTGGATACTGAGATCTTATCTTCCACATTGTGATTCTAGATTGATGATGAAACTATAGACCCACCAACAACAACAAAAACAGAGGAAGGAATTATTGTATGATGACAGCAGGATATCTTACCCCTTGATTTGTTGTAGAACCAAAATTGTGTCAACTTTTTGTCCTAAATTAGTAGCAATGTCAATATGGTAATTAACTTCATTATAGTATGATCACACATTTATAGAAAAGAATCAACAAACAAGACAATCCCACCTTACAAAGAAACCAAACCATTATTACTTCATATATATATATATAGCAAACCCTTGATACATATGGACATATAGATGAAATAACAACCGTAAGAACTAATCTGGACCACTCATTTCAAATATAAAGTACATGAATAGTTATTACAGTTATTTTGTTTATTTCAAACTAAAATAACATGAAAAACCCGTTGTGTCTATGACCACCCGTAGCAGTTGTCCAGAACATATACGAGTACGAGTGAGAACGGGTAGAGTAGAAAAGCCAAGAACGAAGTCCATAGTGGAAAAGTGGTTCGACAACTGCCAAACACGCCCATAACAATGCAAACAATAAGAATCACCAAAACTTCCGATGAAAAATCCCATGTCAACCCTCTAACATAGACGAGTGCTAAGAACACTGATAAGCAAAGTACGTTGTTCATCGTTACAGCTCCATATAACTGCATAGAAACAAACCATTAACAAAAATTTGTTTTTGTATAATTCATGAAAATCCATCAACAACAAGAAACATGGAGCAAACCTCGGAAAATGTTAGGGATGCCGATCTTTGTTTCTTACGGGTGGCAAATATGATGGCTGACACTGCTTCACTTGAGTTTGTTGCTAGTGGTAATGCAATGAATGAAATGAAGAAAGATGGGATGTGTGTTGCAGTTGAAAAATTACCAACAGCATCTACCAACGGGTCGGCAAAAATAGCTGCAATAACAGTGCCAAGTAACAACAATAGCACCGCCTTAATAGTGGTTGAACGAGGGTCATCCACCCTTCTTCTTCTTCGTCATCGTGAGTTTGATCTCCCAAAAGATCATGTTCCTTCTTCGTCTCCTGTAAAATCAATAACTTATTAAATGCTCATAAAAAGACTCAAGTTTCGGGCCCATGAGAACCCATCACTAGAAAAACACACAGGGTCCCACTAACACCCTGCTAATCAATGAGACCAGTTAAAACACAGTTTGAGCTAGATAGATGATGTTTAGGGGTTAAAAGCATACCTCATAATAGTCATGAACATACTTCAATGAGTCAGGACCAGCAACAGAAGTAGTCTTTTTAAAACCTTTGGCCTCTTCAAGCCATCTTCTAATCCCATTCACAAATTCATCAAATTCAACTTCATTGTTTTCAGATGTATCAAAATCTTTCATAACTTTAGTCACAGCATCATCTTCATTCAAGTTTATCTCATACAACTGCATTCCCACTACCAATGCCCTTAGTTCAGGAACCGAAAGGCTTCCATCTTGATTAGCATCAATCGAGTTAAATAACCTGTCACAACAACCATACAAAACGGTCAGACCACACGAAAATAGGTAACAAAACAGGTGGGTTGGGCTAGTTGGATAAACGGGTCAAATTGGGTCCAGAACTAACTTGAGTAGAACATCTCGGTTAGGATCACCATTGCCATCAACGAGTCTTCCTAGCGCACGCTTTTTCAAGTACTTTAGAATCCTAGACCGAACGTGCTTGTGTTTAGCAAAGTCAAGGTGTCTCTTTTGCAGTGTCGGTTGATAAACCTGCAAAACCGTTGCAGAAAGTTTAAAATTTTAAAGTTTAAACTCTTCATGCTCTCAAGAACATGTATTATGTTGACATCCAAAATGTTACCTGATAAAGGCAGTACACGATGAGAAGAGAAACTGAGAGGACTAGCGCGACTAAAACTGCAGTGTGTCGTCCAGAAGTCGAATGGAGGATTTGTGGTAACTGAACAACTATAAAAGGAAGCACAGATATAGCCATTATCATTGCTGAATAGCTTGTCCAAATATCAGTACTCACACCAGACCCTGCACAAAATAACAAGAAACATCAACATATTATCATTTTACACCATTAAATAAACAAGAAAGTGACGCATATTTATGTTGTATAGTGAGTGAGACAGACCTATTAAGTTGAACCCTTTTGTATCTTTGTTATCTTGAGCCACTGAGTTTTGTATATCACACTTGCCAACGAAGATACAGGTTCCCCATATGCTTGTAAGAAGCATGACGGTCGAACCAGCCAGCAAGCCCATTCCGACTAAGACCTGGTCTTGAGCAGTTTCTTTGCTGCCTGATAGTCCAGATACTGCAACCAAATGTAAGCAGTTAAAGTAAATATCAAGAACCATTGTTACTATGGGTTCATGGATAACAATACTTCTCTTAAACAAAAGAGTCGTGTCGAGCCAAAGCATGGATTGGCTCGAGCTCAACTTGATAGCTTTTGGCTAGCTCAACGAGTTATATTACTAAAGTCTATGATACAGAGTGTGCAATGTTATACTTAAAGTGACATGATAAAAGTAAGTGGACTAAAAAAGAAACTTAAAACAGACATAACTTTTGTTCTGTTTAGAGTTACTGGCCGGGCCATAAAATATGGACAAGAACATAAAATAAGATCGGGTTCTGTGGCAAATGCCTTAGGCGGTTTGTCTAGCTTAGCCTATGTTTCCTCACACGGAGCCCAAATTTTAACTTTGACAGAATATTTTGTTTTGATTGTACTTTATTAAATTGCGCGTTTATTTAGTACTTAGATTCTCTCTTTATAGAGTATTCTAGTTTTGAGATGTATAACGGTTTACCTAAAATAAGCATAGCATCAGGAAGTGCACCAAGGGCCGGGAGGCATAGGCCTCCAACTAAACCAGGCCCCAGAATCTGCAACAACAACTCACTACCCGCGGAGAGGTAAGTGGCCGCGAGGTACATGAGGTAACCATAGACAATAATAAGGAATAAGTTTCCAAACGCGGTGGTGGTGCATGGCAAGAACCCGTACGTCTGCTCACACTCTTCCGATGATGATGTGTAGAAAGGGTTGAGCCTGAGTATGCCTCGGTCACCATCATCAACGCCATCCGATAAGGAAGGTGAAGTGGTAGTTATGAAGCGACCAGTGGTGGCGACCGCGAAGAGGGTGAGAATGGTGATTAGAGTAAGGTATGACTTGTTGTTAGCCATAGGGGGAGTTGATGTTAGGTGTGCTTAAAGATTGAAAGGCAAAGGTGTATTTATATGTTTATTTGCATGGTGAATTGGATGAAGGTGTTTTGATAATGTTTTTATTTTGTTGATATTCTGTTTTTTGGTTAAACTTGCACAAAGTAACTTTGGTTGGGCCGTCAGGAAAGGGATATTGTGTAGGCCAAAATCCAAAAGAGGGCATATGATTCTTTTAATTTTATAAATTTTAATACAAACATGAATTTAAACAAGAAAAGTTCATCCCTTATTTCATACTTTATCACTCATTTCATCGATTTTTCTCATTTTAATAAGAATGGGGAATTTGTAGTAAAACTGATTAAAATCATAAAAAGTGTGAGGAGTCGTGAGTATGTGAAACGTGTATCATACGAAAAGGGGTAAATGTGTCCGACTAAAAATGTAAAATTCTTTGCTAGAAGACGCATATGTTAGACTCACTGTTGTGTGAGTTAGGCACACCATGTAATGCTTGAGTTAAATGCATTGTTGCTAAAGGTCTTGAAGTAAAATTGCATGTGCGCCACACCAATCACTTAAAAAAATTAGATTTATAAGCGCACACGGCTAATTTACGTCGAATTTATACTGTCGAATAAAACTGATTATATTTGACTCGACTCCAAACAAAATTTATGTTGAAACGTAAACCAACTCAAAACATACATAAATATAACACGTGTGGTGGCCCGTATTTGCCGTGATAAAGTATAAACTGCAATCATTCCCACTCGTTTGCAAACTAAATGTATGTCAAAACATAAAATAACTTAAATTTATACCGTTGAATAAAAACGTATTATATTTGGCACGAATCGTTCCAAACAATACTTACGTTGAAACATAGATCAACTCAAAATGTATTTATAAATAAACATTAAAACGTTTTATATATTACTCTTCACATTTTCGAATAAAATATAACCAACAATAATACACATATTTACTCTTTATTTCCCATTTATTTTAAAAAACTTAGCTAATCTTTTTAATAAATTAAGGTACGATATTAGATTTGTTAAAATTTTACATGTTTCACTATATATTATTTGAATATTCTGTTATTAAAATTAAAATTTAATCCTAAGTTCATTTATATTTTGTTATTTATTTAATACAAAATATATATATGAAAAAACATTTGAATACACAATATGGAAAATAATAAATGCATGATAATAGTAAGTTTTAGCTTGCAACTTTCAAAACATGCAATAGTCAATGAAAAAGTTGCAACATTGAGACACTCAATTGTCTTTCAAACATTTTACCCCCTTATTTGCTTCGTTTCTTTGTCTCTTGGAAAGAAACCACCTCGTGGTTGTCCTGAGGTTAGTGTCACCGACGATATTAGTCGGAAATTTGGTGATTTTTCTGCGATGTCGGTTGTTTTTTTTTTTTTGTGATCTTCATTATAGAGCTTAGATGAGACCTAAATATTGTGAGAACATTTGTCATTACTAACCTCATCTCTCTCATCTTTGATTTCATTTATAAACTCGCTTCCTCCTGTTCTCGCTATCCCATCCACGCCATCATAACTAATCCCCTCTTGCAATCAAAAGGAAACATACGTGTAAACATATAACCTAACCGCCAGCCCCCATAGCCAACATCATACAACATCTACTCACCACCACCGCTCCCTCCTCTGAAAAACTACTCTCTTTCTCAGGAAAAAAAATTGTAAGAAGATTAGAAGAGAAAGACAACTGTTCTCTCTTTTTTTGCTCTGCTTAAATCCTAATAAAATTCCCAAAATAACTCTATTTTACTGTCCATTTCATTTGTTTAAACATATAGGTTAATTAATGAGACTACTATACTCAAATTAAATAAAATATAGGTGATGATTTACTTTAAAATAATAAAGTATATAAATGGTTTTTTCTTTTAAATGTAATGAAATAAAATAAAATTAAATAATGATGGTTTAAATAAAAAGCCTTTTAGTCGTAAAAATTTTGAGAAAAACCATGTATCATTGATAAGGGGAATCATAACCGAGACTAGATGGATTAGCACCGAGATCAATTTACCTAAGTTTAGATAATTTAGCTTTTATCTTTTAACAACAATTATTTTTTACTATTAAACACTACTTACTCATGCATTTGTTTGAATTAATACACATTATTTTTGTAAGAATAATCACTAATATCACTAGACTTATTCATAGGTGAAACATAGATCACATTGGGACATATGGGCAATTCAATGAAGAGAGTGGAGTAGTTTTGAGATTTGATATTTGTTGTATGCAAATTCAGGGGGGTCCCCATGTTATGTTTTGTTGGTGTAATGGGCTTAGAATCTTGATAGCTTTGGTGTTTTTTATTTATATATGAATTTGTTGTTTAAAAAAAAACTAATATGATTAGGTTACAAGGATATAAGCTTTTGATTATCTCTATTACTTTTTTAAATACAAATTTTATATATTTTACCACTACCTTCAAGCATGAGCAGTAAAATTATTTGTGTCCACACCTTGAAAACATAAAACTATTTCCTAATTTGCTATTATATTATTTAGGAAATAGTTTGTAACAGCAAGGATTATGATTAACGAATCATAACATATTTAATTACGATTCTCAAATTGTATATGTTAATGTTAATACATATCATTAGTTGGGGTACTTAAATTACAAATAATTCACTCGTATAAATGCAAAAGCTTTTCTTATTTGAAGAAGAAAAAACACAACTGAAAACTAAGAAGCTAGCTAACTTACTACAGAATTAAAAGCTCCTTAGTTATACCATCCATCTTGAATTGGTTCTCATCTATAAAACCCATGTCTTAAAAAAGGCTTTTGTTAAATTTTAAACATGCTTATAATCATTGTACCAAATGAGTGTGACAACATGATATTTATTTTAAGATAAGCCTAGATGCTTTTTGAATTCTTATTTCTACTTGTACACGTTATACTATCTATTATAGTAAAACTACATATGTGATTCGGTTATTCGATTTATCATATACGAGTAAACTCAAATACAACCAGTTTAATACTACAATAGTACAATGTGTGATGTGTGACTTGTCACCAGAGATGAAGCTTGGTCATGTTTCATTTTTTAAGTAATACATATAATACACTCATGAAACATGAATAACCACAAAATGTAATAAACCATACACTTAACATATAGAAAGTGTGATGAATACACACTTTACATATAGAACATGTGATGAATACGAGTCGACAACTACCTAGTTTTAAACTATGAGTTTCTGTGGTGAATTTATGACCAACCAAAAACATAGTCGAGAACATATACTAGAATGAGGGAGAACGGGTAGAGGATAAAAGCAATGAAAGATGTCCAAAGAGGGAATGTCGTACGCAAACTACCAAAAACGCCCATCACAATGCAAACTATCACGATAACAAGCACTTCTGATGTAAAATCCCATGTCAATCCTCGTACGTAAACGAGTGCTAAGAACACTGATAAACAAAGTAGATTGTTCATCGTTGCTGCCCCGTATAACTGCAAGGAAAGAACCCGCTAAAATATAATCTTGTGTCTCAATAACTAAAACCTCATGTGACAATTTCTACTACTTTAACATATCAATAGGTTGTAACAAAATGATTAGCTGAAATAAAAATTGGTCAAACAGTTGAAAGTCAGATAAAGTTGTTTTTAGTACTTACAAACTACAACCTCTTAGATCATTTTCAAAGCAATATACCGTTTGTAATCATATTTAACACGCCAACTATTTATAAAACAATGGACAAAACATTGTTTAAAAGGTAAGCTCAACCTTAACCGTTTTTACTTTTAAAAACAACTGGTTTTGACCTGGTTCCAGTTTTACCAGTTACCCGACAAGCAAGAAAGTCAAAGAAAGTCGAACCTCTGAAAAAGTTAAAGAAGCGGATCTCTGCTTTTTGCGGGAAGCAAAGATGATTGCAGACACTGCTTCACTAGAGTTGGTTGCTAATGGCAAACAATGAATGAGATGAAGAAAGACGGGATACTTGTAGCTGTAGAGAAACCATCAACAGCATCTACCAAAGGATCGGCAAATAGAGCAGCGATAAGTGTGCCCAGTAACAATAACATGACTGCTTTTATCGTGGTCCAACGTGGGTCGTCTAGACCATTTTCTTCGTCATCTCCGCCTTCATCTCCCAATAGGTAGTGTTGTCTCTTTGTTTCCTGTATATGCAAAGCCATAGTGGGGTGTTTAAAGGGTCATGTTCACCAGCACACGGGTTGAAACTAATATGAATCCAAACATGATACAAACTCGGAAGTCATGGTAGACACATGAACACCCCATTTAACCGAATGTTATATTATTTTCTTGCATATTAACTCTATAATAAAAAGATTTACAATCAAACATACAAATGGATATAAATTAATTACGTTTAAACTATAAAACCTGATGTTAATATTTCTTTTATCTTTTATATTTTGACATAAAATACCATATATCAATTTAATTCATTCCATAAACACTTTTTTGAAAAGAACATACATACATATAAACGGGTCAACTCACAAACCTGTCACATTAACCTGAAGTCTGAACACGATTTGTTTAGCAAAACACGTTTGCGGGTTCAATCCAATACTGATCCAAACACATTTAGACTAAACTAAAACCTCGCAAATTTTGTGTTTGGTTCGTGTCATGTCGGAAATTCAAACTCCTCGTAAGAATAAGTGATGTTTAAAATGGTAGGTAAGGTCAATCAAAGAAAATGAAAATATCATTGAAGACATTCCTACATAAGAAAAACATACCTCATAATAGTCATGAATATAGTCAGGACCTGCAAGAGGAGAACTTATTTTAGTCCTCCTCGCCTCCTCAAGCCAATTCGCGATTCCAGTTATAAACTCTTCAAAATCTACTTCTTTGTCTCCAGAAGTGTCGAATTCATTCATTACTTTATCAATAGCATCATCTTCATTTAAATTAATCTCACTTAACTGCATTCCTACAACTAGAGCTCTTAGTTCGCCTAGTGAAAGGCGTCCATCACCATTCATGTCAACAGAGTTAAATAGTCTGCAAATGATAACGGTAAAAGGTTACTTGATCTAACACTCTATATATTTGATATTTCACAAGGCAAGATATAATGATAAATAGTTATGCAACTTACTTGTGTAGAACATCTTCATTGGGTTGGCCTTGATCATTTATAAGTCCTCCAAATGCATTTGTTTTTAAGTGTCGAAGAATTCTAGACCTTACATGTTTATGCTTTGCAAAAGCAAGACGCCTCTTTTGTATATTAGGTTGATACACCTGTAAAAGATTCTCAACCGAAGTCATTTAACCATTAAGTGATCGATTACTTGTAAATTGATTACATATATACCTGATAAACGCAGTATGCAATTAGAAGAGAAATGGAAGTTATAAGACCAATTAACACCGCCAAGTGTCTTCCAGAAGTCGAATGGAGGATTTGTGGGAATTGAACAACTATAAAAGGGAGCACAGATATAGCCATTATCATTGCGGAATAGCTTGTCCAAATATCAGTACTCGCACCGGAGCCTACAGCAGAACAAATTATATATCAAAAGGTTACAACCTTATCCAACTTGTAAGACATATTGGCTTAACATATTCAGATCATGGTCATTTTCATAATTTTTTGACAATAGTTAAAGTATACCACAAACCTAAAATCATTGACAAAAAGAACCAAATGATTCTGTTGGTACATTTGGTGAAAATAAGTAAATAACCAAATGATTCTGTTGTTACATTCTAGTTATTTAACTTTATGAGTAACATTTAGTCCCAAATACGAATCAATATTGTTTGCTTTACTCACGAGGAGGTCACAGTTTTTGGTTATCCAACTGAAGTTTTCAAAGGGTCATCCATCTGAAATCTCTCCCATCCAAACATTATTAACTGTAGTGTTATCTTTTCATCTACAGTCAATGCGCTCAAAACGCATTGGTAGTATGCTAGTGTTTGAGGTCAGACATTCCTTACAGCCCAACATCTCTCTTGTCCATAACCAATGTGAACATTATATATGCTGGAAGGAGGGAAGGACGTACCTACTAAATCGAATCCTTTGGTGTCCTGGTCATCTAGAGCAATTGATTCTTGTAGATCACATTTGCCTATGATGATACATGTTCCCCATATAATAGTTAAAAGCATGACTGTTGAACCAGCTAATAATCCCATGCCAACAGAGACTTGATCTTGAGCTGTTTCTGGGCTTCCAGATAACCCAGATACTATAAAATAATATAGATCACACAAACATATTAAATTGTTGTATAAGAAGTCTTTAAAACAATTAAAAACTTTCTGAATGGTTTCCAAACAAAGGGTTAAACTTTGACCATGCGTTTCTAGTTTAGTTTGGAATAACATATATACACAATTAACTTGTAATAATAGTTATAATAACATAACTTTAAATATGTTAAACATTATAAGTGTAACGTTATGTCCATCTACTTTTGTATCAAAATGTGTCTCAATCACATGAAAGAATATGGGTGTTCATCGAATCGAATCGAATTCAAGTTAATCGAATCGAATAAGTCGAATTTTAAAATTTTTAAACAGGATTCGAATTCGAAAAAAATAAGTCGAATCTGAATCGAATCCGAAACTTTCAGTCAGGATTTGAATTTGATTCATATTCAAAATAATTTCGAATTCGAATCGAATTTGAATTTATTTGATTCGTATTTATTAATAAAATAATTAATCGAACTATATTTCTAAAATGTATTCAAAAGATCCAATATCAAATGCTCAAAATAAATAAATAAGCATAACATACAAAATAATTTAAGTTTTAAATAAGTCAAAATCTACCAACTAAAACTTGAAATTTAAAATTATATATTTTTTAAACTTTTAATTCTTATTTTCTCATATGCAATATTTCTAAATTAATATATAAATAAATAAGTGTAAGTGTGCATATTTCTAATTCGAATTTCGAATCGAATCGAAAATCACAAATTCGTAACTCGATTCGAATTCAATAACTAGACTTCGAATCGAATCAAATTTGAAATTTAAAATTCGAAATTCAAAACTCGAATGAAATTTCGAATCAGTGATTTTCGACTCGAATCGAATCGAATTTTGAGTTTTTTTAATCCTATTCGAATATTAAACACCATATGAAAGAATAATTAAATGCTTCTATAATATAAAATGATGAAATGTAACGCATAATTGGTAGTTGTTGAATGAAATTACCGATGTTTTAAAAACCGAACTGGGTGACACACCTACTTACCACACAACTAGTTTACTGACTGGTCTTAAAAAGCAGTTTACATCATAATTAATTTTAAAAATATTTCAACACATAATATAAACTTTAAATTAGTTATATTTGAAATAAAAATTATATTGTTTTTAAAAGAAAAGAATAGGTAAAAGAATTCATGAGATTGGTTAGGTAAATAAAATAATTTAATTTGGTTGTTGTTGATAAACACTATAATTTGTACACAAGGGATCCAAGTTCAAATATTATATAATGACCAGAAAACATAATTTTAGAAATAAAATTTTTACTGAAAACCGATTCAGTCGTTCGTCCAACCACTGAACTAGGTCGCTCGCCCAACCTTCGTTTGTCAAAAACCGACCAGTCCCAACTACTAATGGTATAAGAAGAGTCCGGTTTCCAATCCAACGGACCACTGGGTCCGCAGTAACACACAAAACAAAAGAAAAACTAAAAATAAATAACAAAGTGGATAAAGATAAAGCATAAACATAAAGATGTCCATGTCATACAAAATGCATCTATCAAATGACACTTGTTCAAAAGTAAGGTATCCACTATTTATTGTGTAGGTTAGACGTTGGGACAACTGAAATAGTGAAATATCACGACCGAGGTAAGGTATCAAATTTCTTAAGCATCTTTAAGTCCAACTCAATCTCAAATAGATTAAATAGTTAAATTAAGTAATAAGATCATGTAGTTAAGTTAAATCATAACAATAATAGAAATTAACCAATTGAATTTTAATAAACTAAATTATGATCATCCAAATTATGACCTGATGTAAATTTAATTTAAGTTTTCAAGTAAATCCCAACATAATTATTAATTATACATTTCGTCTCGATTTCACTTTCAATCTTTCCAATATCATTATTGTAAACAAAACCGAATAAAATTAAAAATAAATAATTAATAATAATGCTACGAGAATTTTTTTTTTCGACTAAAACAAAAGTTGAAAGTGTCTTTTTCATTCGGAAATTTTGTGACACTACATATGGTAGTAAAATCCAGTCGCAATATTAAAAACTGTCGCAAAATGGAACTACCACGGAGGTTTTTGCGACCACATTGTTAGTTGCAACAGCCTTTTACGACCATTTTGCAACAAAAAAGGTCGTCGCAAACGGCCAGTTTTCTAGTAGTGCAGTAGTTTGGATTATTAAAACGCAATCTAAAAAACAGAAAAGATCGTACAAGTAAGGTTTTCGTTTCTGTACCGAGAATAAGCATAGCATCCGGAAGAGCTCCGAGAATCGGAAGAAACAGACCTCCGACGATCCCCGGGCCTAAAACCTCCAGCATCAGCTCACTACCAGCGGACAAGTAAGTCGCACCGAGGAACATGAGGTAACCATACGCCACAACGAGAAACAGATTACCAACAACGGTGGTGGTGCACGGCATCACCCCGTACGTCTGCTCGCACAACTCCGATTCGTTCGTTGATAGCGACAACGATAGCGACGGATTGAGGCTGAGGATACGTTCGTCGTGAATGCCGTCGGTAACGAGATTGGTGGATGTATCGGTGTCGGTGATGGTGCGACCGGTGGCGGTGGCGGTGAAGGATATGAAGATCGTGATCAGAATGAGAAGATTGTGAGCCATGTCGCCGTCGTCCGTCGTCGTCCGTCGGTCGTCGGTCGTCGGTCGTCGGTAAGGTGGTTGCTGTTTGTTGTGTGTGTGTTTAGGTGTTTTAGAGGATAGGGGTTTATAGTGTGAAGTTACTACGGGGTGTTGAACGTGTTGGGAGCGTGTAGAGAGTAAAGACATAAAGCGGTTATATGACTTTCTAAAAAGTAATAATAGTAATCTATAGATATTAATAGAAGACTAATTTAAATATTATATGATTTCTTGTTAAAATGTTTACTTAAGATTTGATCACGTATTATCACTACAATAAAACTATTATTTGTATACAAAAAATCAATTATGTCAAATTTTTCAAATTTAATATTAATTTTCAATTTTCATTTTAAAGAATATAAATGAAAAATCAATCAAATCAAACTTTATAAATTTGTTAATAGTTTTTAATTAGATAAATTTCTATTTAATACGTAATAATATTCTAATAGTAGAAAATTTGATTTTGTTTGTAATCACAATTTAAATTTTAAAGTTTACATGTCACACGATTTAATACCATAAAATATTTTTTAAATTAAAACAAATTAAATAATTAATTTTATGTATCTCTTATTCAACCCTTGTATTACACGAGTCAATAATCTAGTGATTATTATATGAACGTAAGGCTTGCTTATTTGGTAGATGATTTGATTTTTAGAATAAAGGTCCTGATTCAAACCCGAACATTATATGACTTGGTATAATTAAAAAACAGGAGCAGGATAAAATTGCTGTAAATAAATATTAATAATAATAAAGCAGTTATGTGAAGGCGAAGGGTGTTCTTTTCTCAATTAAATACTTAGTTGCAGAAGCGTTAAAGAAAGGAAGACTTTGGATTATTTAATCTCGGGTGGTGTGTAAAGCGTGTAGTTTAAGTGTTAGTTTTATTTAGCTGGTTAAAAAGAAAAGTAGATTTATCTTGGCATTAGTATGTATTAAGTTAACTACAATGTAAGAAAAATAAAACATCGGTGATACATTCCAACATACCAATAGATTTGATCATATTCATTGTCTTCGATTTAATATTTGTATATATAATTTACAGAGTTCAATTCGGTTTTGTTCTTTAAAATTTGTTAAAGAAAATATTTTTCTTCAAAAACTAAACATAATTTACCTTTAGAGTCAATTTCATTTATACCCTTATAAAGTTTTGAAATATCATATATATCCTGTAAAAATTAATATATCATATATACTCTTATAAAGTATTGTAAATTTCATATATGCCAATTCATTAAAATTTTATTAAGAAATAACTATTTTGTCATTATTCTTTATAAATCTTTATTTTTCATATATGCTCATATATAAAATAAACTTTCTTTTTTAACCCATTTGTTACAATACTTTCTTTTTTTAATCCACTATTCACTAAACTTTTTTAACCATTTTTAACCAAAACTTTTTTTAACTTTTGTTTAAATAAATTTTATTTTGTAATCCATTTTTAACGATAAAAACTCAAGACATTTCTTGCTATTATAGAACAAAAAATGCGAAAAATCACATTTAATAGTAGCAAAAAAACCATTATAAATGAGACATAAAAAATCATTCTAAAAAGTAACAAAAAACCATTACAATAAATGAGACATAAGAAATCATTCTAAAAAGTAGCCAAAAACCATTAAAAATGAAATCATCAATCTTTATGACCTTTTACTCTCTTTTCACGTCGATTTTTATCGATTGATGTTTGATCGTCATTAGGAGCTTGAGATGCGGAATTCTTGCATGTCTTTGCATGATGTCCATACTCATCACAACGCGAACATTTATGTCTTTTTCTGGACTCATCATATGATTTTATCCTATTCTTTCTTGGTCTCCCGGATGGACGTTTGATAGTAGGTAGGTATATCTTCTCATCTGTGTTGATGCGAACCCACTCATCCTTCGCCGGCATTGGAGCAATTTTCGAATCGTAAGTTGATTTATATTTTTTAATAGTAAAATACGGATCAACATACCGATCCCAGTTATCCCTTGTGAAAGCAATAAAAGCGGCAACATGGTAACATGGAAGACCTTTAACTTGCCAAACCCGACAAGTGCATTGTTGTTCATCAAGCAATACCTCCCAACGTCTTCCTTTGTATTTCACTTCAGCTCGATATTCTCCACTTCTTGAAATCTCATATTCACCCAAGTTCTACATACAACATGGCACCAGATCAAAGATTATCTTTAACAAAACGATAAACATACATGTATTAAACTATAAAGAATAAAAATTTACCTTAGAGATTTTGTTGAGATAACGCTTGGCATTAGGTACTATTGTTCCCTTCCACGTTTTCAGAATCGTTCGTTTTTTTATCAAACCGTGCCATTATCTTTTCTCTAATGGAATCAAGAAGATCAAGTACAGGTTGATAACGTAATTCACCTATCCACGAGTTAAATGCTTCTGAGATATTGTTAGTAATGTAATCAAATTTGGATGTTGTTCCAAACCTGCTACGACTCCATATCTTTGTATGATTTTCATTAATATACGTCAATGCATCTTCACGTATATTAGCAATCTCATCCAATAATCTATCATACTTAGTTACACGGTAGGGTCTAGTAGCTTGCCATAAATTGTCACTAAAGAACACTCCATGGAAATGTTTCTTGAAGTTACTGTATAAGTGTCGAACATATTCTCTATGTTCAACATCAGGATAAACCTGTGATATTGCCACTTCTAGACCTTTTTGCATGTTCGAAGATATTACAAGTCCATTAGGCGTACCTATTGCTTTTTTAAGCAATTCAAGAAACCATGACCATGAATTTTTGTTCTCAGATTCAAGTACACCGTAAGCTACCGGAAAAATGGAATTATTTCCGTCAACACCGGTTGCTGCAACGAGAACCCCATGGAACTTCCCTTTCAGATGACATCCATCAAGAGCAATGTAAGGACGTCATCCATTAAGAAACCTTCTCTAGCAAGCTGCTAATGAGATAAAAAAACGTAAAAAATGTTTCTTTTTGTTCTTTACCTCAAAGTCAATGTCAAAAACACTTCTCGGGTTTCTATTAAGTAATTCCTCCTTAAAATCATTCATCTTCATGAATGAGTCTTCCTATTTTTCATAGATTTCATTGTATGCTTGCTCTTTACCTCTAAACACCCGAAGATATGGAACATCCACATTGTAGGTTTTCATAATCCACTTCTTGAGAACCGAAACAGATACATCTCCATCAGATTTTAGCCTGTCGGTTACCACACTAGCAACCCACCCTTGACTTGCAAGCCTATTACCACCCTTATTACTCCGTGTGCAAGAATGAGTATCTACGAATGTCTTAACCTGAACAATTTTATATAACAGTCCACTTAATTAGTTAACAATAAAAAAGTAGCAAACTCATTTGGAATGTAACCGAATCTTGCATTAAGGAAGCATGATTCTCCATTTTCACTCCTTTCTTGTACATTTTTCATCACTTATATATTCAAATTCTTAGACAATACAAGGAAGCATGATTCTCCATTTTCACTCCTTTCTTGTACATTTTTCATCACTTATATATTCAAATTCTTAGACAATACTCCGAATCTTCATCCTCATTGGGTTCGTGAACAGGTTCGTGAACAGGTTCGTGAACAGATTTATGCACAACTTCATCAACCACTTCAAACTGATAGCTGTAAGAGACAAACTAATGACATGAACTTAGGTATCAGAAAGAAATACTATCGTAAAAAAACTTCAAATTTATACCTTTGTACTATCGAGTTGGTGTCATTATCATCAGCCTTTGTCACGTAAATAGTTACATCTTTCTCTAGCTTGTACATAATAAGCATCAACTGAAAATCTTTCATAGTTACAATCTGAATGAAAGGACGTTCTAAGACACTCTTGTCAACAAACCACATTGAGAAAACTAAACCCCTATTTGATGGATAACGATTCTTAACCTCTTCAATTAAATCTTCAATCATGTATATGGACGTGTCGATGTAAACACATTTTTGATATCCAAAACAGTAGCGTTTTCTAGGTGAGTTCTTAACTTTCCTAAAGTAACCTCCATATTTTAGTTTCAACTTATACTTAGATGATGCACTTTCTACAATATTCATATTGTATAATCTGTAATTAATCAAAAAGTATGAGAAGCAAATAATAAACTCTAGTCAATTAGTAGGCAAATAATTCTCAAGAAGTGCATATAAACAACAATTTAGTAGGCAAATAATTCTCAAGATAGTGCATATAAACAACAATATATACAGTGAAGTTACAACATCAAGAAAGTGCATCAAACATGGAATTTAGAAAATTACAACAGTGTTTACAATGACATAGAATTTAGAATCAAACATGTCCATACTAACAACTCCTAAGAGTGAGCTTTACTTCCTAGAAATGGAATTTCTTACTCACTATTAGTGTTTCTAGGAATGGTGCTAACAATATTTGTGGATTAAATATCCTTGTCAACTAGTATCATGCTAACAATATTTGTGGACTGTCTGTTAGGTGTTGACCTCCATTGGAAACTTCTGCATATGCTCCATTGCGATTGGGCTCATAATCGAAATAGTGATGATGTACCCGATTCAGAAACGAACCTATAGAAACAAATGTTTTGTGTAGTGACACAACTTGATTACATACCTAAGCACCTTTTTCTATTCAAAACAATCAGTTCTACATCTTTTTTCTATTCAAAACAAACAGTTCTACATCTTGATTACATACCTAAGCACCTGCGAATTACATACCTTGATTGATCCTCCGATGGTGAAGAAGTCGACGTTCGATGTTGGAGAAGAAGTCGACGACGATGTTGGAGAAGAAGTCGACGACGATGTTGGAGAAGAAGTCGACGGCGATGTTGGAGAAGAAGTCGATGATAGTCGACGACGATGTTGGAGAAGAAGTCGACGGCAATGTTGAAGAAGAAATCGATGATGTTGGAGAAGAAGAAGTCGACGGCGATGTTGGAGAAGAAGTCAATAGAAGCCGTCGACGGCGATGTTTGAGAAGAATGGAGAAGAAGTCGATGATGTTGGAGAAGAAGTCGAATGTTTGAAGAAAACTTGTTAATTTCACTATATTTTACAAGAGTATGATAGTAATTTTGTTACTTTTGGGTATATATGATATTTATAATTTTTTTTGGGTATATATGATATAATTGAATTTTAAAAAGGTAAATATGAAACTAAATCTTACCTTTAAAAGTTCATAAATTATTTCAACTTTATCCTATAAATTTCATTGTTATTTCAATTAAAGTCTAATTTGTCTTCAAATAATAAAACCAAATTCAAACAATAATAAAACTTTTTGAAATAAATTTGATGTTTTAAAACGATTTAAGAAAAACATTTATTCTATCGTATCTCCAAAGGTAAAATCGAATTTAACTATAACTTTTATTTTAAAATTTAGTTTAAAAATTAATATATTTGCATCTAAATTTAATATTTATTTAGTCTTTTTTTAGAATTACTTATAGTTGATGAACTAAAAGTTTCTACTGTTTATTTTAAGACGGCTATTTATAGCCCATCAACTTGCACTGTTTAAATAAATTGAAAAAAATATATTATGACATCGTAAACATTTCATTAGTTTTATTTAAAAGTTAATATACTTTATATTTGCTAAAACATTATCATTTTTTGATCCTTTTTATTAGGTTGAGTTTTAGTTGATATAAAAGTTTATATTGTTTATTTTGAGAGAATAGAACGTCGTACAAAAAGTTTATAAGACGAGATGGATGGGTGCAAACAGTGACACGTGAGCTTGTTGTTGCTTTCCATGTCGACAAGATTATCCTTAAACTGATACAAATATTTTATTGTTGTAAGGATTGTTTTTGCTCCTTTTAAAAGATAAAAGTTTTCATTATTTAAAGTAAACAAGTATTGTGTTCGTGTGATGTGATGTATATATGTGCTTCATGAGAGTTTTAAAACGTATATCGAGCCATGATACTATAAAAAGTTGGAAAAACAAAAGGGAAAACTTTACACGAAAGAGTGTGTTAGTTTCCCGCCTGTGGTTAAAACGTTGATGGTTATTCGACTACATTAACAGTAACTTTTGTCGGTAGAAAAATCATCAACATAAACTTCAACTCTAGCACAACCGTTGCTAATAATTGGTCTATCGGTGTTAGTATTAACTCGGTTACTACGCTCAAGTCATGGTTAGTAATGAGTTACCATTGATAACAGTTACTACTGATCATAATATTTTTATAGCAAAAAGGAACCTTTATTAAACAAGAAAAACAGGCCTACCTAGAAACTGAAAGCCTGAAAATACATCAAAAGCACCCAACTTACAAAATACTTCCTACAAGTTATAAGATATCAATCTGTATATTTTCCAATCACTCCAATCAATTGCTGAAGTTGTTGTTGATCTCACACTTACCACTAGTGGTCCAACCCGCTAAGGGCATGTTTCCTTTTACTCCACCAAGGACGTTGCCTTCGGGCCCCCGTTAAAGGGTATGCCCTCTTGAATTAGGGTTTGGTTACGGTTGTTGTATTCGATAATTTTAGTCCAATTACCGCAAAACTGATATCATACCCATTTACCTACGTCAAAACTGAATATATTAATAAATCATATAATATCAGAAAATATATTAAATAACATTTTGAATTTATTGATGATTAGAAACTTGAAAATGTTAGAGAGTTAAAAATTCTTATACTTGAATATTTTGATATTTCAAGTTAGCTTTTAAGTGATGGAATACTACATATATCTTTTAAACAAAAAACTTCATAAATGAGATCCTTGATACCCGTGGAAAACCTACAAATCCAACATGTAATGAATTATCAAACGAGATACAAATATCGATCATAGGAAAACCTACAAACCAGATACCTAACTTGTATGGGGTCGAATATATGATACGTGCCGAAATTGATCTAAATCTCGGGCCATGCATTCTACACCTTGACTTCTCACACCACATGATACAATAATAATATCAATAATGATATATGATACAACACATGATACAATATCAACAATATTTATGTTAAAAGAATGAATGAATTTTTTCCCTTCCAAGTTACAATCTATTGAAAACATAAACGAAAATCAAAGATAAAGGATAGAGCATGTATGCTATGAATGAAGTCCAAATGGGTAACTTCGTTCTAAGGCTAGTTGTCACACCTACGATGATGCAAACCGTTAGCACGGCCAACACTTCACCAGAGAAATCCCATGTCAAACCTCGAAAATATATGACTGCTAAAAGCACAGAAAATCCAAGAACATTGTTCATGAACACACCGTTGTATAGCTGCAATCATAAACAAAGAACCTACAAATTAATCACCAAAGAAAGACTTCTTGAAATGCAAATTTTTTTGATTTTTTGCCTAAAATGTGCCGGTTAAGTAATGGATCATATGTATTGAGTCAGCTGAGTAATTTCAATATAAGTCAAAACTAGTTGTGACTCAAATGTGCGGGTTAAGTAATGGGTTGGGTTGAGTAATGGATCGAAAGGTCTAGTTTTGTTAGGGTCAAAACGTGCAATTTTCAAAAAGTATTAATTTGGTTTGGGTTGAAATGAGTCGTTTTGAAAATATAAAGTATTAGAAGCAGTTCACCTGCTATATTTGCTTTTAAGGTGACTAGTGGCAATGAGTGGTAGTGATGGCGGCGTAGGGCTGGGAAGCAGTTGTGGTGTAGGGTGTAGGGGCCATGACGGTGTTGGATGGTGGTGACTGCAGGTGAGGTGGGGGAAACCATCCATTTTATTACCCCGTATCAAACACATCAGGATGGTGCTCACCAGCTTACACCGTTATAATTTAGCAAAGTTTTATAATAGTTACCATTTGACCCATTGTATAATTTGAATAAACCTAAATGGACCCTTTGTGTAATTTTCATAGACCCATATAAACTCATAAGCAAACTTTTTTTACCCAAGTCAACCCATTTCTTGGAGAATGGGTTCACAATTTCTAGGTGTACTCACACATGTGCTATTTTACTTATTATCTTGAACTTTATATTATTTATCACATCAAATATGATTACACAAACTATATTATAAAAATCTGAGGCATACCTCGGAGAAAGTCAAGGAAGTTGTTCGTTCTTTCCCTTGATTTGCGGTTTGTACAGCCGAGATCGCTGCTCTAGCATTAGTTGCCAATGGAACTAAGACAAAAGATATGAAAAATGAGGGTATATTTGCAGCACTAGAGACATTCTGAACACTGTGTATCAAAGGTTCAGCCAGAAGTGCTAACATGGTTATTCCTAGCACCAGCAGCATTATAGCCTTTGCCCAGGCCCAACTGGATCTATCTACTCCATCATCTATCCATCTGTCCCATGGTTTCTGCATATATGTTAACCTTTTGTGTCAAAGTAGTTTATGACTGTACGGGACACATTGACTGCTAAAATTTATTTAGAGCTGGCAATTTATGACATGACTTGACATGAAGTTAAACCGGATAGCCTAGCTTTGAAGGGTAAACGGGTTCGGGTCATAAACAATTCGCCACATTAATGACAGGATTAAAATCATGTCTAAACGGGTTTAAGCCGCTTACCCCGTTTGTGACATGCAGAACACGTGTAACTTATCATAATAAGTTATTAGGTCAAAAGAACATAGTTTAATAGTTTTATCACTAAAAAATTATGTACTTTATAATTATATTTGCATTGTAAGTTTTGGTAAATTCTATTTTATCATGTTAAATTTATCTTACTATTTCTTAACCGTGTTTAGACTTTAGCGAGTCGTGTCAATTATTGTGTTAACTAATTAATCATATTAAACGTGCAGAGTCATTCAGATAATTAAACTAGTTACATTTAATCATGTTAAACTTCTTGTGTCATGTAATTTGCTTAGTAAACATGTGCGTGTTATTGTTTAAGAAAATGACACGTTTAATTGAACGTGGTGTCGAAACATGACCTGTTTAACATAAAACAACACAACACATTTTGTCACCTCTAAAATTTATGCACCATCTTTGTTAAGATATTCAAGCTTACCAGGGATGAATCAGTTTCAGTACCAGGTGAGCATTGAATGATTTCACCATTAGATGTGTGAAGCCATTCTCTAAATCCATCTATAAACTCCTGTTCATCAATTATCTGATCTCCACTTTTGTCAAGATCTTGCATTATCTGATCTGTTGCTTCATCTACATTCCACTTTATCTTCTCAGAATCCACTTCCATGATCAATCTCTTCAATTCAGATTGTGTTAAATATCTATCTTTATCAAGATCAATCCTTTCAAACAACCTAAAATTGCCCACACAATCACCATTAAGATCAAAATTCATCGATTTAATCCTAATTAAGAAATCTTGATTCTCACCCCTTTATAACAGATATGTTTGTTGTTCCATCTTCATTGTAGAAGTTTCCTAAAGGAAGACTTCGAGCATGTCGAATAATTTCAGATACCAGGATCTTCATCATTTCTTGCTCTTTCTTTTTGGTCTGAACCCATGGTTGGACAATCTGTAAATAGGATTGATCTTTAATTTTACACAATTTATTCAAGAAAATATTTGTTTGAAATGGAAAGATGTTAGCTTTTATGTATTTATATACTTGATATAAATCCTTCCACGAGCTTATTGATCGATATGGTCGATGATCCACTGCACCCTTCGTCTCATCAAGCCATTTTGTGAATCTATCTACAAATTCTTCCATGGAGACTTTACAATCAGAATCTTTATCAAATTCTTTCAATATTTCCTCCATTGTTTTCTCCTTGTTCCAAGTTAATTGCCTGAACTTAATATCCTGAAGAAGCTCTTTTAGTTCAGAAAACGATATGTAACTGTCGCCATCCTGATCAATCTTTGTAAAGAAACTGCATAATAAGAATCATGTTTATCAAACCAAAATGAAAAAAAAAAAACAAAAAAAAACTTGAAGGTGAAAACTAAAAACAATAAGAAACAAACCCTTTTATCGTAGGTAAGTTTGCTGAGCCATCTTCAGTGAGTAATTTTTCTGCAGTGTGTTCTTGCAGATGTTTTAGTATGTCTACAACTAAATGCTCGTGTTTAATGTATAACAATCTTCTTTTTTGGATCGAAGGCTCAAGCACCTACATTGGAATATTCATAAATCTATTAAGAATCATGAATAAAATGATTTATTCTATCAAGTATGATAGTATGGTGGATGCTATTACATTGAAGGCTCTAGTGATCGAGTCACCTGATAAATGAAGTATACGAGCAAGAACATGACTGTAACAGGGAGAGCAATTACGAAGATGTATCCTTGAGATGAATCTACACCAAATAGTTCTGGAATCAGGAGAAGTGTGAAGGGGAATATCGAAAGAATCATAATTTTGGCTGCCCAGCTTGTTTCTTGATCTGTAGTTACACCAGATCCTGTGAACAAACACAAAATGTCATACTAAATGACAAGGCAACAAATTATTGAACAAATGGAACAGAGGAAGTGAGTATGAAAATTAACATGAAACCTTCTTCAACTGTAACTTTTAATTTTAGTGAAGCTATGGGCCTGTGGACAGACCATGAAAACATCTAGATGGACCGAATGAATGGGCTACAAACAGGCCCAAGTTCCACATTTGGGCCTACAAACTTGAACTTCCTTAAAATTTCAGGATTTTTTTCTGAGTTTATTTCACTTCTTATTTAATGAAATAAAATGAAAATCAGAGGTTTTTTCAATAACACTTGTCTTAGTTAAAAAAATTTAGTATTTAAGGCATAAGTATTGGTTTTCTTAGCAGCACCTTTATAAAGATTTCATTATGTCTATGATAGATGCTAAAAAAATATGTTAATTAGGTTATCAAAAAAATAAAATAAAAATGGATTTAGGAAGGGAAGAAGATTGTAGCTAACCAGTAAAAAGGGACATTATTTTTTCAAATGGGTTTTGTGTGGGATTCATAGAACTAAATTCAGCATCAAACTTTTGACAGCCAATGATGACACAAGTTCCCCAAACTAAAGTGAGAAGGAGTATCGTTGATCCGGCTAGCAATCCAACTCCGGTTAGGACATACTCTTGAGCTACATCTTTAGTGTTTGAAAGCCCAGATACTGCAAATAAACACCAAACAGTATAGATTATAACAAATTTTAATAAACAACGATACGGCTATGGATTAAACTGGTATAAGAAGAAACAAAATATGAGACATACCGAGAAGTATTAATGATTCAGGAAGGAAACCAAGGACATGAAAAGCGCTTGCACCAAAGATCCCAGGACCAAGAATCTTGAATATCCGTTTACCTCCAGAAGCAACATATGATTCACCATGATACAACAAGTACTCATAAACAACAATAAGGAAGAGATGACCTAAAAGAGTTTCGGAACATGGCAAAAAACCATACATTTGCTCACAATGCTCTTCAGGAAAATCGATTTCTTTGAGATGCAAGAACGATGATCCGTTTTCTGGAGTTGATTCATTGGTGCCATCTGAAATTAACTCTGAGTTTCTCTGATGTAACAGCCTGCCTGTAACCTTGACGAATAACACGATAACAAGAAAAAAAGCATAATGTGTGAGTTTTGCAAGATTTACCATCTTTAATGATGGTTGGTGTCTTTAGCTTTTTTGTCATTAAACATTGGATTATATAGAAAGAAGGTGATTGTTGGATTAATATTCAAGAAAATCTTTGAGATTTGAGGAAGGCTTGTACTTCAGGTTATTTCAAGGTCAACCATATGTTCTTTTCCAGTTTTTGTTTCGTTAAAGTTTTAAATGAGCCACCAGAGGATTGAACAGTTGGACTTGATATATAATTCTTTAAAATGAAAATTTTCAATATTCATTTCCATTTGATTTAGTTATAAAATAACTACTGAATATTTTAAGTTTTCTGAATCATCAAGTGATTATTGGCATGAAAGATTAATCTTTTAGTTTTTAAACCACTTGTTAGATTGGTAAGTTTTCTATGATCTATCACTTTAATTCACTAGAAAAGTTTAAGAAATTGGGAAGGTGATTAAGAAAAAAATAGTTTAGTAGGTGAGGTCGTACATGTGAAACAGGCCAATTTCAAACGACATACATGAGGGCCTCGAGGCGCCCCTCAGATTCTATAGACCATATATGCACTGCTCTTTTCAGCCATTTTGAACCAAGGGAAGATATCAGAACACAAATTATTGCGAAAACATGCAAAACAAAATAAATCATTTATTTTTCAATCTTTAAAAAATGTAAAAGATTAAAAATGCCACTGGAATTATAAAAAAAATGATTGTCATCCCTGTAACTATGTGGTTATATTATAATTGTAGTTATTATCGGATATTTTTTCCTTGCAATAATTTAGTGTTTAATACCAATCCTCATCCCTGTAACTATTTGGTTATATTATAATTGTTTTTGACTTTTTTCTTTAAAAACTTGTGTGACTTGTGTTCTACATCAGAATTACTGCAAGAGAGATATGGAAACACTTCTCCCCAACCTATATGGCAGCCTGTACATGACACATAAGAGACTAAAATAAATAAATTAAAAAAAAAACATGTTGCTAGAATTATCATCATCGTCATTACTTCATTAGATGATTTCTTTCTTATAATTCAAAGTCAAATGGTATGTTGTCATTAATTGTGAAGATGAAGGGGATAAAGCTGATTACTTCTTCTAGGATATTTCTTGTAAGCTACCTACATCATTATTCTTGAGTGGATGGAAAGGTCTTATAAACACCAGTGGCTTGTTTTGTAATTAAATCCAGTGGTTGTATATGCTTATACGATATAACTATGAAAACATAGAAAAATATTACTTGGTGGTGGGTCTATTAATAAAAGCAACCCTTTGTTGATCAAAATCACACTTTTTACCTTATTAAAAAGCAACCCTTTGTTGATAACAAGTAAAGTACTTGTTTTCAAACAACACTGGTACAATTGTTCTTTAATTAGTTTTGTGATTTTCATAAGACATCTAATGTGATTCCCTAGTATTCAAGCACTTCTAAGTTCTAATATACTATGTACACAATACATGCCCCTAGCTCGTCGTCGCATGCAAGTTCTTGAAAAGATTTTAAGAATCCGTTTTTGGTAACAAAAAGATTACAATAAAACTAAATTGATCATATAATTTGGCAAATATGCATCAACTTCACAACTGTTATACCAGTTGAGTACAAGAAGCCTTAATTTAACAACAACAAGAATGAAGAAGACGAACTTAAAGAATACAAAAAAAAACTTTATTCAAAATGATTACAAGTGATTGTGATTTTGTGTATAGTGATAATGTGATTATTCTCACCGTTTACATAAGATCCCTATTTATAGCGCTAATCGACCAACTAACTCTAACGGTCAAATTACACACTCAACAACTAATTGAGAATTTACGATTAGGACCCTATACTAAAACTTCCGAAGCAGAAAGTACCCTTTTGGAAAACTTCCAAAGCAAACTCTAACGCTTCCAATACTTACCAAAACTTCCGAAGCAAAATAACCTTCAGAAGATTCTGACTAAGCTTCGGAAGAAATCAGATTAAGCTTCAGAACACTTCCGAAGCAAACATAACCTTCGGAAGATTTCACCCAAGCTTCAGAAGATATATGTTAAGCTTCGGAAGATAATTAACTTCGGAAGAAACACTTGTTTTGACTTTAATATCTCACAATCTCCACCTTAAAATCAAAACAAGATTTTAGCCAACTCCCAATGCATCCAAGCAAAAGTTAAACTTAACACTAGGTAGAGACTTAGTAAACAAATCCGCTAGATTCTCCAAAGTAAACACACTCTTCACTTTCACCTTCCCAGCATTCACCACATCCCTTATGAAGTGCAACTTCACATTGATGTGATTTGTCCTCTCATGAAACATGTTATTCTTTGACAACTGGACTGCACCCTGGTTATCACAGTACACCACTGAGTCTGCAACATTAATTCTTAATTCAGAAACAAAACCATACAGCCATATAGCTTCCTTGACTGCCTCAGTCAAAGCTATATACTCAGCTTCTGTGGTAGACAATGCCACTACATGCTATAACTAACCAAGTTACCCAGCACTTGAAATGCATACCCTGTAACAGATCTACCTCTATCCAGGTCCTTGGCAAAATCTGAATCAACATAACCAACAATCCGTTTACTCCCCACATGTTCATGACACCCAAACACTAAGCCATAGTGTTTAGTACCTTTGAGATATCTCAAGATCCATTTCACAGCATCCCAATGAGCTTTATCCAGATTAGACAAGTACCTGCTGACTAAACTCACAACATAACCAATATCTGGCCTTGTACATACCATCAAGTATATCAAGCTCCCAACCACATTAGCATAAGGCACCTTCTTCATATACTCAACCTCAGCATCTGACTTAGGACAATCAAAGCTTGATAATTTAAAATGAGCACCAATAGGAACATTTACTGGCTTCCCCTCATTCATTCTATAGTTAAACAGTACCTTTTTCCAAATAAGAGCTTTGGGACAGTTTCAACACCCTGTGCTCCCTATCTCTCTTGATTTCCATGCCCAAAATCTTCTTTGCTTCACCTAGATCTTTCATCTCAAACTCAGACATCAATATCTTTTTAGTAGCTTCAACTTCCTCCAAGTCTTGACAAGCCACCAACATGTCATCAACATACAGTAACAAATACACAAACTTGTTCAAGCTGTACTCCTTGAAATAGACACGACTGTCATAGCTGCTCCTCTTAAACCTATTAGTCATCATATGCTCATCAAACCTCTTGTACCACTGTGTAGGAGATTGCTTCAGTCCATACAAGGACTTCTTAAAGAGACACACCTTATCTTCCTGCCCTTAACCTCAAACCCGTTCGGCTGCTTCATATAGATCGTTTCATCTAACTTCCCATGTAAAAACGCAGTTTTCACATTCAATTG
The DNA here is from genome assembly GCA_025506505.1 of Flaveria sonorensis. NCBI lineage: Eukaryota > Viridiplantae > Streptophyta > Magnoliopsida > Asterales > Asteraceae > Flaveria > Flaveria sonorensis. The sequence goes on from CM046435.1 coordinate 57,866,864, forward strand.
ATGTAACTCCATATCCATAGAAGCTGTCAATGATAGCATAACCCTTATAGACGTAGCTTCACCACATGTGAGAATATTTCATTATAATCCACCCCTGGCTTCTGTGTAAACCCTTTAACTACTAATCTAGCCTTGTACCTAGGAGGTTCGCCTTCAGAAATCCCATCTTTCAGTTTGAATAGCCACTTACATGATACAGGCTTGTGACCCTCAGGTTTATCAATCAGCTCCCATATGCCATTCTTGTACAGAGATTCCATCTCTTCCTCCATGGCCTTACACCATCTTGAGCTTTCTTTCATAGAAATTGCCTCAGAGTATGACAACTGTTCATAGATACTTTCTTCTTCAGCAGCAACAAAGGCTAATGCACACAAATCAATCCCCTCTCTATACCTGAGTGGAGGTACCACTTATCTCCTCTGTCTATCCCTAGCCAATTGATAATCATCCAAACCATTCCCTTGGCTATCAGAAGTTCCATGATCGACACCTTTATCACTCACACCCTGCTGCTCCACCTCAATCTGAACCCCACTCTGTTCTCCAACTTCCGAACCCCTTTTTCCTTCAATGTCTTTGTACAAAACATCTTCTTGGAAAACCATATCTCTGCTCACTATCACCTTGGGTCTGCCACCATCTAGCCTCCACAACCTATACCCTTTCACCCGTCAGGGTATCCTAGAAATACACATTTATAGGCCCTGGGTTTTAGTTTTCCTTGGCTAACATGTGCATAAGCCAATGACCCAAATACTCTAAGATCATCATAGTCATGTTTTCTACCTGACCATGCCTCTATAGGAGTCTTCATGTCTATTGCAGCTGATGGAGACCTATTGGCTAGATAAGCTGCAGTGGTCACAGCTTCAGCCCAAAACTGTTGGGGCGAACCAGAACTAGCCAACATACACCTTACCTTTTCAAGTAAGGTCCTGTTCATCCTTTCAGCCAAACCATTCTGCTATGGATGACCAGACACAGTTCTATGTCTTGCAACACCATGAGCTTTACAATACTGATCAAACTCATGGTTGCAGAACTCCAACCCATTATTAGTTCTTAGCTTCTTGACTTTTCTTTCAGTTTGGGTTTCCACAAGGACTTACCATTCCTTGAACTTACTAAAAGCATCACTCTTATTCTTTAAGATGATCACCCAAACCCTTCTTAAAAACTCATCTATCAAAGTCATAAAATATCTAGCACCACCCAAAGAATCAACCTTAGCAGGACCCCATAAATCAGAGTGAATATAGTGTAATACCCCACTTGTGATATGCCTATCCCTTATGAATTTAACCCTTTTGTGTTTCCCAAGAATACAAGTTTCACAAAAACCAAAATCACAATTCTTTAACTCAGTCACAACCTGTTGCTTCTGCAACTCTACCAGTCCTTGTTGACTGATATGACCAAGCCTCTGGTGCCACAACATGGCCTTAGAACTACTATCACTTGAGGCAGTTGCCATATGGGACTCTACTAAACCAGTACTATCTAGTACAAAGATATTATTATCCCTTCTATTACCAAACAGTACCGCCATTGATCCTTTAATCACCTTAGCCTTACCATCCCTAAGACTAACATGGTAATTAGATCTCTCCAACAACCCTAATGACAATATACTTCTTTTAATATTAGGGATATACCTTACATGATGAAGATCTACTTTCATTCCATTCTTCATCTTTAAAGTCACTGTACCATGACCTACAATCTTGCAAGGTCTATCATCCCCAACCTTACAGAACCAAGATCTTCAAACTTTAAATATTTGAAGAACTCCTTCACAGGTGTCATATGGTATGAACAACCTAAATCCATCACCCACTCATTCTCATAACCACTGCTTGTGACAGCCAACACATCTGCACTCTCATATCCATCAGATACATCATCTCGTACATTGTGACTAGAATGAGATTTTGACCCAGTTGATTCACCCTTCTTTCTCTTCCAATCAGGACAATCTTTCTTGAAGTGCTTCTCTAACCCACACACATAACACCTTCTCTTGGACTTGGATCTTGACTTTGAGACACTTCTCGGCTTGAAGTTTCTTTGTTTAGATCTTCCCTTGACCACCAAGCTCTCTCTACCATCTTCTTTATAACCAGATCTCTTCTTCAATTCCTTTGAATTGAGAGCTGCCAGCACTTCCTTTATGGTAAGAGTATCCCTACCATACATCAAAGTATCCATAAAGTGCTCATAAGATGACGGGAGAGAAGTCAAGAATATGATCGCTTGGTCTTCATCATCCAATTCAACTTCAATGTTTTCAAGATCTAACACCAACTTGTTGAATTCTTCAGTATGATCTTCAATTGACTTCCCATGCGCCATTTGGAAAGTGTACAAATGCTTCTTGAGATACAGCCTGTTCGCAAGAGACTTCGTCATGTACAGGCTTTCCAATTTTGACCAGACCCCTGCCGCCATCATCTCCTTCGATACTTCTCTCAGTACCTGATCACCCAAGTTCAAAATGATTGAACTGTGTGCCTGTTCAAGCATTTCCTTCTTCTCCTTGTTTGACATTGTGTTCGGCAACTTAGATTCTCCAACCAAGGCATCTACCACTTGTTGATGAACGAGCAATGCCTTCATCTTCAGTCGCCATAATCCAATGCCTTCATCTCAAACTTTGTTGACACCATCGTTACCGCCGAACAATCTTTGATTGAATCTTATTCCTCAATCGAGCCTCTAACCAGGCTCTGATACCAATTGCTATACCAATTGAGTACAAGAAGCCTTAATTCAACAATAACAAGAATGAAGAAGACAAACTTAAAGAATACAAGAAAGAACTTTATTCAAAATGATTACAAGTGATTGTGATTTTGTGTATCGTGATAATGTGATTATTCTCACCGTTTACATAGGATCCCTATTTATAACGCTAATTGACCAACTAACTCTAACGGTCAAATTACACTCTTAACAACTAACTGAGAATTTACAATTAGGACCCTATACTAAAACTTCCGAAGCAGGAAGTACCCTTTTGGAAAACTTCTGAAGCAAACTCTAACACTTCCAATACTTACCAAAACTTCCGAAAAAATAACTTCAGAACACTTCCGAAGCAAATATAACCTTCGGAAGATTTCACCCAAGCTTCGGAAGATTTCACCCAAGCTTCGAAAGATATATGTTAAGCTTCAATAAGATAATTAACTTCGAAAGAAACACTTGTTTTGACTTTAATATCTCACAACAACAAAATAAACAAATTCAATTTAAAGAACTTCAGTTTAGTTGTTTAGAGTCATACATGTTGATGGATATGTTTCAAAGCTGCAGCCTAATAGCTTAATGTTGAGCCGAGTGAAAGCTATTTTGGTAGCTCATAATGAGAAGAAACATCTTCCATAATCGCTTTCAGTGGAACTGATCATGCTACCCCAAGCATTTCTTTCGTTAGCTGATCAAAAACTTTTTCTCTTGCGGCGGGGCCCCGAGGATTGCATTGGCCGCCCTTTTATGGGCGTGTGGTCCGTGGGGACACATCAAGAGACTGTCATATACAAGAACTCAAGCTCTCTTGCTCCTCTTCAGCAATGATAATTTTATCTCTTTCAGGCATTTTGACAAACAGGTTATGGTCATAACCCACGTCTCACAAATCACCTCATGTTCATGTTTATTATATGAAAAACACAACAACCAATAACGCCAGTTGATGTAATCATACATCTCTGAAACTCGGGGATCGCAGGTTACACATAACACAATCATCACGTTAATTCCATTCTGGTTTATCTATAGATAATGGATCACAGTCAATGCAATCGCTAATCTTTAATAATTCATCAACTCCATCATGATTTCTTTAATGAATGGCCTCATCCATCCATTAAGATCCATGAAGAATCTTGATTTGCAAGAATGTAACGGTATGATGCTCTATTGTAACGGTATACATACACCACTGAAACATTATTCATACACTGCTAATATGTTATATGGAGTGTATGACTCACACGGGTCGTATGATATGACAATAATGTTTATATGGGTCGTATGTGGGCTAAATCTTACAACCTTATGGATCTATATCTCATTGTTGTATTGATTTCTCTCTGATCAAAGATGCGGAATCCCTTTGATTGCAATCGCAAGTGATGATGGAATCAACGAACAATTTATAGTTGCTCACATAAATGAAATGTATTATTCAAAAGGTGCAAATAAGCATAACCCTACTTCTATATATTGATAAACCTGAAAACTAACATTATAGTATGAAAACACAAGATAACTAAATACAAAAAATGATTATGTGAGTTGTTGTACCTGTGAATTTACAAAAACCTTTGCGAGTTATAAACTTCTTCCTATGAGTTAAAGCTTCATGGGTGTTAACAAGTGAACTGCAATTTAACAACATGTACAAGTTAATAACTTTAAGAACACAAATTTATCATTTTCACTTAATTTAATCATTCTGAATCCAATGGTGAACTAATTTTCAAATCAAAAGAAACACCTATAATCATCATACTTGAGCGTTTTGTCAAACAATCATCCTTCAATCTAACCCAACAGACCCATATAACGTTTTGACTAACAAAGAAAAATTGACTGATGTAAGAACTAACAAAGTGATGCCGCCGGTATTACTACCTTTTGCATATCAGATTTTGATGTACAGACTCATCTGATCGTAAAGAACAAAATCTTATAATTTTATCTATTTTATTTCTCTTAATATTCTCCCAATTTGAAAGAAATGTAGGAAGGAACGTTATTAATAAACCTTTTCTTCTCTTTATTTCATTTTACTTCCTTTCATTGAAAAACCCTGGAACATTGTGTTTTGTAATTTATTTTCACTTCATTTCATTCTTTTTTAAAATATTTGAGAACACAACGTTAATGAAAGACAGGCCCATAAAGTGTGTGTGAGTGTGTAAGTGTAGAAGCACCCATAGTAATATAAAAGAAGCTCTATTTGTATTCTTAACTTTTTTTCTAATGTCTTTTCAAAAAAATCGTATATTATGCTGGACTTAGTTATGACTTTGGCAGTTTTCATGGAGTGGCTTGATCACTTCACGATCTGTATAATAGAAGCTTTATTTATTTTCTTAACTTTTTTTAATATCTTTTTAAAAAAATCGTATATTATGTCTGACTTAATTATGACTTTGGTAGTTGTTATGGAGTGGCTTGATCACTTCACGATCTGATGTACGCATCAATACCTTAAATTTTATATAAAAGTTTGTTTTTTATATGTTAAACATATAACCTTAAGGTTAAAACCAACAACCTCACCATATCCTAACTAATTTGCTTTCAAATAATATAATTTTAATGTATCTTCATATAAACAAATTTTTTTTCCATTTAAACTAGGAGTGTGCATGGGTTGGTTGATGCGGTTTTAGCTTAAAGCCGAAACCAAAACCGATATTTCGGTTTCGGTTTTTGGTTTTAACTTCGGTTTTGGTTTTATCTTCGGTTTTACTATTCGGGCTTTAAGTTTTTAAAGAAAAAATTGATTCAAAGTATTCTATTTAAATTAAAAACTTTGGGCTTACATAATTTTGTTGATATTTAAATATAATCTACATATTCTTATATTCGGTTTTACTATTCAGGCTTTAAGTTTTTAAAGAAAAAATTGATTCAAAGTAATGTATTTAAATTAAAAACTTTAGGCTTACATAATTTTGTTGATATTTAAATATAATTTACATATCCTTATATAATTACTTGATATTAAAATAAATTGCAATAAATAAAATGCAATAACAAAAAGATGCAATAAAATATTTTAATATACCAATTCAAACATAAAAGTTCAAATATTAATCTTGAAACCTAAATATATATCTTTAATTTACAAGTTCGGTTAATATGGTTTCGGTTCAGTTTTTCCAGTCTTTGTTACAGACAAAACCGAAACCAAACAAAAAAAATCAGTTTTTAAAAAACTATCAAACCAAACTGTCGGTTTCTTATTGATTTCTGTTTTCTCGGTTTCGGTTTCGATGGTATTTTTTGTTACGATTCGGTTATTATGGTTTTTGCACATGCTAGTTTAAACGGTCCAAGTCTTCTTTTTTGAACAGGAACCAATGTTTTCGATCCAAATAAATTTCAAACAGTACATTACCGATCATCGTCTTCCATTAGGGTTCGATTCGTGATCAATTCACATAGAACCATCTAATCGCTTATCAGATTGCAATGTCTTTATGTGTTTTCTAGGTTTATGGAGCTCTCTTCAATCTTTTCATTCAATTTGCTGCCAATGATTCAATGTTCATCCCCAAACCATCGCCATTTCCACCAATGGTAACTCAATCACTGTATTTACGATCAATGCTGTTTGAGCTGCAACTGATTCTTCGTATTGATCTTTATGAATGACAGTTATGTGTGACGAGTACATCTCATGTCAGATTATTTTTTATTTAGAGTGCGAAGCACACACGTATCTAATCTTACTTCTAAATCTACATATTGTCCACCACGAGACTCGAATCCTCAGTCTCATTGAGAGGGACACTACTATGTACACGCGATATATTATCGGGCTACAAGCCCTTTTGTTATGGATTGAAACCATTGCAAGGTATCTGACATCTCCCACGGTTGCATGGGCAATTGACGTGGGGTTTATAGGCCAAATAAGTTCCCTCACCCATCAGACTAGTCTTTTGGGTTGAGTTTTTTATTTGGTTTGTAACAATGGTATCAGAGCCAACCTCGGAGTGGTGGCCCACAGAGTGGTGGCCTGGAGAGAGCCGGCTGTGGCCAACGTGGCCGTGACCAACGAGGACGTGGGTCCTTAAGGGGGGGAATGTTATGGACTGAAACCATTACAAGGTATGGGACGTGTCCCACATCGGTTGTATGGGCAATTGACGTGGGGTTTATAGGTCAAATGGGTTCTCTCATCCATCAGACTAGTCTTTTGGGTTGAGTTATTTCATTTGGTTTGTAACACCTTTGGTATCAAGACAATGTAACTATATTGCAAGATCTAGAAGACAATTCCTTAAGATTTATTTTACACAGCTTGTTAGGGAACAAGAAGAGTATGAGGGGATTTAGGCGGATACTGTTGGGAGCAGGTTTAATCAGCACATAACACTTAGAGTTATGCATTTAAACTGTGAAAGCTTGTTGTGTTTGTGTCTTTACAACTAAGGGTATTTAGGCGAATTGGCTTAGATAATGGTAAGAAATAAGAAGACTATGTAGTTTCACTGTTATTATCGAAACTGCCCCTTTGAGGACATTACTGTATTTACTCTCTATGGTTCTACAGGTTGTAATTGCTATTCTAGACAATGGAGATTGAAAGGGATAGAACCCATGGGTGCCATGTGGACATGTGGTCATCATTAGTGACATGGTGGTAAGGATCTTACTCTTTCTCCATGTCATTCTGTTTTATTATGTCCACTAGATCAAAGAAAGTTACCTTCTGCAGTGCAATGGGTCCATTTGGGTATGATAAAAAATGAGCTAAAAACTGGTCCAATGTATCAAAGAGGAATTTGGACCAAACCCATTTTATGAATTATGGTAAATGGGTCGAGCAACAAATAAATTGGGCGCCATTTAACAAAAATATGGACAATGTTTTCTATTTTTGTATCACTTTTGCTATTTTATTCAACATTTTGAGAGGTTCATTACTTTTGGGTGAAATTTTATAACATTTGGCTGATATATTTCGAATTATAGAACAACTTAACACAATTTAGTTTAGTAGTACCTGTAAAATTATGTTTACTATGTCTTTTATTATATTTATATAGTAATTATTATGATGGATAATATTCTAACACTTAAGCTATACGATAAAGCATTTTGAATTTATTAAACAACCCATAAACATTTCTTATTCATATACTGATATACCTCAAAATAGATTTATTAATTATTATTCGTAGTGTATCAAGTAATACAAAAAAGTTATAACATATAAACTAAATAATCAAACAATATCACAATTGTTACTAGGAATTGGTTCTCGACTGAGATTCTAGTCCAGCTGATCCTTGTTCTAATTAGGTTTATGGATAGAATCAGGATTGGTAAAACAATCAGTCCTGTTCTACTGGCCTCAGCACGTGTCATGGGCTCATCCCCACTCGTGCACCTCTAATCCAAACCACTACAACTCTTAACCAAGAACAACTGAATAATGAATCATGTAGGATATTGAGATAGCCTCTTGCTGAATATCTACAATGTAATTATCAAACCTATATTATAAATTAACAAGGTTAACACTATCATTAATGGATTTCTACTTATAAAAACATCACAAAAAACCATATGTTACATTCATAATAGATTCACTAATAATTATGACTCATGTTCCATTCTAATGGGCAAGTAAATTGTACTTATTTAAAAAACATCAAATACAATAAAAATCTTGTGGATATTGTATATGAATACAATAATCCTGTATGTTAGAATCTATTAAAAAGATAAACAAAGATCAAAGATAACGGGTAAAGCAAGTATGCTATGAATGATGTCCAAATAGGGAACTTTGATCTAAAGTTGGCTGCTGCTCCCATGATGATACTTACTATCACTACCACCAAAATTTCAGCAGAGAATTCCCATGCCAGACCTCGAAAATATATGACCGCCAAAAGAACAGAAAGTCCAAGAACATTGTTCATGAAAACTCCATCATATAACTGCATATCATCAACAAACAAAATATATACACTCAAATCTGTCATCAAAGCAAAACATCCCAAAATGTATCACCAAAATAATTATATGAAAGGTGATGATTTCGAGCCACTTACTAAAAAGGGTTCATTTTGAGTTTTGTCTTTTCTTTAACAGGCTAAGCTCAAAGGCCCATCAATGAACGGGGCAAAGTATATTCACATCCATAAGATTTCCTTAATTTGCTTTATTGAAAAAACTAACATCATTATTCTTAGGTCTGGTTTTTGGAATCATATATAGGATATCAATTATTTGTTAGATTAAAAAAAAGATAAAATATGTATGTGATTTTGCCCAACAAGGCACGTCTTGACTGTTTGTCTTACCATCTCTAATGATGATCATGACAATCATCCAAGAATATCAAAAAGAGAGGCAAGTAGGCAAGGGACAAACCTCGGAGAAGGTCAAAGAAGTAGTTTGCTCATTTCTTTTACTTGCCATTTTAATGGCTAAAATTGCTGCTCTAGCATTAGTGGCCAATGGAACTAGGATAAATGATATGAAAAACGAGGGTATATTTGCTGCACTCGAGACGTTCTGAACACTGTGTATCAGAGGTTCAGCCAAAAGTGCTAACATGGCTATTCCAAGCACCAGCAACATTATAGCTTTTGTCCAGGCCCAACTAGATCTGTCTACTCTATCATCCATCCATCTTTCCCATGGTTTCTGCATACATTTTTGACTCTGTCAGTCAACTCTATAACTTCACAAACTTATATCTAAAATCCTGTTAAAGGTGTGAATTTACTTACTAGGGAAGCATCGGTTGTATGCCCAGGTGAGTTGGGGATTAGTTCGTAATTAGACGCGTTTAGCCACTCTTTAAATCCATGTACAAACTCTTGTTCGTCAATTTTCTGGTCTCCACTTTTGTCAAGATCTTCCATTATTTTAGCTGTTGCTTCATCTACATCGTCTGCTATTTTCTCAGAGTTTAGTTCCATGATCAATCTCCTCAATTCTGATTGTGATACAAAATTGTCTTTATCAAGATCAATTCTTTCAAACAGCCTGAAATTGCCCACAAAATCAATTAGATGCGCTGATCGTACTGTACTTTAAGAGTTTATATGTCTGATACAAAATTATCTACATCAAGATCAACTATTAAAAGATTTACATGTAATGACCCCCAAATAATCTGAATCAAATTCACTATACCCAGATAATAATCAGATAATCACTTCCAAAACACAATGTTAAACACCACCTGAACGCCAAAACATGTTTCTCACCTTTTTATCGCAGATATATTTGTTGTTCCATCTTCATTGTAAAAGTTTCCCCATTGAAAGCTTTCGACGTGTCTTATAATTTCAGATACCCAGATCTTCATCATCTCTTCTTCTTTCTTTTTGGTCTCAACCCATGGATGGATGATCTAATAACAAATATATATGTGAGAAATTTTGGAATTTACTTATAATATATTTGATGATGCAAAGTTTTTAGTTCAAGTACCTGATATAAGTCCTTCCACGATCTAATTGATCGGTATTTTCGGTTATCCACTGCAATTTTAGTCTCATCGAGCCATTTTTTGAACCTTTCAATGAACTCTTCCTTGGTTACTTTATTGTCACCATCTTTATCGAATTCTTTCATTATATCTTCCATTGTTTTCTCCTTGTTCCAAGGTGATTGCCTGAACTTGATATCTTGAAGAAGTTCTTTTAGTTCAGGAAAGGATATGTAGCTATCGCTGTCTTGATCAATCTTTGAAAACAGACTGCAAAACAATAATCCTTTTATCCAACATCAAACAAAATGCAAAAAAGAAGAAGACAGAAACTATAAACAGAGCATAAATATGAAAAAGAACAAGAAACAAACCGTCTTATAGCAGGTAGGTTTGCTGAACCATCTTCAGTGAGTACTTGTTCTGCAGCATGCTCTTGCAAATGTTTTATTATGTCCACAACTAAATGCTCGTGTGTCAGGTATGATAATCTTCTTTTCTGAATCGAAGGCTCAAACACCTACACGGGAAGATGATTAAAGATTAAGTAAATGTATGTTACACAAATGAAATAATGCTAATTCTGTCTTAAATTCTTTTAAGATAGTATATACCTGGTATATGAAGTATGTGATCAAGAACATAAACGAAACAAACAGAGGGATCATGAAGATGTAACCCTGAGACACACCAAAAATTATCTCTGGTATTAGGAGGAATGCGAATGGTATAACCGAAATAACCATAATTTTGGCTGCATTGCTCGTCTCTTCATTTGTTGTTACACCAAAACCTGCAAATAAGAATACACAGAACCTTGTAGTGAGAACCATGATGTCACATTGGGGTGGCAATTTCTGACTCGACCCAAAAAACAACATGAAAATCATCAGGTTTGGGTTGTCATATCTAACACGTTTACTAAGCAGGTTGTCTTTGGGTTGACCTGTTAACCTGTTTAGTTACACGGGCTGTGTTTGGGTCGAGCAGTTTAACCCGCTTAATTAAACATGTCAACCAGCCAACCTGTTAATTAGAAAAAAAGTATATTAACTGAGGGATCGAGGAATTGGGCTGACCAGTGAAAAATGATAATAATCTTTGGTATTGATTTTGGGTAGGAATCAATGAAGGGCTTGAACCAGATTCTGATGAAAATTTTCGACTTCCAATGATGACACAAGTTCCCCATATTACGGTTAGAAGAAGTATCGCTGACCCGGCTAGCAATCCAACTCCAGTTAGAACATACTCTTGAGCTACATCTTTAGTGTTTGAAAGTCCAGATACTGCAAGTAGACAACAAAAAAGGAGACACATTTAGCATTTTCAGTTCATGGGTCCTTTAGAAGAAACCGCCAACGTTTTTGTGGACATACCAAGAAGTATCATCGACTCAGGAAGGAAACCAAGGACTTGGAAAGCACTCGCACCAAAGATCCCGGGACCAAGAATCTGGAATATTCGTTCGCCTCCAGAAGCCACATACGATTCTCCGTGAAAGAGTAAGTACTCGTACACGAGAATCAGGAAGAAATGGCCTAAAAGAGTTTCTGAACATGGCAAAAAACCATACATTTGCTCACAACGTTGTTCAGGACCATCGATACCTTTGAGATACAAGAAAGACGACATGCTCCCTTCAGGCGGATCATTGGTCCCGTCTGAGATGAACCCAGGTCGTAGAAAGCGACCCGTAGCTGACATAGCTAACATGAACATAATGAATGAAGCATAGTATATGGGTTTTGCAAAGTTAGCCATCTTTGATGGTGGTTGGTGAATCTTCACCTTTTGTGTGATATCAACCTTCATATAGACAAAGTTGATTGATGGAGAAAGATCCTAGAAAGTCTTGAAGACCAAGACTTGGTAGTTCAGAATTTTCAGAGTCAACCATCTTCTGTCATCTTTTGTAGGGCCGTCTATTGGTTCGGGTTTTCGTTTCCGCGGTTTGAATATTGTCTTCACGGAAACCGAAAACTAAACCGCACCAACTTCAAAGTTGCGAAAACCAAACCGAAAACCGAATTCAAAGTAGGTAAAGCCGGATCGAAACTGATTAAACCCCTAATCTTTTGAATGAGCCGCCTGCCACTTGATTGAATATTTGAATACATAATTAAAGTTCTGCTCACACGTGACAAGATTTGATATGTCAGCTTAATGGCACGTGTCTGGTACCTGATTAATATCAACGGTCTAATTATCATTCTAATCTTCTTTGATTTATTCATAATGGCCCCATTATGAATGAAGCGTTCAAGAAACCGCAGTCTAGATGAAAATTATCCAAACAATAACGTGAGCAAAGTTTTCCTTTCTTAGCTGACAAGAAATCTCTAGGATCTAAATTCAGAATATATATACAAGCTAAAATTTAACAAAATTATTGTTATTCGATTAGGAACTGATGATGAAATTGGGATTCTAGGGTTTGGTTAAACCGCTTATGCGCTAGTAGTTTTAAATGAAACATAAGTTATGCTCGTTTTAAGTTTGATAATTTTTAGCCCATTTGTTTTGTCTAGTACGTCCAAGTATGAGTTTATCAAACCTTTTGTGTATCATGACGTAGGGTGTTGTTTTTTTTATTTGTTTTTTTTTTCTAATAGAAAATAAGTCCATAAAATATATCCGAGTGAGAAATATAAATAATTGGTTACGTGAAGCTGCATGAGAATATAATGTATTGAATTAGTCGGTTAGTTTTAATCTAAAAGTCAAGTGGTTAGTGGTATAATATAGTTGCCAGTTATGAAAATGAAAGAAGAAAAATAAATAAATAAATAGTTTGCATATTGTTGACTGGTTGACACGTTTTGATATAACCTAAATGCATTAAAGAATACCACTTGGTGCCAGGTTAATCACATGTTGGGTTATAGCCTCCGCGTTATTTTTGATCGGGTCATTATGCTATTGTAATCTTAAAAATATATTTATAACCGGAGAAAGTTTACGGTATAAAGTACACAATTCGTATGAATTTTACGAAATTATAACAGTCATTGATTTAAGCGATGAAAAATTCAGATTAAAGATGAAATAAGAAAATGTGCCTGGAAGGGTAGATTTGAAAATAGTCTATAATTGTTGATTTTTTTCAAATTCCTTCTGTTTTTTTAAACGCATATAACTTTTTTATATGACATTATGTTAAAAAAATAATCATAAAATTAAGCATTTTATTCTCTCTAATATAAGTATAGTATTGCTATATATATATATATATATATATATATATATATATATATATATATATATATATATATATATATATACATTGATTTTAAAAACGTCTATGTGTTGTGCGTATAACTTACGCTATTATTATTTGCGTAATTATGAACATAATTTGCGTAATTATAAATATAACTTACGTAGTTATTTTTTTATAACGTGAGTAATTTTTTTTTGCGTAATAATAAATATAACTTGCATAATCATGTACCTTTTATGTGTAATTGTAGCGCGGACAAAACTACCATCCATCAAAAAACACGTGTCACGCTCTAATAAATTCGTACGCTTCGCACAAAAATTACACTTTGTATAGTAACCGGCCACTTCATAACTAATCACAAACAATGAATTTTATAATATCCTAATTCTAAACGGCGGCTTAGGTAGGAAAAAAAGGGTTTAGTGTTCGTATTGCATACAGATGCAAGTCATGAATGATATATGCTTGTTTTAATATGTCATGAAAGATATATGCTCGTTTAAATAGTATGACTAGGGCTTTTAGGGAGTAATTTGGTACAAGATCACAAATTTAAATTGAAGAGTTTTGACCATTGGATCAAAACATAATGGAGGGTTGTTAAAATGTGAGGGCCGTGAGGCTATATATCCATCCGCACTAGAGGTGGGCATAAAAACCGGGTTCGGACCCGACCCGGAACCGGGTACGGGTACGACCCGGTATATGTATACCCGGTTTGGACCCGAAAAAAACCCGTAGGGTTGGAACCGGGTATGATTTTCTAGAATTTCTTAGAATCCGACCCGAACCCGACCCGACCCGAACCCGACCCGACCCGGTTGAACCCGGGTTGGACCCGGTTTTGACCGTTTTTTTTTTTTTAAAAGTAGCCGTTTTTTAACGGCTATATAGCCGTTGGGATCGATTTTTGGCCGTTTTTTGTCACTTTTAGGCTTATAAGTTAGTATAAATAGGTGTGGGTTGATATGGTTTAGTACCCAAGTCTCAAACGCAAAAACATACGCAAAAAACGCAAAAAATACTCTCGTTTACTCTCGTTTTACACGTTCACTCTCTCGTTTTACATTTTCACTCTCTTCAATCTTGATATGGCTCACTCACAATCTTCCGTTGGTCAAGGTTCGTCCAACGCTCCAACCGTCGTTCGTGTTCTTGCACATAATCGTAACATGGATGTTTGGTGCAATTGGGATATGGTTGAGTTGAGTGACGGGTCTGTAAAGGCTCGTTGCAAGTTTTGTGGAGCTTTGCTTGCTAAAGATTCTAACACGACTTTAAACAAACACATTAGCAAAAGTTTTGTAAGTCGTTGAAAAGTAATCCGGATTCGCAACAAACACAATTGGGTGGAGACGGTGGAATCTTTAATTACGATGTTAATACGGTTCGAGATCGAATGGCGAAGTTCGTGATTCAAGAAGCTTTGCCTTTTAGTCACTTCGACAATCCTCGGTTGACCAACTTAATTCGAGAGACGCTTCAACCTCGTTACACTCACGTAAGTCGTACTACACTTAGACGTTATTGTTTAAAATTATGGAAACAAGCAAAAAATGATTTAATTGTATTATTTGAAAATTTTAAATACCGGTGTAAACTTAACTAGTGACGTTTGGTCGGCTCCACACGGTTTACCCGAATCGTACCTTTGCGTCACCGCTCATTGGGTGGATCCCAATTCATGGCAATTGATGAAACGTACGATTGCATTTGATCTTTTTTCACATCCACACACCGGAGAATTTTGTTTTACTTTTTAGATAATGTAATAAGTACTTTTAAATTACAAAATAAACTTTTTTCAATCATTTGATAACGCCTCTAACAACACAACCGCGGTTGAAAAATTAAAATTAAAATCTTCCGATTGCAAACGGTGATTTTTTCCATACTCGTTGTGTTGCACATATTATTAATTTAGTAGTGCAAGACGGACTACCGGGCAATATGTTAATAACTTTATTACATCTTTTCGATTTATGTTACATGACGTTTTTAAAAAAAGTAGAAGAAGATATCAAGATTATAAACAACTTTGTAAGAATACGCACTCTAGATTTTTAGGTCCTAATTGGGATGTACCTACTCGGTGGAATTCGATTGTCACATGTTTGAATGTGCTTTAAAACAAAAGGGCACTTTGAAAGCTTTTCATAATAGTCTTTCGGATAATGGTGAAGCCGACCCATTTCCGGATGCGGGTTGGGAGAATCTTCAACGTCTATCCGAGTTTCTTGAGGTTTTTAAAAACTCAACAACAAAATTATCGGGAGTTTATTATTCCACTAGTTATTCGGTGCTTCAAGAACTATATTTTATGTCTTTGAATTTTAAAAATTTTCAAAATAAAAATAATATGTTTAATCAAATGATAGAACCAATGAAAGAAAAGTTTAAAAAATATTTTAAGGACTTACCACCCGTTTTTACGTGTGCCGCCGCTTTAAATCCGTTTCTAAATGTTGCGGGGGTTGAATGTTTGATAGATGAGATAAATGACAATTTGGATATGCATGACGAAAACCCTGATTTTTCAAACGAGGCAAAAGAAAATTTTAATCATAGTTTGAAAACAATTTATAATTTTTATTTAAATAGATATGGGCCTAACGTAAACATAACCATGCCAAGGGATCAACCTCAAGTGCTAGTACCTCGGTTAAAGACCCTGTTTTGACTATGTTGAATGTTGTTCGGGATGTGACGGCTAAACGTCAAAGGGGTAACACCCCAACAAGTGAGCTCGGTAGATATAGTGGAACGGATTTTATTTCCACTATGACTACCGAAGATTATCGTGCATTCGATATTTTGGCTTGGTGGAAAGGAAAAGAATCTCAATTTCCGATTCTTTCTGCTATGGCCCGTGATTTACTAAGCGTCCAAGCTTCTACGGTAGCTTCGGAATCTGCTTTTTCTTTAGTGGCAGGGTAATATCATTACGAAGAACAAGACTAACTCCGGAAGCAGTGGAGATGTGCATTTGTTTAAAGGATCACTTAGACGCAACGGATCGTATACAAGACCAAACAAGCCTCGAAGACGAGATTACACTCGAAGCTAAAGTACATGATGAAGAGGTAGAAGACGGAGTATCTTCTGGCATATCCGATGAAGAATTAGCATTTGATCAAGCATCTCTTAGTAGATAAAATTAGACGATATTGTTATTTTTAAGTTGTTTTAATATTATATGTCTTTCATGTTCTTTTTAAATTTCTTTGTCATTCAAATGTTTTATATAAAAAGTATTTAATATTTGTATATTATAAGTGTAACCTTTTCTGCTCAAGATTTGTATATATTTATATATTAAGTTGTTTAAATTTTGTCATTCAAGTGAACCCGGTTAGGAAAAGAAAAATAAAAAGAAAAAAAAGGAAAGAAAATATAAGAAAAAAAACATACGACCCGGTGTTCGACACACACACAAGAAAAGAAAAAAAGAAAAAAAAAAAGGAAAAAACCCGGTTGAACCCGGGTTTCATACCCGAACCGAACCCGACCCGACCCTACCCGGGTATACCGGGTAGGGTTTGTATCTAGCTGAACCCGACCCGGGTTCGTACCCGGGTTCACCAATACCCGGGTACAAAAAACCCGGTTGGGCCCAAACCCGTTTGTACCCGGGCTCGGGTACGGCCCAAACCCGGTTTGCCCATCTCTAATCCGCACAACCCCGACTTAACCCATTAATATTGGGCTTTATTCGGATTGGGCTTACCGACAATTAGTAAACATTATAGGCCATGCTAGCTGACAACCTATCGTAATCTGAGCTAGAGATGGGCATTTCGGGTTTGGGCCGGACCCGAAAACCGGGTACAACCCGGGTTTGGCCCAACCGGGTTTTTTGGTACCCGGGTATTGGTGAACCCGGGTACGAACCCGGGTCGGGTTCAGCAGCATAAAAACCCTACCCGGTATACCCGGGTAGGGCGGGTCGGGTCGGGTCCGGATCGGGTATGAAACCGGGTCCAACCTGGTTTTTTCTTTTTTTTATTTTTTTTTTCTTTTCTTGAATGACACGAACGACAGTTGGAGCGTTGGACGAACCTTGACCAACGGAAGATTGTGAGTGAGCCATATCAAGATTGAAGAGAGTGAAAGTGTAAAACGAGAGAGTGAACGTGTAAAACGAGAGTATTTTTTGCGTTTTTTGCGTATGTTTGCGTTTGAGACTTGGGTACTAAACCATATCAACCTACACCTATTTATACTAACTTATAAGCCTAAAAGTGACAAAAAAAGGCCAAAAATCGATCCCAACGGCTATATAGCCGTTAAAAAACGACTACTTTTTTTAAAAAAAAATAAAGGGCAAAACCGGGTCCAACCCGGGTTCAACCGATTCCGGGTCGGGTCGGGTTCGGGTTGGGTTCTAAGAAAATCTAGAAACTAATACCCGGTTTCAACCCTACGGGTTTTTTCCGGGTCCAAACCGGGTTCAACTATACCTGGTTATACCCGTACCCGGTTCCGAGTCAGGTCCGAACCCGGTTTTTTTGCCCACCTCTAATCTGAGCGGTATTTTTAGAAACGGACTGGACCGGCAGGTCGGATCGGTCATAAAACCGGTCCAGTTGTGTGTATTTGGATCGTTTTCAGTTGAACACTTGCATTGGCCGGTTGCTGGTCGACCGGTGAACTGCATGAGCTGGACTGGGTGATTGGCTGGATTTTAAAATTCTTTAATTTTTTTCTTTTAATATCTTATTTTTTGGTTAATTAAGTAATTTATTATACATATTTAAGTTATTAAAATTTTATATTGTTTAAAAGTATAAATCCTTTTTAAGTATTTTCATATTTTGTTTTTAAATTATGTTGTTTTTTAACGGTGTTTGAACTACCCCAATACCTGAGTGAGTCTTTCTGAAACGGGATTTCAACCATCCATACTGATTTTGACGCTTCAGGCTTGACTCACCTAAGAGCACCATCGAGGAGGAAACCCACCATTGTGGGAAAACCTCCTTGAGTCAGGTTTTAAACGTGAGATCTCAAATATCCCAAATTCTAACCATCATTCCATACCATTAGACCAGAAGACCAATTATTAATTCTTAAATCATATTTGACCGATCTAATTAGTAAATTACAAAGGTGATCAATCCGATTCTAAAAAGATTGAATGTTAGTACGTGACTAAACTATGGTGACCAAGAGGCTGGATTGCAATTGCATATTTGCATGTATATATTTTTGGGCCATAAAGAAAAACTCCCCCCCTCACTTGGGTCGGTCAACCAATCATCTTTTAAGTTTTACGTATACATACAAATATACAATCATCCAAAAATGATTGTCAACCATGCCGACATAATTCATGACACATTGTCAGTATCTAATCTAGAAGACTAAAACTACAACTTGCCTAATAACTCCATTAAACTTCCTAGCAAAATCCCAATATCCAATCTAGAACTACCAATCTGAATGGTTTGGCTTCAAATAACTAAATTTCTGGATGATGTTGGGCCCACAAGATTACTTCTTTCTTAATTTACGCGGTTAATTTAGTGGTACATGTGATTAAACCTGCTGAGCTAAACCAGTTTTGGCCCTTTTGGTTTGTTTAACGAAATCTAAATCTAATTGGTTTGTTTCGTGAAATTGTCAAACCAAGCTTTTATTGATTTAAGTTAGGGTTAGTAATCCTGACAAGATTCAAAGTGCAACACTAAAATGATCATGTTTGAGGTTGTTATAGGAATGATGTAATGATATATTTCACTAGTTTAGTTTGGGGTTGTTATAGGAGTGATATATTGATATATTTAACAAGCTTAATCAAATGGGTCGTGCTCATATGACATGCTTAACTTGTTTAACTAGAGTTATTACAAACTATTTACAGCTCGCCACCACATATACCTACCACCCTGTTAAAACCCATCAACCCGTTTGACTCATTTAGATAAATGAGTTACGAGTGTTGTGTTATAGTTACATGATCTAAACGTGTCTAAGTTAACCCTGAGCCCAAGATGATTGCCACCCCTAAATTCATTGTGCCCTAAACCAATTAAATTGTTAATAGTACCAAAATCACTTACTAGGTTTTTTTAACACGTACTTTTTTCTACTACTAACACCACCTTACCTTACACTTATCAGAATTTAAATTCATATAATTTTTGTAGAGAGCATAACCATTTTCCACTAGACTGCAAGACCATGGACAAATAGTTACTCGGTTTTACCTTTTTAAATGATTCATAAATAATTTTTAAATCCACTTAACCTGCATGCCTGCCACAAGATATAATCATTTAAACAGTTATTATTGGACCAAATGTCTATCGGTACTTGGAAATTACAATGATATTAATATAAAACAATAGCGTATGACTAGTCTGATCCTGTTATAAGTTGACATTTGACAATTAAAATCAGGGTGCAGCTTGATCACGTTTTGAATTATTAATATTGACGTGCCCTCTTGAATACCATACTTTTATTCCTCATATTTATTATAACATATATTCTTCATCGTTTATATTAATTTAAAGTCATTATCTAATAGCCAATAATAAGGTGAGATCATGCTTATGAGTATCACTGTGACCCAATCACCACTGTAGGGAATTTCTTGCGCATTACTTTTCAACCATACGTGTGATACGTTATGGACTTTTAGCTACAAAAACATCATTATAAATTAATATCATCATACATATGAACAAATAGAATATGCATTTGCTTTTGAGATACATAGGAATCCACTAAAAGATTAAAGTTGAATCTCACAAAGATGCATAATTTTTATAGTTACGTTATTCTTTCTTTGGTAGCTTTCTCATTACCATGTTTTCTTCTGCAAGCAACCGGAAGCCCGACTACTGTGCCAAAACACGAATATGAAACGGGCGTAGGTGCCATTCTTGACCAAACGTCTAGGCCCGGGAAAGAGGCCAAAGTGGCAATCGAGTTGGCGGTTCAAGATTTCAACAGCAAAACCGATCACCCTTTGGTTTTATATCTAAAAACTCGCGTAACAAGCCTGTCCATGCAGCTATTGCAGGTAAAAAATTCATGTTTACACTTTTTCAGAATAAAACAAAAAACATACATACTCAATAAAGAGACTGCTCCAAGAGATACCCCGACTCAGTTAGTAGATAGATCGAAGTTTGTAACCATATGCTAACTTTTTTTTTATGATGTGAACGTGCAGCGAAAGAACTTATTGATGAACACAAAGTGAGAGTCATTTTGGGAGGCCACACATGGGAAGAAGCGTCTACAATAGCCGAGGTTATCAGTGACAACGAATCTGATCGCGATATCCCCTTTCTTTCCTTAGCCAGCACGACTCCACTACAAGCAACCGATCAATGGCCATTTTTCGTTCAAGCAGTTCCCACACAATCCACACAGATGCATGCAGTGGCTGCCATTTTACAGTCGATGGGTATCCGTCAAGTTACACTCATATACGAAGCCTCCTCATCGGCATCCATCGTTTCTCATCTCTCTCAGGCGTTTCATCAAACAGGTTCTGTGCTAACACATATTTTACCACTCTCATCTTCTTCGCGTTCATTAGATGAAGAGCTTGAGGTAGTCAAGAGACAACAACGTAAAGTGTTTGTACTTCATACATCTTTGGAGCTCGGGGTTCGCGTGTTTCAGACAGCCAAGAAGATGGAAATGACTGGAGATGGGTATCTATGGATCGCGACTAATGGAATCACAGATCTTTTTCATTCCGTCAATTCGACTGTGATTTCTTCACTGAAAGGTATGGTCGGAGTCAAAAGTTACTTCCCTGAAAACACACAGGAGTTTCAAAACTTCAGGAAAAGATTCAGGCAAAAGTTCAGGTTAGATTACCCGGAAGAAGAGCATGATGAACCTGGAGTCTTTGCAGTGCAAGGATACGAGGTGGTGAAAATGATGGAAACAGCCTCACCGGATAACTTCCATGAATGGAAACCAATTCCGGTGAAAACAGTAGAGATTGTTAACGTGAATGGAAAGGGATATCACAGCGTGTATTGGACCGAAGGATCAGGGTTTTCAGAGACAGTTGAAGATTACTTTAATGGAACAACTAGTTACGCGCATTCTATGGGTAGTGTTGAACAAGTTCTGTGGCCTGTGCAACCATGGTATGCTAGTAGACGTCGTCGGAATCTGGCTGAAAGTTCAGAGAATCAGATGAGGGTCGGCATTCCTAAACATTCTCTGTTCGCGCAATTCGTGAGGGTGGATTTTGATACTGAGAAGAACGAAGATGTGATCGATGGATTCGTTGTTGATGTGTTCGATGAAATGATGCGACAAATGAATCAACCATATGTCCGAATTCCATCTGATCATTTATATGATGACTTGATAAAAGCAATACACTCAGGGGTTAGATATCTTCACAAGCTAACTTCAGTTGAAATCAAATCATTTGATATTTGTATATTTGTTTTTTATTTAAATTTGCTGCAGGAATTTGATGCTGTAGCAGGCGACGTAACGATCACATCAGAAAGACACGAGTTTGCAGAATTCACACAACCATACACCGAGTCAGGTTTGGAGATGATTGTGCCTGTGCGATCCAGATTATCAAACCAGTCATGGTTGTTCTTGAAGCCTTTCACTGCAAAAATGTTGTGGATAACGGCAGCAATAACTGTTTACAATGGGTTTGTTATTTGGTTGATTGAGAGAAACCACAATAAAGATCTTCAAGGCTCCATCATTACCCAAATCGGAATCATCCTTTGGCTTGCGTTCTCGACGCTCTTCACTTTGCGTGGTAACTTACTAACTTGCACAATTCTGCTAGCGAAGCTGACAGTTTTGACCCATTTACATATGAACGGGTCAATTCAGATGGTATCTTATCTCAAATGGGTTAAATCATGAAGTTAGTTAAAATAAGTCTAATAAGTGTTTACACGTCACCTTAATCCGACCAATACTAATAATCATTTGTTCGAACCCATTTTGACATTTTACCCTACTTGTCTAACACGCACATGTTATCACCTCTAGTGCCATCTTTGCTTGTCGTTTTACTTATGATCAATTTCTGTCACAGGTGATAAGATGCATAGTAATTTGTCACGAATGGCGGTGGTCATGTGGTTATTTGTGGCGCTAATTATCACACAGAGCTACACAGCTAGCTTGGCAAGTATGCTTACGGCTCAAAGGCTTGAACCAATAATCACAAGTGTTGAGATGCTTAAAAGTATGAACAAACCCGTGGGGTATTGCGTAGGATCATTTATAAACAAATATTTAGTTGAAGTTCTTAAATTTGAAAATATTTCGATCAAGAGCTATAACTCGACCCATAGATACGCTGAGGCCCTTAATAGTGGTGCAATTGCCGCCATTTTTCTAGAAGTTCCTGCAGCTAAAGTCTTTCTAGCTCAGTACTGCAAGAGTTTTATCAGATCCGGAGAGACGTTCAAAATTGGAGGTTTCGGATTTGTAAGTCCTCTTGTTTTTAGTTTCTCATAATTCCAATACAGTTTGACTTTCAAGTTCAAAATATAGTTTCCCAAATTCTAAATTAATCCATTTTCCCCCTACTTTCCATAGTTAATAAATAATTAATGCGTTAAAATATGATTACTGAAACAATATTATCACACAATAATCTTAGCTATGAATAGATGATATGTGAATTTGCATTCATTAAAATTTCAATTTGTGAGACCATCTACCCGTTTGAGGAAAAAAGAATATACAAACCAAATCGTTCCAATTTTAAGTAAACTGGTTTAAACTGTCACCTCTATAATCAACAATTCAACATTGTAAGCATCTACAAACATTCTGACATGATGTTCTATTATTTATACAGGCGTTTCATAAGGGCTTTCCGCGACTTTCACATGCCAACAAGGCATTAATGAACATATCAGAAATGGGGCAACTCAAAGATTTCGAGGACAAACA
The DNA here is from genome assembly GCA_025506505.1 of Flaveria sonorensis. Lineage (NCBI taxonomy): Eukaryota > Viridiplantae > Streptophyta > Magnoliopsida > Asterales > Asteraceae > Flaveria > Flaveria sonorensis. Next base: position 57,890,209 of record CM046435.1, read on the forward strand.
TCTTATTTCCGAGAAGTGTGTGGATGAAGAATCTTCACCTGATGAAACCGGGAGGCTTAACCTTCATAGCTTTTGGGTACTATTTGTGTTAACCGGAGGCACATCAACGGTTGCTCTTGTCATCCATATCAACAGTAGTTTCAAAGAATTTAAAAAATCTAATCAAGAAGACACAAAGTTATCCAAATTGATATTAGCATTTGTTAAAGACTGGAAGTATCGAATGAGACGATCATCTAGCACAGTTGCCAGTGTAGAAAGTGCTAGACCGAATCGAAACATCGATCAATTAGATAACACAAATGATGATTCACAATAAATGCATTTTAGCCCCCATAGATATGATCATTTGTTTCTACTTTATTCTTTAAACATGTACACTTTCTCTTTCTTGTACACTGATGTTTTAATTAATCGTGAATCATTGTACCACTTGTTCCTTATAAAATAATACCATATGTTTTCTTTCATAACCATCAGAACCCATTACTAGAAAACCCACAGGACCCTATCAATATTGTGCTAAACAATATGATAAGATAAAACACAACTTTTGATGTGTAGGCTGTAGGTGGGCTTCATAGCAAAGACATTTTTATTACTCATTGGAACTCTTGAAATATTATTATTTTACAAGGCATCTTATGTCTACTTGTGTCATTTTCTGTAATGACATTTTCAAGAGTCAACATGTAGCAGCCTCTGACGAAGTCATATATATGACTGTAGATTATTATGCAGATGTTTATAACTATTTGGTGTAATGGGTCAATAATTTAAACCATTTACCATGACTTTCACACAGTACTCTACTACTTAAACATGATCTAAACCATAAAATAATCCTTTTTAAAATATAATAACTACCGCAACCCCTTTGACCCATATGATCCGTGACCCGTGAACAAACTGATTAACCTAACAAGCTTTACCGACTAGCATAGACGGTTTAAATCCTTTTATTTGTATAATATCATTCATAAAATAGAAATAAGTGAGGGATGACGTTTGTGATTATGATTTACTATAAGCGTTTGCACATGGGTCCATAACAGAGAAAACTGCAAGAAATTTCATGGGAAAATTTCTAATTAAGGTGGGGCTTGATTTGTGCATGGACTGTTTTCGGTGGAGAAATTCGTTGCAATACACATTTGCGATGGGATTACGATGGAACACTGACCACTTTCCCAAAGCTAATGTGCGACAAATTTGAGATTGATTTTGAAGGTTATTTTGCAATTGATTTCTGAGATAATGTTTCGGGGGCGATTCACGCCAGAACATATTAGCACAAATTTGCTAGGACCAACACTTGAGATAAATATGTGACGATAAAATGTTGTGCCTGTTTTGGATAGTAAATTGCGTCGCCATTATTACCCTGCATTTTTGCATGAGGGTTTGAGTTGTATAACAATCTCTTATAGAAATACAAGGAAAAGATGCATAATGGCAAAGTGAGCAAACCATTCAAACATTAGAAGATATGTCAAGAGGTTGTGTGATCTACTTTCATGTAATAAGGATAACCACTTACTTTTAATTAAACTCTTGTATAATTACAGTTATCACACAAGAATAAAGGTTGCTTATTTTGAAGCTTCATATCATAGAATTGTAGAAACCTAGTGTGCTGGTCAAAAGTGGGTGGAAGTTGGTTGTCTGGGCTAAAAATCATACATGAAACGAGTGATGAAATCATATCGATCAATGATAGGTTAAAGATTATACAAGATTAACAAAAATGATATGTTGATCGTAGAATAAGACCACTAGAATTCTAAGTTGGAGATAAGATACTATTGAAAATATCTCCATAGACAAGTACAGTATGGTTTGGAAAGAATGAAAAAGTAAGACCGCGATGTGTTTAGATCATCTGAAATTGTTGTTGGAGTTAGCAACATGACAAATTGATTAGAGTTACCTAAAAAACTAAGTGATACACTTTTCATATGTCAAATATTAGAAAATGTTTAGATGATGAATCCACAGTAGTATCACTTAATGATATAGATATCAACAAGAAGACGTGCTTTCTTGAGGAACCCATACAAATAACCGACACACGACGTCAAAAAGTTAAGAAAGCAATGTACCTTTGGTTAAAGTAAAACAGAATTCTCTTAGAGGCCTCGAAACACCTAGGACCGAGAAGATGCAATAAAGGAAAAGTATCATTTACTGAAAAGTATCCTTTACTTGCAATAAATTCCGAGAAAGGAATGAGTCATTATATAAGTAATTCCATTCCCATTAAACACTTCAAATTCATTCCATTCACACTTTCTTTTCTTTTATTTTTTCATTCGTTCTCTCATCCTTAGTCACCACCACCACCAACCACCACCACAACAACCACCACCGACGACCACCGCCTGCACCTACCATCACCACCGCACCCACCACCACCACCATTACCACTGGTCACCATCGGTCGCCACTGACCACCACCACCAATCATCACTGGTCATCACCACCATCATCACCGGCCACCAAGATTAGTGGTCACTGGCCACCACCACCGGACACCCACACTAATCATCACCGGCCACCAAGAGCACCACAACCATTACCACCGACAACCATCACCACCACTGGCCACCACCACCACCGACCATCACCACCACCGTTTACGTACCATGGCTACACCACCACCAATTACAACCGGTTGCCACCACCACCACCACCACTAGCCACCACCAACCGCACCACCTTAACCACTTTTGTATTTCATTTCTTCGTCTTTTCCTACCTACAAACAACTCGTCTTTTCCTATCTACAAACAACATAAAATAATGATTCATTACATTCCTACCGGGTAACCAAATATGACAATTGTAATGATTCATTTCAATTCTTTATCCATTTTATTCCTTCATTCATTTCATTATCCAATAGCAAACAAACCTTTTAGTGTTTTGTTGTAGACGTTTTGTTGGTAATCAAAGACACAATTGAATGAACAAGATGATCAGTTTACATAAAAATTTACTTTTTCATTAACAAATGATTACACTCAATGATATGTTCTTCATCATCGATAACATATATATACATTGACCCAAAGCTTCTCAAAGAACATAATGTTTGATAAAACGCCGTATAACCTTTTAACCTAGTTACAACTCTAACCCCTAGGTATTTACAGTGACACTTTGACCCATAAACATACTTTACAACAATGACACAATGACCCTTATTCTAATATAAGTTTACTTTAATATTCTAATACTTTAACAGATAATCGTTTTGCTTGATGCCAAAATATTGATTTACGTTAGAATTGATGTCGCAAGGTAATAATGACATGGATTGCAAGAGCGAAAGTTGACGTGCCGCCGGTTAAAATGAAAAGAGACCAAAAGCTACTAAGACCCAACCTCCCATATTCATCATGGATTGATTCCATGTCTACACAATGCTCCGAACCAAGCATTCTTTTTTCTATGTTCCGAAGAGTGCCACTTTCAGATACGTTTAGTAGAGCCTTCGTAAAATCAGTGACCATCAAAGAACCTTTCGGAAGTACCTGTAGCAATAGATACAACTAGTAAGTCATTATCCACCACTTAAAATGAATAAAGAAAACAATTATAGCTCGAGAAAAACGTTAAGAATCTTACAAATGCAAATCCTCCTTCTCCAAACGTAGCTGCTACTATGAAGCTTTTACAATACCTTGCAAGAAATAGCTTGGACAAAGGAGCCTCGAGAAAAGCTGCTGCTATTTCTCTATTTCGAAGCGCATAAGCATATTCTTCAGGGGAAGTAAAGCTCCTAATGTGTTCGTTCTTGAAACCCAAGACATCAACCAAGTAACTAGCCACATGGGCTCCTCTTCCATACCCCACCGCGGCATTGGAATTCTTTAGGGTTTCATAATCAGCTACTTTAGGTGCTAGCCTTCTAATAGTGAGCATGCTGGTGAGGCTGGCCGTGTAACATTGACCAATAATTATTGCCACAAAGAGCCATGCAACGGTTACCATTCTTGTCAAATTGTTATTAAGTTGGTCACCTGATCAATGATTAAGTCGAGTAGTATTACATGAAGATTTCATTCCAAATGCGTTGTTTAAAGCATTTATAACTTACCATCTAGTGAAAAAATTCTGGTAAAGGCTAAACAAAGAAGAATTCCAGCTTGATTAAGTGCGGAGCCTTGAAGTTCAGGATTGTGTTTTCGCTCAATCAGCCATAACACAAAGCCATTGTAAATATAGACCACGATCGTTAGAGCCCACATGCCCAATGTGAAGGGCTTAACAAATAACCATTGTTCATGGTATGATATGACCGGTACTACCATCATCAACCCTGTTTCGGTATATGGATGTGTGAACTCAGCGTATTGATATCGCCTTGATACTACCGAGACATCACCTACTACGGCATCAAATTTCTGCTCAATGTATGCAAAGTTGTAAGAAAACAATAACAAGAAAATAAAAACTATATATCATAGCTTAGATGCAGAATCCATTAAGTAGAAAATGTTTGTTAGTAATATGGTTCAAGAAATTGATAAGTGTACTCTAAAATGATTAGTAGTAAATAGCAGGACCTTAAGCTGGAATGTTATAAATAAAGTGTGTAGTGACTCTTCACCTTGAGATAAACTTGCTCCACCAAGGAATCATATGATCCATTAAAGGGATGAAATTCATAAGATAAATAATATGGCAACAGTTTGACCGTTTCTTTGAAAAGCTCAATTGAATATCCAGTGTAAGTAAAGTTATGATGCAAGTGATCATATTTTACTTCGACAAACTTTTTAAAAACAGCCATGGTAGGCACACCAACTCGCAATGGATTGACACTAGTAGGAACGGCCCATCCTCTCGGCGTATGCAATGGTCTTCCGGGCCAAAAAATGTGACCTAAGTTTTGCAAAGAGGTGTCATAAGTAGTTTTATCATTAATAACCTCAGAAAACCCGAGTCCTTCTGACCAGAACCCAAGTTCTCTATAGTATTTACTTACAACATTGATAATGCGAAATCTATTTGCTGGAGTTGATTGTTGGTTTACAAATTGAACAACACCTGTCATCCCAGCTAAAGATACTGATGAAACTGTATCTAGTAAACTTTTCCCACTCATGTTCTTTTCGCGTAACGCTAAGGCTGCAATCCATGTAGCATCATAGGCTTGCACTGCAAAAATCCCAGGCATGTTGTTTTCCTCTTCAGGTTGCTCGATCTTAAACTTTATCCGAAACTTTGTGCTAAAATCATGAAACTGTGAGCCAGTTTCTGTGAAAAAACTCCCAATTCCTATAACGCCTTCCATCATGGAAAAGATTGAGGAGTTTACGGTATGGAGAAGATCTGCGATTAAGTTTGTGGTAATCCACACATAACCATTTTCCATCATTCCCATGGTCTTTGCATTTTGAAAAAGGCGAACGCCTATTTCCAAAGAGGCATGAACCAAAAACACTCTACATTGCTCCGTATTGATCCTTTCAAGTTCTTTCGGCAATGAAGAAGAAGAAGCTGAAGATGAGAGCTTTACCATATTGCTCATTTGTATGTGAGATTCTTTGATGGTTTCCATTAGATGATGGATGACTTCACTGGATGCCGAATGAATATCCTCATATATGAAAGTAAAGTGCTTCCACCGAAATGATTCCATAATTGCAACAAAAGCTTTCATTTGAGCAAACTGAGACTGTGATGCTTGAAAAAGGAAAGGAAAACGATCTAGCGCCCATTGAGGAACTGAATCAAGAAGAGAGAAGGTTGGAATATGAGATTTACTACCAATTTCTCCAATTGAAAGCACTTCTTCCATAGTCTGAAGTCCCAAAAATGCCTCCACTTTATGTCTACCAACAAGATATGAGGCTGCATTTCAACAAAGTCCAGAAATTGTTAAGTTTCTGTACACATAGGATAGAGAAAGGAAAAGACGAACAAGTGGAGAATGCTGCACATTAGATATATATCCATAGAATTATAACTTTCTTTCGTGCACCGACCAATTGATCATCCTATTGTTTCTATACATAATGAGTTTACTAGTAATTAAGAGCCTAATGATGTTAAAGGTAGCCAACCAACTATAGAAAACTGGATTCATATCCCAAAATGGAGATGTGTCTGTGAGTATTGTAATTTCACTTTCATGTATTGTAGTTACTATTAAAAATAACAAAGATACAAAATGATAGGTATAAACATCTATACATCAAAAACTATTCCAGATAGATAAAAGGACTAAATTCTGATGAAAATAAGCATTTGGGAGTTCTATTTGGAAAAAGGATAATCTTCTAAGGATTCCAAATTTTTTAGTAGTAAAAAAATAGAATTAAATCATCAAGCTTACCAATAATATTACTAGTTCATATTAAGATGGTAACCAAGCACATAGTACATATAATAGTCAGAAAAGATGAAATTGATAAGCTAATGAAAAGAGAGAAGCATGAAGAAGTATAGGAGCACGTGGTTGATAGTTTCATAAACTGAAATAAATGGTACGGAGTATCGGAGATCTAATTACAACTTAAGCTACTCGATTTTGCATGATTTTTGTTTGATGTCTATAAAAATAGCTAGAGTTAAATTTTAGACCATCTTGTTAGTGATTTTAGTGTCATCATGCCGTTTTGAGTGATTGGGATTCACTTAAGACCAAATAAGAATTTAAATTTTACATTGATTCAAGTTAGGAGGTGCACGTGCACATCTAGTCAAGACTATACAAATTTCTGATTAAAAGAGAGCTTAGAAGTTTAAGGGGCGAAACCCCACTAAACAATAGGTCTATAGCTTAGTAGTATCTTGGTGTGTTACTAAAATCTAAAGGTGTTCCTCCCCCGGTTGAGGTATTCAGTTCAATAGTGGATGCTAGTGTAGATTTAAGAATATATTTAGAGATTCTATGAGTCAGTTTTTTTAAAAAGTTAATCAATAATAAAGGAATGAAGTGGCTTACCTTCACGGATTGCGCCAATGAGATTACCTTTAGAATTTCTTGTGTACAACGTCACATTTTGAGATGTCTTAGCATTGAAATCATCTACCGCAATTTCCATGGCAACTTTAGCTTCTTTTCCCGCTCGAGATGTCATGTCCATAACTGCACCGATGACAAATCTATTGCTCATAATATTTTGAATTCCTCTTGTAAAAGATGGCATGGTAATTTTAGCATTTACAGTAAGTAACCAAAACATGATGAGAAATACACTGAGTGAACTACGTTTGATTGCCATCATAAAACAAAAAAAGATGCCTAAAGAAAATCAAGCCTAGACTTAAATCTCTTGGTTGTCATCACCATATATAGAGATAGATATGATTAGTTGAAACATGCAATTAATATTATAAATACTTAATATATATATATATAATAATGAGACTAGTTTATTGTTAAAATTTGCAACTAGCGGTTGTTTAAGCAATATTCATCGGTTATTCCTCTAATAGTCTACTTTAACATATTTTGGTGTTTTTTTTTTCCTCTGGTGTATTATGATGAGTTAGAAAACTAGAATAAAACACTTAGTTCATTGTTTATTTCGATAATTAAACAAAAAGCAATAGTTTATTTTTTTCAGACGCTACCAACAGTTCTGTTATAAGTGAAATTTTACTGGGTATATTTGTTTGTTTAGTGTAAGAGAAAAAAGTCGAAATCTATATGATTTATCAAACAGAATCACATTTCTCCATAATTAATTTCCATAGCAAATGAATAGTATCATGGTATTTTGTAAATTTCAATACGTGACTATCTTTTAGACTTTAGGTATTATCAGGAGGCTTTAGTCTCTGGTTCAACTGATCGGAGAAGAGAGGATGAAGAAACCCTATTGGATTGAGCCTCTCTATGTTTCAATCTAAATTTTGATCGAACAAGAGAAAGAAAAACCTTAGTGGATTGAGTTGGTCTACCTATATTCTAATTAAAAAGAGTCGGGTTAATTAGATATAAAACGTTTTCATTCGACGGAACAAATTCAAGTTACTCTATGTTCCTACGTAAATTTGGTTCAGAAACAAATCGAGTCGATTGTAGTCTATACCTTATTACACTGGCGCAACGTACGACGAGCTAAATAACTAGTATATTGTTAAAAGTAACTACGATCAATATGAACAAATTAACACGTATGCTAAAAATGTATACATATGAAAGTATTTAAAAATGAAATAACAAAATGTTTCAATTTAAAAATGAAAGTATCCAAAGATTTTTTAATAGAAAATGAACGAAATTATGTAATCCATGGAGCATCTAACCAATAACCGAATATTAAAAAAAATGTATTTGTGATGTTATTGTATTGTTACTGAGATTTGCTTAATTAATTTATATTTCCAAAATAGCAAGTTCCAAGCACTTTCTTTACAAAAGTGATATGTAATCCATGGTCCATGGAAAGCGAGTTTACATATTATAAATTCTGATGTAATTTATAAAGGTAGTAGTTGAAAGACATTGACTTTATGATAAAAAAACAAAACATGATATGTAGTTAATTACTTGGTGATTGATATTTAAAGGGTCTTAATACAGAGACACCCACTTAGATAAATTGACACCCTCTTATACGTCGCGTATGGGTCCATACGCGGTGTATAGGGTCGAAAACACTGAAGATGAGGAAAATTCAGCCCATATAGCCTTATACGACCCCCTATAAGACACATATGGGGCTATACGACGCGCATAGCAAATTTTGACACTAACTACAAGGAAAATTTTAGGGGGCTGTCAGATAGGTTATACGCCTCGTATAGGGCTATACGACCCCCTATACGACACATATGGGGCTATACGACGCGTATAGCAAATTTCGACACTAACTACGAGGAAAAATTCAGAGGGCTGTCAGAGGGGTCATACGCCTCGTATAGGGCCACACGACCCTGCTATACTACGCGTATGGGGCTATACGACACGTATAGAAATTTGGGGTGTTAATTTATAAATTTGGATAATTAATAAGTTGGAGATATCTCTTTGATTATGGGAAATCAACTTTGAAAATTTAAAGACTTAAGTTTTAAGAAATGAAAAGTTCAAGAAGAACATAGAGAATTTGTTTTTGTTTGTAAGTGAATTTATATATATATATATATATATATATATATATATATATATATATATATATATATATATATATATATATATATATATATATATATTTGAACGGCAAATGTACGACCCTGCTTCGAAGGATGGGTGTTATTTTAATCGGGCCCATCAATCCGTTTCCCAGTCAACCCCCTCAGGAGGAAACCCATTAACGAGAAAACCCCTGGCTCAATTCTGAGCATTTTGCTCAGAGTGAGACTTGAACCCTTAATCTCTCTTTATTTACATGTCATGGTACCTCACCTTAACCAATTGGATTAAGAATCATTGGTGTAAGTGAATTTATATCACTACTAGAAAAATGATTTTCGCTGACGGATGGATCTTTAGGTGGATTGATTGCGGATCATTAACACATAGGTAAACATCATAAAAAGACTAAAAATTGTACTTTTTTGAGTGATCAATGACGAAGAGATTAAGAGCATTAGAATGATAAAAAGAAATAAAATTAACACCCACCGATAAAAATGTGCATAAGCAATTCAAAAATTGCAACCGACAAAAAGAGTTGCAAAAGTAGCGATCAAAATAGCAACATAAATCAAATACTTGCAAAAGTTAAGATTGAAATAAAATTGTTCCTAAAATTAGCGACTGAAACCAAATCGGTTGTAAAATTCACAGATGAGATTGCTTCGGTAATAAAACGGTCGCAAATATAGCTCAGTTGCAAAAGTAGCAATCAGAACCAAATCGATAGCAAACTTTTACGGTAGGGCCGTAGGGGTGTGCAAGAAACCAAAATAACCGACACAACCGAACCGAAAAAACCAAAACTAGTAAGAAACCGACGGCTTGGTTTGAAGGTTTTTCTAAAACCGATTTTTTTATGTTTGGTTTCAGTTTTGCTTGTTACAAAAACCGAAATCACATAACTGAACTTGTAAATTCAAAGATGTATTCATACAATTATTTAACGTATACCATCTAAAAAAATTGAATATTTAGATTTCAAGAATAATCTTTATATTTTTTGTTTGAATCGGTAGATTAAAATGTTTATTGAATTATTTGTTATGTATTTTTTGGATGCAATTTAATCAATGTCAAATAATTTTTATAAATATATAAGTTATATTTAAAGATCAATAAAATGATGTAAGACTAAAGTTTCTAGCTCAAATTCGTTATTTTGGATAATTTTTTCTTTAAAAACTTAAAGCCTAAATGGTAAAACCAAAATCGAACTGGAACCTAAGTGAAAACCGAAAAAACCGAAACCGGTCTGTTTTAAAAACCAAGAAATTGAAATATCGGTTTTTGATTTTGATTTTAAGCTAAAATTTAACCAAACCGACTCATGCAGACCCTTAATTCACGAGTGAGACTGCGTCGGTCATAATTTGGTCGCAAATATAGCAATCGGATCATATTGATTGCGATAACAACAATGTTTTTAGAACCGGATCGGACAACGAACAAGTCACCTTATTGGTCGAATAGTCAAACCAGTCGAACCAGATTAAAGAATCCGATAACGTTATAATTATATATGTATATGATATTATATATCTATATATATATAGTTATATATATAATTCAATATAAGTATTATATGTATGTATTTTATAATTATATATATATTAATTATCAACTTTAGTATGTATCATGGGTTGTATCATATGCTTAATTAGGTTATACTCACCTTGTCTTTTTTTAATCTTTAACTTTTTTACTTTAGCCCAATACTTTTACATGTTTTACAATTTAGCCTCAGTTATTTGCTTTCAACTTTGGTCTCATATACTTTTTATATTTTACAAAATTTTCATTTTACGTTTGGTCTAAATTTTGTAAGTTAATACGCCGCAACGTGAGTATATGCTTCAACGTTTTTATGATTATGTTTTCCCCGTTTAACAGCTCCGTCGCAATGCCCTGATCCTAAATCGACTTACTTATTGTTTTATATGATTTACGTTTTGCCTGCGAAGTTCAACGTTTTACGACTACTTTTCATTCAGTATTATTTATTTTGTTTTAGATTTCTTTTTAATATGAGTTTTTCGATGTTAATGATCACAGGCGGTGGTGTGCCATTGGTGCTACTTGATATGGTTTTTTGCCCCCCGTTACAACGCGAAAGGCTTAATACTAGTTATATATAAAACTCAACAATAATTTTATATCCAATACTCCAATTCATCGTTCTACCAACATGTTAAATCCATTAATATCCAAAAGTTTAAAAAAAATAAAAAATATATCAAAAATCCAGTCCGACCAGGTATCCGGTCCGACCAAACCGGTTCATTGGCTACAAAACAAATTGGGGTGAATCTGACCGATTGGCCCTCCGATTCCTGGTACGACCCGGCCGGTCTCATCCGAGTCACAAAACACTAGGATAAAGTCGCTTATCTTAGAACAAAATAAAAAAAAAGTAATTTAGTCACAAATATAACTACTGACATTGTTTAGGTTGGAAAGTTTGTCGCAGGCTTAAAACAAAACTCAGTTACTATATCTCAGTACTTGCAAACAAGCCCAGTCCCTAATAATCTGTCGCAATAGGTTTTATCGCAAAAAAATCATTGAGTATTTAGTCAAACTATAACACCCGTATTTTTAAACTACTTTTATTAACGAAACTCTATAAAATAATCCCATGAAATTTCTTGTAACTTTTTCTTATTGAACCCACGGACCCATATTGTACGTCCAAACTCTCATAAAGATCATGTGTATAAAATAATGTCTTAAGTCATGATCACAAAAGTTATATCTCATTTTTTCCTATTCTATGAATGATAGATATTATACACTAATAATTATAACTAGTAAATGAAAGCTATGGTCAATGTTAAGACTTTCAAAGGCTTGCAAGATTCTTATTTTTAAAGGCATCTTATGATGTCTACTTTTGTCATTTTTGATAATGCCATTTTCAAGAGTTAAATGTAGCAACCTCTGACTAAGTCATATATATATATATATATATATATATATATATATCTATATATATATATATATATATATATATATATATATATATATATATGCTCTTACTCTAATAGTGGTTTTGCAAACAGTTGTTAACTTGTTATCTGATTGTAGATTTGTTTAGGTATTAGGTGTAATGGGTCTGATTGAGTGATTGGTGATTCTAAATTAAATATACAATCAGTTATATAAATGACTACAAAAGATACAGAACACATAATTATTTTATAGACAATAAAAATGGTACAGTGATTGGAAGCATATTGTGTAAAACCTGGTTAAAAAAGCTAAAATAATCCGGAAAAATGATCCAATTATAATTCATTAGATGATAGCTATAACTCGGTTTTAGAACAATGTCAATTAAGGTAACAAAATCCAGTTCCAAATACTACAAAACATGTGATTTTCACGATGGAGTTAACCAGTTGGAAGTCTATCGGTGAAGGTAGCTCTCGTTGATAATCCTTTGGTGACACTTCATCAGAAAATTGGGTGTGGGTGTTGCTTTTTGGGTTATGGTCGGTCAATTGTCCTCAACACCAACATAGAGTTCTGACAACAGCTATAGGAGTGTGACTTGCACGCGTCGGTTGGCCGTGAGTAATCTATAGGTAATAGTACTCTTGTTTTCTAGGTTATGCTCGGTCGACAATCTGCCGTTAAATTTGATAGATTACACTTTTCCTGCCATTAATCATGTATAGTGTGTCATATGGTTTTGTAAAATCAATGTCATGTAATCGTTGTGGAGCAAAGACATGAACTCTTTCCCACACCATAATTGCATTAACCATAAGACCACCAACCTCAAGATATGATACATGTGTTTGTATGAACACACCAATGTAGCACTGGCCAATAAAGTTCACCATATGCAGTTAGATGGCTAACATGGTTTAAATCATTCATACGGACTAAATGGGAAGTTCCTCCAGGAAATAAAACGGCACCAATCATGAAAAAAATTATTAACCTTGCTCGTGGAATTCATTGTCGCTCCATTAGATTTTCAAAAAAAGTCTAACTTAATAAATTTTAAAATACGGGGCAAGTTTAAAATATAGACTTTTATCGAGTTTGGTGGTAGTGAAACACGCATAAGATTATTAAATTATACTGCTATTTGATTAGGTGTCATAGGATCATCAATTTCGAAGACTACATTACTCTTTATTGGTAAATCCCACAACTTGTACGTCTTTTAGGGTAACCGTGACTTCTCCAACGGGTTATTTAGAATCTTATGGAATAATTCAAATCATATGTAGCAGTTAAAAGGTCTTTAGTTAGCACTTGCAAGGATAAATTAGATGTTTGATTTTATTTACTTTCTGTTACATTATTGATTTCTGCTACTATTACATTTCCTATCTAAATGCTTTTGTCATACTGTAATAGATAACTTTTTCAGGTAAAATATAGTCTCTTGTGAGTTAAGATCCTATACTCCAACAATCCAATCTGATTAGGTTTTAAATCTAACAACAGTTGATATTAATAATCTTTAGTCCCAAGGTAATTTTGCGCAGACCCATGGAATATCCGACTAACCACCTTCAATGTGACACTCAACGTGACTTACTATGACCCTCAATGTGACCCAAAGTCACCAAACTCTCATGATCTTTTTTCTATTTGTTATGAATGATATTCTACTAATAAAAGTGATCTAACTATGGTGAATGAAACTATGTTAGTTAGGAAAGTAATAGTCAATAGCTTAGAAAGCAAAGACATTTACCTTGTCTTATTACTCATTCAAACTTTTGCAAGATTCTTATTACAGAATGCGTCTTATGTCATGTGTCATTTTCAGTAATGACATTTTCAAGAGTCAACATGTAGCAGCCTCTGACTAAATCATTTATAATCTCTAACTATAATACCCATTTTGTAAACAATTGTTATTTGAGTGTAGATAACTGCAAAGATATGATTAACTTTCTAACAGGATCCATCTCCCCATCAACACCCTACTAACCAATGAGACAAATGAGACAAAGTGCAGCTTCAATTCCAAGTGGCATTCAAGGGTTTTCAGCTGATCAGTTAACGACTATAATAAATACACAACATGAAATTGCTTTATAAGCAACGAAATTGGTACAATGATCTACGATTTATTAAGACATATATGTACATGATATGCTATACAAGAATGAAAATTTGTACAGTTTTAAAATACTTCCTGCTAAGAACTAAACAAACTTGTGATCGTATCTATGGGGCTGGGCTTTCATTTGCTTAAAATGAATCATCATCCATGTTATCTAAATAATCAGTTTCGATTGTGTCGATCACTTTCTACACTGACAACCATGCTAGATGATCTTCTCAATCGACGTTTCCAATCTTTAAGAAAAATTGATATCAATTTGAATAAGTTCATGTGTTCTTGATTAGATCTTTCAAATCCTTTAACGCTAATGATGATATATATGACAAGAGCAAGTGTTGATGTCCCTCCGGTTAACACAAATAAAACCCAAAAGTTGTGAAGGTTAAGCGTCCCATTTTCATCAGGTGAAGACTTTGCATCCACACACTTTTCGGATATAAGATATTTGTCCTCGAGTTCTTTGAGTTTCCCACTTTCTGATACCTCCATTAATGCCTCGTTCGCTTCTGAAAGTCGCTCAAACCCCTTATAAAATGCCTGCATAAAAATTAACTTATATTTTAAAATGTTACATACTTTTGTCCTTGAAAGTGAAACTGAAATTATGTGAAAGTAAAGCAAGGAGACTTACAAATCCGAAACCTCCAACTTTGAATGTCTCTTTGGTTTTGGTGAAGCTCTTGCAGTACTGAGCTAGAAACACTTTAGCTATAGGAACTTCAAGAAAGACAGCAGCGATTTCACCACTATTAAGGGCCTCAGCGTATCCATGGGTCGAGTTATAGCTCTTGATTGACAAATTGTCAATCTTAAGAACTTCACTTAAATATCTGTTTATAAATGATCCATTACAATACCCAACGACTGCATTCATGTTTCTAAGCCCCTCAATGCTATTTATTGTTGGTTCAAGCCTTTGAGCAGTGAGCATGCTTGCCAAGCTAGCCACGTAGCCCTGTGCGATAATTAGTGCTACAAATAGCCACACGACCACCGCCATTCTTGACAAATTACTATGCATCCTATCACCTGTACATGGGAGAAAATGATCAAAATGAAAAGGCACTGTAAGCACAAGTTGGGTAACGTGTCAAAATGAGATTAGTGGTCTTTGTAAGGTAGCATGTTACCACGCAAAGTAAAGAGTGTTGAGAATTCAAGATGAAGGATGATTCCAATTTGGGTAATGATGGGACCATGGAGATCATTATTGTAGTTTCTCTCAATCAACCAAATAACAAACCCATTGTAAATAGTAATTGCTGCTATTAACCACCACATTTCTGCAGTGAAAGGCTTCAAGAACAACCATGGTTGATTAGATAATCTAGATCGAACGGGTACAATCATCTCTAAACCTGACTCAGTGTATGGTTGCGTGAAATCTGCAAATTCATGTCTACTCGATATAATCGTTACATCACCAGCTACAGCATCGAATTCCTGCTTCAGGTTTAAGAAAGTAAATATATGAATAGCATATAATGATAATATAGGAATTGCTAAGTATCTGACCTTTGAATGTATTGCTTTTATCAAGTCATCATATGAATGATAATATGGAATTAGGTCATATGTTTGATTGAGTTTTTTCATCATTTCATCAAACAACTCAACTACTAATCCGTCGATGACATCTTCATCCACACGCACGAATTGCTTGTACAAAGATTGAGCAGGAATGCCGACCCTCATCGAATTTTCAGTGAGATTCCTGCGATGTCTATTAGCAAACCATGGCTGCACCGGCCACAAAGCTTGTAAAACATTATCCATAGAATGTGTGTAATTAGTTGCTCCATTGGTGTCGCCCTCAACTGTCTCTGAAAACCGTGATCCTTCCGTCCAGTACACACTGTGATATCCCTTTCCATTCATGCTAACAATCTCTACTGTGTTTGCTGGAACTGGCTTCCATTCATGGAAGTTTTCCGGTGAGGCTGTTTTCATCATTTTCATGATGTCATATCCTTGTACAGCAAAGATTCCAGGTTCTCCCTGCTCTTCTTCCGGGTAATCTAACCTGAACTTTTGCCTGAATCTTTTCCTGAAGTTTTGAAACTCCGGTGAGTTTTCACGGAAGTAACTTTTGACTCCAACCATACCTTTCAGTGAAGAAATCACAGTGGAATTAACCGAATGAAAAAGATCCGTGATTCCATTAGTCGCGATCCATAGATACCCATCTCCAATCATTTCCATCTTCTTGGCTGTCTGAAACACGCAAACCCCGAGCTCCAAAGACGTATGAACCACAAAGACTTTACGTTGCTGTTTCTTGACTACATCAAGCTCTTCATCTAACGAACATGAACCAGATGTGAGTGATAAAATATGGGTTAGCTCAGCCCCTGTTTGATGAAATTCCTGAAAGAGATGAGAAATGATTGATGCTGATGTGGAGGTTTCATATACGAGAGTAACTTGACGTATACCCATCGACTGTAAAAGGGCAGCCAGTGCATTCATCTGGGTGGATTGTGTGGGAACTGTTTGAACAAAAAATGGCCATTGATTGGTTGCTTGTAGTGGAGTCGTGCCTGCTAAAGAAAGAAACACAGGAATATCGCAATCAGATTCGTTGTCACTGATAACCTCGGCTATGGCAGATGCTTCTTTCCATGTATGACCTCCCAAAATGACTTTCACTTTGTGTACATCCATAAGTTCTTTCGCTACATGTTCACATCATCACAGAATCAACATACAAGTAACGAATTTCGATTTTAAAGAACTAACTTAAAGTTCTTTATTACAAATTTTCTCAATTTTTACTGAAAAGGTAGGAACAGAAGTGAATTGATTACCTGCAATAGCTGCATGGACAGGCTTGTTTTGCGAGTTTTTAAGATATAAAACCAACGGTTGATTGCTTTTGCTCTTGAAATCTTGAAATGCTAACTCGATTGCCACTTTGGCCTCTTTTCCGGGCCTTGATGTTTGGTCAAGAATGACACCAATTCCCATTTCATGTATGGTTTCTGGTACCATAGTCAAGCTTGTGGCTGTTACTGTTGCATGCCGAAGAAAACATGGTAACGAGAAAGCAACCAAAGAAACGATCAGATAACTGTAGAAATTATGCATCTTTGTGAGATTGTAAGTTAATATTTTCATGGATTCCTATGCACCTCAAAATCTAATGCATGTGTGTGCATATATATATATATATATATATTATACACAAATATGTATGTGTGTGATCATCATACGTGTTAATCTACGACAATCTTTTTGAAGGCAGAAGTACATAAAGAATGAATTTAAGTGATATGCAAGAAATTCCCCTGCATCTGCAATGGTGGATCGACCTGTTATATAACGACGCTTGTCACAGATTACTCGTACACATGATCTCACCCTGCTTTTCTTTGTTAAAGAATGTATTTAAACAATATAAACGGTAAAGGCTATATTATAATACACACCTGAAATATAAGTATGGTATTCTATGGGGCAAAGTCAATGATTACTAATTCAACTTTACTCACCCTAAATGGTTTTATATTATATTGTTGGGGTATATAACAGATGAATCTCAGAATATCATTGAATTTTTATTGTCTCAATATAAATTTCATACACAATTGTTTTACATACAACTAAAGATGAATGTTTAACCACATCAGTTTTGTCTAATAACTGTTTTGTTTAACTGCATTATTCTTGTCTTCAGAACTTCCATTGTCGATTTCTTCTTTAGGAAATTGAACATTCCAACTTGTTGAGCATTAGTAAATATATCTGCCATTTGATCTTTAGTATTGCAGTAGTTTATGTCAGCCTCATGATTCTCCACCAATTCACGAATAAAGTAATAATCATTTCAAGAGTGTTTGCTCTTTCCGTGATAGACACAAGGGCGGCTCAACCTTTTTGGGGCCCAAAGAGAATTCGAAAATCAGCGCCCTTTCCTGTGATTTTTTTTAACCTAGAGTGAGTTGGGTGACAGATTGGTATCTTTTAGAAATGGTTCAAGTGGGTCAGACAACGGGTCAAAATGGACAAGTCAAGACTCGAGTGAACCAATAAGTCACATTAAAATAAGTCAAGACTCGAGTGAATCATAAATCACTTAATCAACATGAACAATTAGGCATTACTAGAATATTAGTCAAGACTCCATTGAACCAGAACTCACGATAGACATTAGACTATTCGAGTGTACTGTCAACACTCACCAGAAATCAAAATTCACAAAATAAGTAAATGAGAACTAAAGAGAAACATAGATGGTCATTTAGTGAAGCAAGTACTGAGAAATATAGATGCCTATATTAACTTTAGTTTTCATAAAAACTCTGTTGCTTCTGCAGCTTGTACATAAAGTTTGATTCATAGGAACTACTTTTCTTGCTATTTAAAAGATAACTTGTGAATCAGGAACATAAATTGTAGAAACAAGATATATACAGATGTAATTCTAAAATCCAAAATCAAAACCATCAAAACTTTCATATTGTCGTTTGCTTTGCTTCCTTAGCAGATGTTTATCTATGTCCCTTATTGTCAGTATCCGATTCAACACATGTACAGATTGCAGCGGAAGTATCTTAACAAGCACAATATCAAGAAAAGAAGAATTTCTTAATAAAACTTGAATATCACTAGCCAGATTTGGTTACAATAGCTGATTAGTATATGTACTAAGAAACAGATTTGCCATTAATTATCTTAGTCTTGACTCTCGATTATAAGATAAAGCTAAATAAAGTACATATCTGATCGAACTAACTTTCTGAATCATTATCGCTTGTGACTTGAACTTAAATAATCACAGAAGAATAACCAACATTCATATATGTATCATTTGTCTCAAATGATTTTAAAAAATAATTAATATTTATAAAGAAATTCCCATATAACTCTCTGCCCTCTCCCGTACTATCACGCCAACAATCAACATCACCCAACGGATGTTGATTTGTGTCGGTGCCATGTTTCTCAACCATCTTTCTACAATATGTGTCCTATAATTTGTCAAAACAATACGATATTAATATAATAAAAGTAGATACAAAAAGTATATAATAATAATGATGATAACCCACATAAATTTCATTCGAGCGACCGGTGCAAAACGGCATTCCTTCCGGGTTCTCATCAAATTTTCCAGCCTGATATAGCTTTTTTGACTCTTTATCCAGGTGCGTTTCTAGAAACAATTCGCTCATTGTAACTGGTCGACCCAATTTCTTTTCCTACAATATAAAAACATTAAGTGTAAGATAACTAAAAAACCATCATGGTTAGAAATGAATAAAATGAACTAACACACATACTAGTAATAACAAATGTTTAACAAAATTGTTATAAATTTAAATATTTATGAAGAATATTTGAAAAATTATTATAATAAACAGATATGATGAAAACACTCCACTTGCGTTGAAAAACCTAAGCAACAAATTTAGGGTGGCACTACTAACCTTCTATGTCCAGCCCCATCCATAGTTAAAACATAACTAACAGATTAAAGGTGACTCTACTAACTTCATGTTTTACTATAGAATTATGAGAGAAAGCTTCCTAATTAAAACTTAAATTCAATTGGGTTAGATAGATTTCATGGTGAAGACACTAAAGATAGCGCACGCCCATTGTAGTTCCATCATAAATGCACCTCATTCAACTTCTTCAAACACATCTACAAAGCAAACATATATGGATATCTTCTTCATCAAATATATCTTAAATTCAAATTTCTTTGGCATATTCTTATTGTTGGGATTTACTTAATATAACGACCTTACACTATTTGAAAGTTAGCTTATTATGAAGTTATAATACTTAACTAATAATTGTACAAGGTCCCTCAATGTTAATGTTTTTATGGATAATGTTGTCTGTTATGAATTTATTAATAAACCATCAAATCTTCTAATTATAAAATTCAGACTTAAATTTCTTGTACAAGCTTTAGTTGTTGATTTTTATTTCCTTTCATCATAAACACAAGCAAACTCATGACCACAATATTCAAATCAAAGAACATCAGCAAACAACCTCATGACCACACAACATTCAAACCAAAGAAGAACAACAAACAAAACAAACTCATGACCAACACTCAAACAAAATCAAAGAACAGTCCACACTTTCGTAGACACACAAACAACAATCTCAAGCACATTGAAGATTATATCAAAATAACAACCAAATACAATAAACTTATGAATTTATACAAATGAAGGCACCTTTAATTGAAGAACAGAAGAGCCGATTCGAACAGATCGTGCACCGACGGTGTGTACTCCGCAGTGTACGACAGTGTGTACTCGGCGGTGTACGACAATTTTTTTTTTCAACAACTATATTTTGTTTACTTTTTTTTAGACAAATTTGCGACAACATGGATGTTTTTGTCGTAAATTTGCAGCAAATTTCCAAGAACTATATTTTGTTTATTTTTTTTCAGGTTCTAAACGTTATTTTTTTGACTTTATCTTTTTGATGTATTTATTATATATGAAATACCTCTACCTTTATAAATTTTATGTGTTAAACAAATGCGTAAAGTCTAATACACAATACATGTTATGCATACATATACTCGAATACACAAATACACACTGTGTATCTAATACACATCCACAGAGACACAATCATGCATATACACATGCATATATAAATCGACATATTATACGTGTATGCATGCATGCATATATACATAAATCCACATACACACCTACAATCACTTATACAAACATACCATACATACACATACACACATACATAAATACTAACGGACACTAATCAACCAATATTAACTTTACGCTCGATAACTATAGCTACATGAATTTAATTGCCTCTAATAGATCAATGTTAACAATCGTTAACCCATATTAAAATAACACCTATGGCCAGTTGACCCTAATTATTGAGAATCAAGTAATACTGGCTTTAATTTCTTTTATCTTCTTATCATTGACACTCGTTAACTCTAATTAACCTTATTTGATCTCAATGACAAACATAAACAATATATAATCACGATATACATACATACACACATACAACCACATACACATGCATAATTAAAATATAAATATAAATAATAACAAAAAAACATTAAATAATAAGTATTTTTATTATATAATGCCAATTAATATCATAAAAACAAACTCATTTCAAAAGATTACATTTTATTTCATTATTATTAATACTATCAAAACAAAATAATATTTAAGTTTATTATTACGAATATTATCAAAAAGAATTATTTAGAAACTATATTTCTTTATAATCAATAACATTATAAAAATTCTTATATTTATTTTATGATTACTAATATTATAAAAAACATAATATTATAAATTAAAAAATATATAATATTACAATGTTTGTATTGCTTTAAATAATTGCTTGGATTTAAATTTGTGTCGCAACTTGCGACAAGTTTGTGACAACATTTAGGTTCCCACTTAAATTTTGGGTCTTTCCGCCATGTTGTTGCAAACTTGTCATAAATTGCGACAAAAATTCAATTTCCCGCTTAATTTTTGTGACAGATTTGCCACGAGCGTTTTTCTGGTCGCAACCTTGTCGCAAACTGGTTGTTAATTGTGGGCTTTTCCACTTTGTTGTAAATTTGTCACTACGTTGTCGGTATTTGCGACAAAATTGTTTTTGTCGCAAAAAACTGTTGCAAAACATAGAGTTTTCTAGTAGTGATAATATAATATTCAAACACCTAATGAAAGTTAAGTTTTCATTAAACATAATATCCTGTATAACTTATCTAGCTTAGTAGCTTGTGAAGCAAATTATATCTAGTATGTTCATATAATTTCTTATGACTTCATTAAAACATATTTAAAATAAATACTAAAAACAACTATATTTTATCATGAATACATGAACAACTGAGAATTAGTTACTTTATATAATTATATATTATATTACCAGCGGTGAGTTTAACCGCTGGTACGATTGATCTCAGCCGTTGAAAGATCCTGAAATTAAATCCTAGCCTTTTAAATTAGGCAGTTAAGGCGGTTCCGGAGTGGTTACTGGTGGTTAGTAGATGGCCAGAGAAAAACGGAGAGGTTACCTGCGGTTCCTCTACACGTCGCCACGGTTTTCTTCCCAACTTTCCGGTCATTTTCTCAGCCGCTTGAGCTGGGGTGCATAAATATCACGATGTTTCTCTTTTCACATTTGCAACTCAGACATAACAAAGAATCCATAAATCCCTCTTCATCTTCATCAAAGCTCATAGATCCAGCCCCATGGCTACTTCATTATCAAGCGACTGGAACTTCGACTTCATCGACTAGAGTTTCTATTCGAAGTGGATATTTCATTATCGACCGGAACTTCTTTGGAACTTCGATCTTTGTTCAAAGCATTGAGCAAGTGCGATTTTGGTTTTGAAAAGATTTTGGCAGTTACCCAATTTCGCCGCGATCTCCACATCTCAAGTTTGTTCGCAATCGTCAAATCATTTGGCTGATTTACATCTACATAGTCAGGTGGCATGATACTATCTCAATTTATTTTGATGCAATATGTGTTGGTTTTATGAGTGTTATCAGTTCGTTTAAGGTTTAGAAATTGGGCGTTTGACCTCGCTTTTACCAGCAATTAGTTTTGGCTTTCATCTCTAACGTGTAATTAGGGCTAGGCTTGTAATCTTTAGATGTTTCATCTCGGTTTCAAATGTCATCTTTTGTTTGTGTTTCAATTGACCCATTCATTATAATGTTAGTTGGACGTAATTTTCTTATTAAAAACGATTTGAGTCGATTGAAACCTTATCACAGTTGAAATTAAATACTTTTTGGTTACAATAAGCTCCTTTGTTTATCAGTGTGTAAGTTAGTTTGATCTTGAATCTAAGGTTTGATTAGCAATTGCATGACTATGTGTGGTTGTATCACTTTGTGTTTACATCTGAATTTGTTTTTGATTAGCAATATATCACTACGGCATTGCATCATGTTTGTATTGGCATTTAAAGCAAAATTGAACCTATTTAATATGTAATCATACGCATGAGACATTTCTATGATATATTAGGTGTTATATATTTTTTAAGATAAATTATATGTTATGTACAACATGAAATTATAAGATTCCCCTCTTGGGTTTGAAACCCACTTAAATCATCCTAAAGTCGTATAAGGAATGCAAAGGCTTTATCAATAGATTATCTCTTGCATCTACATCAGTTCGGAAGGATGAAAGCAAGTTCTAAACATTCATTCAACTTGCATTAAAGGTCACCACATACTTGCATACATTTCACTCTGTGTTCTGTTCTACTCTCCTCAAAACCAACCCCAAGTCTTGCAAGACTTACCTGTTTTCTTTTTTTCTTTTTTTTTTCAACATCTGAAAGCAATATTAATTTTGTGGTCGTATTGTGCAGGTTTCTCATCTGCTACCTTGCCATCTATTAGACTGTTTTACAGGTTTATTTATCGAATTTTCGTGTTTATCTTCATTAACGATGATATTGGGTTACTAATTGCTACAGCCCTTTTAGTTATTTCACATTCTAGTGTGTTGGTGTTGATTCCTTTTGATGTTTACAGCTTTGCTCATTCATAGCTGGTGGTTGTCAATTCTGTTGTCGATTCTTATATTAGTTATGACTAGAAATGTTGAATCATTGTAATCACTTGCGAGTCCTTATGTTGCTTTTATAGAAATCTACTTGCATGTTGTTCTTTTGTCAATTACCGGTTCCATTGTTGAATCATTTTTATGTTCATATTGTAAGTGATATGTTCTATTCTCATGTAAGTGATGAACATGTTTGCTCTTGTAACAAGAAAATCATCTTTCATTTATGATTTATATTTCTATAATTTTTAGATTACTCAATTGAAAATGTTAAATTTTGGCAGGTCAAAATCTTATATGGAAGAAAATAATATCATAATAAAAGACTAGAGTGTAGTGACCTCAAATGTAGCTTTGCTTGCATTTAATCAGCTGACATCAACAAAGGAAACAGAATCAAACTATGCAGCTGAAGTAGAAGATGATAGCTATAAGATGTGGGTTGATCCTCTTTGCTACTATTCTTTGTATTTTATATTAAGCTTTTATCAAGTGCTTATGCAACAGTCACCTTTGACTCTTCCTAAATCTCTTGAAATGATTTATTTATTTAACTTTGGCTTAATGTAAATTTGGCAAATTAGATTTTTTGCTCTTCTTAATACGTGTCATTTTATTTTTCCTGTTGCGTATTTTGTGGAATGCAAATTATTGGTAGATAAACAACTTGCTTTTTATTATATAATCCTTTAGAGATAGTGGTCTAAGATTTGCACATATTAGGGATGGTGCAGCTATCGTGCAACTTTGCATGGCTGCATAAGTATGTACGCTTTTAAGTCTCAAGTTATATTTGATACATCATAATAATTCCTTTTATGTTTTTTTAGTATTCATTTTAAACTGATATATGCATTTCAACAAATGTGTAGATGCAGGAAATCTATTGTGCCTCTGGCTACTTCAAGGAGTCCAAAAGCCAAAATTCTAAATAAAAAAATTATGTTTCTATCCTTCTAAATGTAAGCAGATACAGTTGCTCAGTATAATCCAGTATACAATTACTAAATCTAAAGAAAACGCTTATAGTTTTTTATGTTTTTGAATGTAAAGTACTTGATGATTGGTCAGGGGAGATTCATAATCGATAGAAGTGTCTGTAAGTGATAAACTAGAAGAACTCACATGTTTTGTCAAACGGGTGAAAAATATTATCTTAAAAGAAAATGGTTGAAAGCCTACCAACATGTAATCATTTTTGATAATCTACTTGCTTTGAACAAGCTGCTAACAATTCTTTTTCTGTTTCAAGTCTATCATACATTTATAATAATTGGACCTGATGGTGCTTTTAACTACTAGGAAAAATAGGTAATAGGTAACAAGGATTCAAGTAGTTATATGTTGTTCGTATGTTAAATTATAAATATAATAGCTTTTGGATGTTTATGTTTTATCACGTGAAAAAACATAAAGATGAAACTACCATATGAAAAGAAACTTTGAAACAAGAAGTTTATACCTTACTTAAGAATACTTTACTCATCAAAAATGTTTTTCTTAAAATTAGCTACAGTGCATGAAATTAACAAATATATAGAACATGGTTGTATTGCTGATGCACATAACATGTTCTGTCAAACACCAAAATGAAATTCAATGTCACTTAGGAGTTATTGAACAAGATGTTGTTGTTGTTCATGCTAATTGATAATATTGTTTGTTCATTCAAAATGTTAATGTAGAAACATGAATCGGGATGGAAGATGCGGAAAGTGTCGTAGGCACGATGGACAAATGATCTTATACCTGATATTAAGAGAGGCAAATTTACAATATAAGAGCAAACAATTTTTCGCTGGGACTTTCGTACAGTGGAGAGTAAGTAGCAAATGGTTTTATTTTGCCTTAAATATTATATACTGTGAGTGATTAAAGAGTTTTTTATGGCGTATAGTTATCTCACGAAACTTTTTGAATGATGTCATATGCTATAGTTATTTATTGTTTTGTATTTTGCATTGATCTGGTAATTTGTTATTGGGCATTTGCTTTCTTTACAGGTTTATTATTACCCTATTCTGACTTTTCTTTTATGCATGATTACAACTTTTAATTTTGTTACTCTGGTGTCCGTCATAATAATACATACACTTTTTTTACGCAGGGATCATTGGTACTCTTTGAAGCCTATAGCTATGTATTTAATAGAGTTTGCTTTCCACTTTGGTCATACACGCTTTTTAGTTTTGTTTTGTAATTGCTTCATTAGGTATGTCTAATCTGCATAAGAACTTATTGATCTATAAAATATATGTTGTTAATTACTTAAGTGTTTGTAAATTTGTTTCTTTTAATCTTATCTTACTTGATAATCTTCATTATTTGTAAGATATAACTTTTTGAATTCATGAGGATTGTCAGTTGTTTCAAGTGATATCTGTTGCTTATAGGCACCTTTCTTCAATGCTTCATGAGACTGTACTAAAATTTTCATTTAATCATGTTTTTTCTAGATAATCTTTATTGTTTATTAGGTTGCTTTTGTTAATTGCTTCATGGGTTGTGTCATTAATAATCTTCTTTTTCTTTTTCGGATCAAGTAGGGATCTATAGAAAGCCACCAACAATTTCACCTCCCTGATAGGCCAAAGGGCATTGGTTAAATTTATTAATCTCAAATGACCACAGGTGAAGCAGTTGTGGTTAAAGTTCTTGCAGCTGATTCCAAACAAGGCGATAAAGAGTTCAAACAAAGGTAGTAATGAATCATAATCGCATTCACCTCAAGGTTATATGCTTCACATTGATTACTTTTGGTTAAATTACAGTTTATAACTTTTTTTGTTGCAGTCTTTGTCATTTATTTGTTAATACATCTTACTAAGGGATTGGATATAGTGAGGAAGGTTTAAACAAGTTATTCAATACAAGAATCTTTGTTTTCTAAGGCATCATCCATATAATCTTGAAATTAATTGGACACCAAGAGTACCATTGTTATATGATTATGTAACGTTATTTGAGCTTTTGTCATTGTTTGTTTAATATCTAAGCTTTACCCTCTTGTATATATGTGTTTTTAGACTATGTATATATGGGAGTGAGGGTTAGTTTTTAATATTTGAGACCAATGTAGAAATCGATTAGCTACTTTTTGGTTTTGAAATATTTTACTAAGGAAGGAAATTGTTGTTGACTTTTATGCTGCAATATCTTTTATGTATAATTTTTAAAATTTTCCTATATAATGAAAAACACTCAAAACCTCATGAATTGTGTCACTTATTTTTTGAGTCTTTCTTTTCATTTGTTGTGTCAGCATTTATTTCTAATACAGGGCATGGAGGTTTGTAGGAATTAGGTTGCATTTGAAAATAAGTATTCATAGTGTTCAGATGGTGAATAGGCAACATGTATTGTTTAAATCTTGTGAGCTGCAATAGTGATTTAAAGAAGAGAATAATATTGTCAAAATTAGTCCATAGAGGATGTATGGTCTCCAAAGTAAATATCTGCAAACAAGTCAATAGGGGTTCACATCATGGGGAAATCAAATTGTGGATCGCAATTCGATGGGTGTTGTATAACTCTCAAGTTTCGGTAGCTCACAAATTACTATTTTTGTTGATTTGTGTTTCTTTTTAAAGTTGATCATTTTATTACCCTTAAAGTTAACTGAGGTATAATTCTATATATCTTAAATAAATTTGTTTTTGTTTACAATGCAAATATAGATAGAATTATCAATCAATGATCCTTAGCTCATGTGATTAAGTTAGCTATCTCAAGATCTCATAAAAATAGGTGTAGGTTTTAGGTTCAAGTTTCACCCGTGACAAAAATAAAAAAGAGGGTTTCAGGTGAGCCAAGGGGTTTTCTCCCCTATTGTGAGTTTCCTCCTGAGATTAGTCTCAGGTTTCATACTTGAGTAATGAAAATGATTGGGTGGGCCTGTGGATTGTCAGTGATCCAATTAGCCGTTTAAAAAAAGATAGATTTATCATTATGATATTGGGCTACCCGACCACCGGACGGGTATAAAACTAGTTATAAATTATGACGGATAAGGTTAATTTGCTGCACTTTTTTTAAGAGTAGTTTATAGGGTAAACGTGTAATTGGTTATAATATTCAAGTTAGTTATACAGTCTTTTTAACAATTTTCTTCCAGATGTCTTATAAAAGTACAAATCTCCCATTTGGCATATTTTAATGTAGAATTAGCAATATATTATCAATTAGTGGTTGAATTAGTCATGTTATTTTGCGAATTCAAGCTACAATAAACGTTACCACGTTAAGTACCCTAATTAATAGAAAATCTTACTTCGCCAGAGTGTTAACAGACCCAAGACCCTATAGGATTCCGCCCATGTAACTATTACACATTTACTCCTGTATGCTTTAATATTCCTATATTCTTCATTACTGTTTACATGATATATGAAGTATGACTCTATAATGATCAAGTTACATATCTTCACAAATGGGTGTTATTGTGACTGCATGGATGATTTAGTCAGATGATGCATACATGTTGATTTAGTCAGATCCTGATGCAGTTGACTTTTGATATACATACAAATGAATATAAAATGCCTTTCAATATCTTGCAAGAGTTTGAATGAGTAATATGCTAAACTAACCCAAATGTCTTTGCATTCCAAATCATTGACTATAGCTCAAACCAGTTTAACAAAGTTTCATTCATACCTTCTGTTAGTACGATTTATGAAATTTTTAAGTTATACCAGACGGTGGCAAGGGGTCCACATCAGAGAAAGCTACAAGAAATTTCATGGGAAAGTTCTAGTAAACTGAAATGGCCAATGAAATTGGTGAATGTACTAAGCTTTTGAGACGTATATGAATCAATGCAAAGAATCATCGTTTCAAGAAAAGAATCTCAATGAAGATGCATTATTTTGCAACTTACTTGATCCTTTTGCTTTCTTTCTCTTCGCGGTGGTTTCTTCTTCTGCAAGCATCAAAGACCACAGAAAAAGGGTTCGCTAGCATTGGCGCCATTCTTGATCAAACGTCTAGGGCTGGGAAGGAGGCTAAAGTGGCGATTGAACTAGCAATTCAAGATTTCAACAACGAAACTAATCAGCCTGCTGTTTTATACCTTCAAAACTCTCGAAGCAAACCAATACATGCAGCTATTGCAGGTATATCATTTATTTCCATCTTTTATTCAAGAATCCATAAGATAATACTCATGTTTCTGTTTAAATAGTTTGCAAATTCATATTAAAGAACTTTGATTTGATTGTTTAGAATCCTATCTACATGCTCACTTTTTAATGATGTAAAAATACAGCTAAAGAACTTATTGATGAACATAACGTAAAAGCCATTTTAGGAGGTCATACATGGGAAGAAGCATCTGCAATAGCCGATGTTATCAGTGAATCCGATCATGACATCCCCATTTTCCTTTCGTTAGCAAGCACACCTCCCTTGCAAGCAACGGACCAATGGCCATTCTTCATTCAATCCGCATCTACACAATCCACACAGATGAATGCAGTGGCTGCAATTCTACAGTCATGGAGCATACATGAAGTCACTCTCATATACGAAACCTCACATCTAGCCTCGGCATCAGCAGCGATCATCTCTTACCTCTCTCAGGCATTTCGTCGAACAGCTGGTGAGCTAACCCATATCCTACCACTAACATCAGGTTCATCCTCCCTCAATGAAGAGCTTAAGGTACTCAAGACACAACAACGTAAAGTCTTTGTAATTCATACATCTCTGGACCTCGGGGTTAGCTTGTATCAAACAGCCAAAAAGATAAATATGACCGGAGATGGGTATCTATGGATCACAACAAACGAAATCACAGATCATTTTCATTCAATCAACTCCTTCAAGATTTCTTCACTGAAAGGTATTCTCGGGGTCAAAACCTACTTCCCCGAAAACACACAGGAATTCCTAAACTTCCGAAAGAGATTCCGGCGAAAGTTTACTCACGATTACCCCGATGAACAACAAGAAGACCCAGGAATCTTTGCCGTACAAGGGTATAATGCAGTGAAATTGTTGAAACAAACTTCACATGAAAACTCCGATCACCGGAGACAAACTCCGGCGACTACAGTGGAGATTGTTTACATAACAGGAAAGGGATATCACAGCGTGTATTGGACCGAAGGATTAGGGTTTTCAGAGAATGTTGAAGATGACACCAATGGAGCAACCGATGCAATCACATACACTCATTCTATTGATGGATTGAAACAAGCTCTTTTTCCGATGCAACCGTGGTATGCTCATCGACGTCGCCGGAGTCTCGCCGGAGTTTCAGGGGATAGGATGAGGGTCGGTGTTCCTGGTAAATCTTTGTTCAAGCAATTCGTGAATGTTGAGTTTGATCACGAGAAGAATCAAACGAAGTTTGATGGATTTGTGATTGCAGTTTTTGATGAAATGATGAGAGAAATGAAGCTTCCATATGAGTACTTTTCATACATTGGTTCTTACGATGATTTGATGAAGCAAATTCCTGAAGAGGTAGATGTCATTAGTCATAAATTCATAATAAGCTAGTTTTCAGGGTGTTCAGCATATCTGATATCCGAAGAAAGTATTTTATTGGTACACCCATTTAGTTTTCATTCTCTTTATCTTTCTATACATAAATACATATAGATATATGAAGAGATATAAAGACAATAAGGTGTTTAAATAACAAAAATGAGTGTTTGTATAACACAATCATATTCAAAATCCGATCTGTATCCGAATCCGAATAAATCAATCCGAATTCTTATTCGGATCGGATCTCATCTGAATCCGAATCCGAATTCCTTATTCGGATTCCAGATCTGATTTCGAATATCATAATTTTTTTATTCGGATTATTCGAATATCCGATTAATCCGAACAAGAATTCAACTATGTTTCTAACCAAATACTCATTACTCAACTATCTATTATATTTTCAATTCAGTACTCAAGAATCTTGACACATTCTAGTTCTCTAATCCTAAACAATTATGCAATAACCGACTGTCGTTTTAAATTAGAGATTCTAATATTCGAGTTCTATACAATTACGTATTATGTGTTTAATTTTGAATTTGTGTTCAAGTCAAATTTGTATTTTCTGGTTTTATATCTTTTATTGTGATTTAAACTTATAAAATATTAAAAATAAAAAATTAGCAAAAAAAATAAATAAATAGAAACAAAAAATAGATAAAAATGTTATTTGGTTTAATTGGACTATTTGGATAAATTCGGATTATTCGGATATATCTGAATCCGATCCGAATTGAATTCGGATAGATTCGGATCGGATAGAAATATCCTTATTCGGATCGGATCAGATTTCGGATAGGGTCCTGAAATTTTCAAATCCGAATAATACGTTATCGATCCGATGAACACCCCTATTAGTTTCTTTTGCAAGAGGAGGAACAAACTGCACCAAGTTCGTCCGGATATGTAATGTGTGTACTGTGACCTACACATCTGGTTATAGATCCGGATCATTTAGTTCTGTTCATATATTTTGCATGTATTGATTTGGTGTTTTTTCTTTTACTTTTTGGCTTAGAATTTTGACATCATCGCTGGTGATGTCACTATCATGTCAAGACGGCACGAGTATGTTGATTTTACGCAACCATACACTGAGTCGGGATTAGAGATGATTGTCCTGGTTAGGTCCCGGTTATCAAACCAGCCATGGTTGTTCATGAAGCCGTTTACGGATAAGATGTGGTGGTTATTAGGAGGGATCACTCTTTATAACGGCTTCATCATTTGGTTAATAGAAAGAAATCATTGTACTTATCTTCGAGGCTCAATTATAGACCAAATTGGAATCGTAATTTGGCTTGCATTTACGATGCTCTTCACTTTGCGAGGTAAAAACATTTAGTTTTGTTCAAAAGTTTCAAACTCCATAAATGGAATCCAAATACGTTATATTTGTTTGTCATTTAAGGTTATGATTGTTTTCGATCACAGGGGACAAGTTACATAGCAATTTATCAAGAATGGCAGTGGTTGTGTGGCTTTTTGTGGCATTAATTGTCACACAAAGCTACGTGGCTAGCTTAGCCAGCATGCTCACGGCTCAAAGGTTGGAACCAACAATAACTAGCGTTGAGGCGCTTAGGAACATGAATGCAACCGTGGGGTATTGCAATGGTTCGCTTGTCAATTACTACTTAAAAGATGTTTTGGGTTTTAATAGCTTTAAGGTCAAGAGCTATAACTCGACTCATGCATACGCTAAGGCCCTTAATAGTGGTGAAATCTCCGCTATCTTTCTTGAAGTTCCTGCAGCCAAAGTCTTTCTAGCTCAGTACTGCAAGAGCTTCATCAGAACTGGAGAGACATTCAAAGTTGGAGGCTTTGGATTTGTGAGTTCTCTTGATGATCAAAATTCCTCATAATACGATTTGTTTTTACATATTTGAAATTAAACATCTTATCACTAGTTTTATGGTTAAAAACTCCAAGCGTAAAGTGTTTTTTACAAAATTTAAAATGATTGTTAATACATCAAGAAAAAGGATAATATTATTTGGAATTTCAATGTTATGCATCAACCATTTTGACCTGAAAAGTCAAATGGTGTAGTTAATGAACAACTCACACTCTTATGCGACATGATTATGCTTTTTCAGGCGTTTCCTAGGCGATATTCATGGTTATCCGAGGCAAACAAAGCTCTAATGAATATATCAGAAAGTGGGAAGCTTAAAGAACTTGAAGATGCTTATCTTACATCTGAGAAATGTGTGGATGACCAATCTTCTCCAAATGGAGACGAGAGTCTTAGCCTTCGTAGCTTCTCAATACTATTTGAGTTGACTGGAGGGACATCAACGGTTGTCTTTGTCATCTACATTGTCACGAGCTTTAGAGAATTTAAAAAATCTAACCCAGAACTCAAGAATTTCTTTAAGTTGGTGTCATCCTATATAAAAGATCAAATAAAACGTTCATCTAGTGTAGTTGTCCCCGCAGAAAGCCCAGCATACCCTTCGGATGTGTCCGATTCATGGACTTGAGTTTATATCTATCGTCTGTACATACAAGAAAGCTCCTGACAATATATTATCATGTTAGGTTCTGACGCACGAATCAAGTACCATTGTTAATAAACGACAACAACAACTACAACTATATATTTTTTTCTTTTGATCCCATCTACATACAAGCACAAAATCAATATTGTGGATCACCTATAGCCTATTACAAAAGGAAAAAAAACTTCCTTTATAGATTATTTCTTTATGAACTCCTATAATCTATCTTCTTCATTCCTCAATCTTCATTATTGATCTTCGTCTTCCAAGATTCTACAGTACTAGAACACATTATTACTGGTGTTTATTATTGAACTCGCGAGATTAAACAATTAGACTTTTCTATGGTTTTCCTATATATATTTGGTGAGGTGTTGATACCAAAAATGAAGTGCACACCGCCTTTAACAAGGTTTGTGATTGGGCCTTGATTAGTGAAGCCAAAAGTTGACTAGTAATCACAATATATTTTTATCTCCGTACTCTAATAAAGGGTAAATGAGATGCCACGTGTTAACACCATATTTATTCTAATCAAACTTTTTATGATTCTCTTTCATATTAAATAACTACATTAATTATTAATAATATTATTTATTTATTTTTACATTATAACTAGTTTTTAATAAATTAAGAAAGAGATCTTTATATTAATTTATTTCTATAGAAATAGTTTTTTATAAAAAGAACTTTTTCTAAAAAATCAAACTATTTTTATGTAATATTTTAAAATTAGTTTTTTAAAGTAAGATTTTTTATTAAAAAATAATTAAAATAGGAAGTTATAGTAAGCAAATTATTAAAAAAGAAGTTTTTTAAACGTTATTTTGAAACAAAATATTTACTATATCTTTGAAAAAAAATAAAAAAATTTCAAAAGTTCATATTATTGTTTTATTACTTATATTTGTTATTATACGTAATTCCAATCATATCATGTCTCAGTATATCGTTTTATAATTAATAATTTTTATTATATTTAATATTTTTATTTATTTAACCCGTGTAATACACGAGTTTACTAAAGCTACTATATATATATATATATATATATAGGGGCCGGTTACTAACAAAGTATAATTTTCGTGCGAAGTGTACGAAGTCACCAGGGCGTGACACATGTTTTTTGACGTAAGGGTAGTTTCGTCCGCTCTATAATTACGCATAAATGGTATATAATTACGCAAGTTATATCTATTATTACGCAAAGTAAAATTACTCACGTTATTAAAAATAATTACGCAAGTTATATTTATAATTACGCAAGTTATATTATAATTACACAGGTTATGTTCATAATTACGTATTTAATAATCACGCAAGTTATACGCACAAAACATAAATGTTTTTAAAAAAAG
Source organism: Flaveria sonorensis (assembly GCA_025506505.1). Lineage (NCBI taxonomy): Eukaryota > Viridiplantae > Streptophyta > Magnoliopsida > Asterales > Asteraceae > Flaveria > Flaveria sonorensis. Next base: position 57,924,334 of record CM046435.1, read on the forward strand.
TGATGATTTTTTTTAAAAAGTATAGCAATACTATACTCAAATTAAAGAGAATAAAATGTTTGATTTTATGGTGTATTTTTTTTTTTAAAAAATAACTTCGTATAAAAAAGTTATATACGTTTAAAAAAACTAGGAGAATTTAAAAAAGTCAACAATTGTAGGCTATTTTCGAATTTACCCCTGCAGCAATCATTCCATGTGTGATTATTTCTCGTTTAATCTGAACCGTCCATCTCCTAAATCAATTGCTAAAATTACTTCGTACGCTTCGTACGATTTATTGCTTTGTATGTATATGTATGTATGTAGGAAAACCATAAAAAACTTTAGATGCCTAAATACGCACGTTAAGTTGGCTCAATAATAAATTTAATAATAATACATTCAAATATAGTGTATCATTCAATAACGTTTACTGCATCTTCGTTTATGCCATCAAAGCAAAGTACAAAATCAACCTGACTTTTATCATCAAATATCCAAGCAAAGGAGCTTTTGGTACGTAAGTGGGGTTAGACCAACTGGTTAAGATAAAGTACTCATTACATCTAAATAAGAGGAGGTCATCGGTTCAAGTCTCATTCTGAACAAAATACTCAGAGTTGAGCTAGGTTTTTTCTCAGCAATGGGTTTCCTTATGAGGGAGTTGGGGGTGTGGTCCCGACTGAAAAACAGATAGGTGAACCCGATTAAGATAACAATTATCCTTCGAAACAGGATCGTACGTTTGCTGTTAAAAAAAAAGATGGGGTCAAATATACTCCAATTAAAGCATTTCGTGTTGAATGATTTATTTAGTTGACCAAAATAATTTATATGATCATATGCACTAAATATATACATGACTTGGGTGACTTGTTGATCAATTATCCCATTTGAACCGTTTTCTTTTAAACTATTTCTTTTGCCGATCCACTAGTTAGAAACATAAAATAAACCAATATATTTTCTCTGATTTATAAGTAAATTTGTTATCCTAACGGATTACCTGTTGGGTAATTACCCGTCTAAGTATTGTTTTATATCGATACCCATTCTCATCATAAAATGCTCTAAAATTGTACATTATTATTGGGAATTTAGCGACCGGGTGGTTGAAGTTTTCAAGTTTACAGAAACTTGATAACAAAAAAGGATGATAGATGTCACTATATGGATGGATATTCAATAAAGCTAAATTATGTACAATTTATGTATTATAATCAAATTTGGGTTTTTTGGTGATAAAGTATTAGAATGGGCTTGAGCCCAACATCAATATCAAATATTAAAACCCAAACAGAAGTTACAATTAGTTTTCAACATTTTGATTTGGGATATATATTTAGTGGGCTCCTTGGGAGTGTTTTTTTTATTTTTTTTTTAACTTATTAACTTTTAAAAAGTTAAAAAATCATTTTATAGTGTTTGGTAATCTGATGGTTATGAGAAAAATAAGTTAATAAGTCACTTCATATTAACTTATTAACTTATTTGACAAGTCAATAAGTCAAAAAGTATTTTTCAAAAGTAATCCCAAACACCCCCTTACTCGTACATGAACGGAGGATGGGGTACGCACAGAAAACTCACAAACATTCAAATTCGTTCTTGAAGAAATTCTTAGTTTTATTCGATAAAACTTTTGGAGTGCCTCAAATCGGTTTTATCTAGAGAGTGATTTCTATCAAGACTCTAAGGAAATCCAAGTTACCATTTAATTTCATTCAGAAAATCCTTGCTCTTCTCTCAGATCTTCAACAATTACTATATATCTTTTGGTAGTATCATATAATCACAACTTATTGGAAATAATTTATAAGTAAAAATGTGATTAAAAATATATATATATCTATAAGGGTTTTTAGTGTAATTGTATCCCCGTATCATGATTTGTAGTTAAGGTGCTCATCTTATGTGGTTGAGAGTTCTAGTCCCATAGAGGCCGGACATTAATCTTTTAGTTCACAATGAAGACTGGTGTAGATAAAAGAGTAAGTTTAAATAGTGTGTATGTTAATCGTTCTAAAAAAGCTGTAAGCGATGTTTAATAAATCAAAACTTTCCATGTGCATATTTTTAATCTAGAATTATAGTCTTACCAATCCGCGGCAATAAAGACATACATTTTACAGGTCAAACTAATAAAAAATAACAACATTAGGAAAAGGAGAATCGATGTATGCTTACCCTCGGACTCCACTGTCTACTAGTTTGATATCAGTCTTCATGTAGTGGTCGAAACACATATACATGACTCTTGACTCTTGACTCTTGAATGATCAGATTACAATTCTTTACGAATATTGGGGAGATATGTTAACTTTGATAATGACACAACTCACAAGCTTATAGAAATTTGATATTAGTCTCCATATTAGTGACTTAGATAATTTTTTCCACACGTTTGAATGACTAATGAGCCAGACTAACTCAAACGTCTATGTATTCTACATCATTGACCATAGCTCTCCAGATTAACAACGTTTCAATTCAATCAGAGAAAGCTACAAGAAATTTCATGGGATACATCAAGTGACATACATTTGGCTACAAAGTGATTTTATTATATATTGAAATAGTCAAATCAGTGGGTGTAGTGTTGTTTTTTAAAGTATATCTCATTGAAGATGCATTATTTTACAACTTACCTGATCTTCTTGGTTACCTTTTGTTCTTGTTGTTGTCTTCACCAAGCATCACTGGCCACCGAAAAAGGATTCACTAGGATTGGTGTCGTTCTTGATCAAACGTCGAGACCTGGGAAAGAAGCCAAAGTGGCGATTGAAATAGCAATTCAAGATTTCAACAACGAAACTAATCAGCCTGCTATTTTATATCTTCAAAATTCTCGAAGCAAACCAATACATGCAGCTATTGCAGGTAAATCATTGATTTTACATTTGGTTATTCAAGCATTCAAGCAATAACTCTATGCTTTTGTTTAGAATCCTAACCACATGCTCACTTTTTGATGATGTGAAATTACAGCTAATGAACTAATTGATAAACATAAAGTGCAAGCCATCTTGGGTGCTCATACCTGGGAAGAAGCATGTGCAATAGCCAACGTTATCAGTGAATCTGATCATGACATCCCCGTTTTCCTTTCGTTAGCCAACACACCTCCCTTGCAAGCAACCGATCAATGGCCATTCGTCATTGATCAATTCGTAATCAGACAATCCACACAAATGAATGCAGTGGCTGCAATTTTACAGTCATGGAGTATACGTCAAGTTACTCTCATATACGAAACTTCACATCTAGCCTACTCTTCCTCAGCAATTGCCTCTTATTTCACTCATGCATTTCGTCAAATAGGTGGCGAGCTAACTCATATCTTACCACTCACAACAGGCTTATTCTCCCTCAATGAAGAGCTTAAGGTGCTCCAGGCACAACAATGTAAAGTCTTTGTAATTCATACATCTCACGAACTCGGGGTTACCTTGTTTCAAACAGCCAAGAAGATGAATATGATCGGAGATGGGTATCTATGGATCTCAACTAATGGAATCACGGATCTATTTCATTCTATTGATTCTACCGTGATTTCTTCACTAAAAGGTATGGTGGGAGTCAAAAGTTACTTCCCTGGAAGCACACAAGAGTTTCTAAATTTCAGGAAAAGATTCCGACGAAAGTTCATGTTAGATTACCCAGAAGAAGAGCAGGACGAACCTGGTATCTTTGCCATGCAAGGATACAATGCGATGAGATTTTTAAAACAAAGTTCACCTGAAAACTCCGATCACCGAAGACAAACTCCAGCAACTACAGTGGAGATTGTTGAAGTGATTGGTAAGGTATATCACAGCCTGTACTGGACTGAAGGATTAGGTTTTTCAGAGACCGTTGAAGATGACACCAATGGAGAAACCACTTACACACATTCAATCGATAACCTAAAGCAATCTCTATTCCTTGTGCAACCATGGTATGGTTATAGACGCCGCCGAAATCTAGCTGAAACTTCGGAGAATCGGATGAGGGTAGGCGTTCCTGGTCATTCTCTGTTCAAGCAATTCGTGAATGTTGAATATGATCCCAAGAAGAATCAAACTGTGTTTAGTGGATTTGTAATCGCGGTGTTTGATGAAATGATGAGAGAATTAAAGCAACCATATGAATACATATCATTCAATGGTTCTTATGATGAACTATTGATTCAAATACCTTTAAAGGTAATCAGCTTTAACAAACTATTATTTTTCAAGAACATCACCTAAATACACCATATATATTGATTTGATCTTTTTTTTTCTATGATCTTATTTTTGGATCAGAGATTCGATGCAGTAGCTGGGGATGTAGCCATCAGGTCAAGCCGGATGGACTATCTGGATTTCACTCAACCGTACACGGAGTCAGGTTTGGAGATGATCGTACCGGTTAGATCCAGATTATCAAACCAGCCATGGTTGTTCATGAAGCCATTTACAACAAAAATGTGGTGGTTAATAGCAGCAATCACTCTTTATAATGGCTTCATTGTCTGGTTAATCGAAAGGGCTCATTGTCAGTATCTCTGTGGCTCAATGATAAACCAAATTGGAATCATCATTTGGCTTGCATTTACAACACTCTTCACTTTGCGAGGTAGTAAACGAGTTTTTTAATTTGTCTGAAAGTTTTAAAACCAACAATGTTATCTTTTTCGTTATTTGTACAGGTGAGAAGTTGCATAGCAATTTGTCTAGAATAGCAGTGGTTGTGTGGCTCTTTGTGGCACTAATAATCACACAGAGTTATACATCTAGCTTAGCGAGCATGCTCACCGCTCAAAGGTTGGAACCAACAATAACCAGCATTGAGGCACTCAGGAACATGAATGCAACAGTGGGATACTGCAATGGCTCGCTTGTCCATCATTACTTGAAAGATGTTTTAGGTTTTAATAGCTTCAAGGTCAAGAGCTATAACTCAACTCATAGATACGCTGAGGCCCTTTATAGTGGTGAAATCATGGCCATCTTTCTTGAAGTTCCTGCGGCCAAAGTCTTTCTAGCTCAGTACTGCAAGAGCTTCATTAGAACCGGAGAGACATTCAAAGTTGGAGGCTACGGATTTGTAAGCTCTTTTGCTTAAAATTCCTCATAATCCTATACAGTCTGACTTTTGGGATATTGTTTTGTAATTTCAGGCATTTCCTAGGAAATACACGTTGCTTTCCGAGGTAAACAAAGCTCTAATGAATGTATCAGAAAGTGTGAAGTTTAAACAACTTGAGGATGCTTATCTTACATCTGAGAAATGTCTGGACGGCGAATCTTCTTCGAATGTAGACGAAAGTCTTAGCCATCGCAGCTTCTCGGTATTATTTGAGATAACAGGAGGGACATCAACTGTTGCTCTTGTCATCTACGTCATCATTAGCATTAGAGAATTTAAAAAATCTAATGCAGAACTCACGAACTTCTTCATATTGGTGTCATCATTTATCAAAGACCAAATGAGAAAGTCATCTAGCGTAGTTGTTAATGCAGAAAGCCTTTAGCCGGTTGCGTACCCAGTAATTCTTTTCTTGTGTAACGTTTATTTGGGATTTTCTGATGGCTATCAACTTGATTATACACTTTTTGTTCGGATGTGGTCTGGTTGTTATAAAAACTCAAAACCTATCATTATTCAAATTCAATATCCTAACTAATGGTTATATGAGTTTAAGTATGTAAATAAGTTTAGTTTATAATTTTGTAACAATGTTTGGATAACTTCTTTTATTTGGTTTTATATTTGTTTATTTTTTCTTGTAGAAGCGTGTGGTTTTGAAAAGTATGTAAAACATAATGTTCTTTAACATAAGTTTGCAAGAACTTAGATAAGCAATATTAACATAGGTAAGGATTCATAAACTATAAAAATCCGTATAACCTAAAACAAATAAGAATGTATAACTAAAAGAAAATTAACTGGCTTTAATAATTAGTAATTCTCCTATATGTTAATAAAAAAAAGTTGAGGAACAGTAATTTGATGATTTTAAGCCGTTCATTATATATCAACGGCCATAGATTTACAGTGGTGTTCAAATTGAGGGGAGCTTGACACGTATATTGGGGTGAAGATCACACGCGTCCGGCTTCCCTTTGCAATGGTTTGCTGCCCATCATTCCCCATAGGAGAGAGGAGACATGCTTGTGGCTACTCCGGAAAGTGTTAGTGGCGAAGTTTCCGGTGGTGTTGAAGCTGTCGTCGTACCTGTAGAAACAGAGGCGTGATTGGGTCTTCGACCGGGGGTTGCAGGCTTTCGGAGGCTCTGGGGGTGTTGCGAGACTACACCGGCGATCTTTGCAGGTGATATTCAGGTAAGATGATGATTGATTTGGGTTGTAGTGACATCTGAAGACATCCATGAAATAATATCTAACCCTAATTTCTCGAGTTCTACCCCCAATAATTTATCCAGATCTGAAGTCCGTAAACGAGGTGACAGGTTAACAAGGTGCAAAACACAGGACTGAAATTATATCCAAGTTTCTGAATTTGATTAAAGGAAATTAACAATCTTTATTATTGTGTTTTTTGTCACAGGCATATTATTTTATGTAGTTTATTTATCTCTAATATTTATGCACAAAGTTCAAATCACAATAAAACACATGTTTTCCAACTGATTTCATCTTTGATTCGAATGTCTGCACTTCCTGTCCCTGATTATGGCTAATGGAGTCGAATTGCTTGAATTAGATTTTGATATAATTTGGTCTCTCAACCCGGGCTACGCCTGTGTTTTGCTTTGGTTGTTAGCATTTCTGCGACCCTATGACTAAATGCTTTACTTATTTGTCTTTTTTGCATTGCGTTAGTTATTTATATTGAAATGTACATGTAAGTTAATAACATAACATGCAATTATGCAATCGGGGCTTGAACATTTTTATGGTGGGTGGGTGGGGGATGTCCAAACTGATTGCTTAGCTCAAGGTAGTTTCTATTTTTTTTTAAATAAAAAAACTAAGCGTTTATCTTTTATATGATTTATGGTTTGATGAGTTGACATGATTAATTTTGGATTAATGGCATACTTCTCTTGTATTTTTTTTAATTCATGCTTATGTTATACTGTTGACAACCAACTCCTAATTTATGTATTATTTTATCCAATGAACCAATATGCTAATAGTTTGTGCTCCATATTATGTGTATATCCAACAAATTTCAATTTTACCGGACGTGTGGTTTACGCGTGCCCTGATGAGGAGATCATCAAAGCTGAAAGTTGGTGAGCTCATCATGAATTAGGTCAGGGTGGCTGGTGGTTTCGGGATCCCGTGGAAAATGCTTCTTTTATGCCTCGAGTATTAGATACACCTCGTGTTCATTCGGTAATTCTAATCCCAACATGTAGACGGTTCCTTTTCCCCCCGGATCAATGAAGAAGGGAGAATTTGATTCTTCCGAGCCCCCGCAAGAAGGCTTTATTATCATGGAAGCCCTTTCCTTACTCCTCAATATAGTCTATGAGAACGTTTGTTTTTCTGACCAAGTCTCATGGCTTTAGGAGGGGGCGGCCCCCTACCCTATCTGTGCTTTCTCTCTTCTGCCATGTCTGTTACTGGCTGTCATGGATGGGTCACCCTTTTGGTTGGAGCGCTTTGGTTACGTGTTCTTCCTTTGCTGATTGAGTGCCATACTTCATTACATGGTGCATCAAAAGGGTGATAACATTACCTTCCATTTCTCAGATTAAAGGTCTTGCTCACATGTTTAGTACTTAACTTGAGCGAGATTTGGGCTGTAACATATTTCAACCGGTCTAAACAAGCCAATCTTGGAGGTCAAAATGGTTATATTGCTGTCCAAACCTTCACATCCTACAAAACATAAAGTCAGTAACACAAAGACAAGTCTCTAAATGCATTTCATAAGTCGTCATTAAGGCAGCAACTCTAGCTATGTTCGTTGGTTGTTATCTGAAAAGATATGCTCAAAAGGTTATCATATTGTTGGTGAGTTCGCAAGTTTAAATAATAAACAAAAATTGATGCTGTGCAATAGTTTGGTAGGACATAAGTGTATACAGTTATAAGCAAGCAATATCACATGTGAACATGAGCCTCACAACTAAACCTATGACGTACACACAGATCTTGTCGGAACATATTCACCCTAGGGCCCGTCCGTGGCCACTGTCAGTCCCATTATTAAACACGAGTAAATATATATGTATATAATTAGTACTTATATATGTAACCTTTCGTGTTTTCGTTAATTGATAGTTAACCTTGTTATGTTCTGGTAAGGACCATTTATGTCATTAAGAAACTATATGGGTTGTTTATGAATGTTTCTTTTATGATGCATTAATTCATTAATATATGAGTTAATAATTGTTTTAATATATAAAACATAATAATAATAGTTAAAATAAGATAAAAATAATAATAATAATAATAGAAATAATAATTTATAAGAGTTAAATAATTAACAAGTTTAAAACTTAAAGTTTAATTAAGTTAGGGGTCTTTAAGACAATTTACAAACTTAAAATAGAAGTTTTGTATTTAAAATAATAATAAGTAAACTACAGGGACTAAAGCTGTAATTTAGTTTAAACTAGAAATAAAACTTTGGATTAAAAGGTGTAATATTAAAACCTCAGGGACCAAAGGTGTAAATTGTAAAACCCAACCCCCAAACACCCGATTTTCCGGTGGGAGCTCCGGCCGAGCTCCGGCCACCCCAAATCGGTCGATATAACCGAATTTAACTCAATTAAACCACACCATTACAGTCGCGGAACCGTTTCGAACTTGAACACGCACCTTAATTGCGTTTAGACGTCGGTTATGAACCCAATCGGTTTGAATAACCGAAGCTTTTAATCATAGAGCCGTTCGAACATTAAAACTCAATAATAATCAAATTAAATGTGTCATAATCGAACTTTAACTAATCCTAAGCTTCCATCAATCTCAATTTCACCTGAAACTCACACGAACATCACATTCGATCATCCCCTTCATCGCGACCTGCAACATCAGTGTTCTTGCATCTCCAGTCATTCTAATTAAAATTGATAAAGGGCTTTCAATCACCGAGACCAGTAGAAGCTATCTGTGCAACTAATTTGATTATTAACATCATTTACAACCCGAACCAATCTCGACATAGCCGCGACTTGTTCTTCGTCTTGCTCACCATCGATTCGACTCTGATTCGGGTAATTAAACATAGTTATCTACTCGTTTTTACATGGGGAACAAAAGCCCCATGATTATCATCGTTATCAATATCGATTTATGCATCAATTTGGTCCTAAATCATTCTAGGGTTTATGTGATTTGGGGATTTCATCTGATTTATGTGTTTTAAGATAGGGGAACTGGATTCCAGCAGGCATAGGCTACCCAGCCTACTGGTTAAGCGCGTGTTACCCCATCCTTGAGGTCCCGGGTTCGAACCCGGGCACCCTCAACCTATTTTTTTAAGGGTTTTCTGCAATTATTTTAATTACAGAAATTTTTAATTATTATAAAAATCAATTTTTGTAAACTTTAATTAATTTAAAAGGGACCAAATTATTTTCTGCAATTTTTTTTAAAAAAAAAAAAAAAAATTAAATACTTATATAATCTTTTAATAAAACAATATAACAAGATTATTTTTAATTATTTCTTATAAAATGGATTCAAAATGATAGTCTAACTTAATAAATTATTATTGGCCCAAACGTTAATTTTAGTTTAATCGTGTTATTTAAATAATCATAGAAATTATTTACACTTTATATTTAATTATTATAAATGCTTTAATTATCTAATGGTATAATACTTTTCATTGAAATAAAATATAAGTGATTCCATTGTTAAATTTTATCTAAATCAAAAAAACCCCAAACCTCACTTGAAACCCTAGTTCACGTTTAATCGTTAATCTTGTTGTTAAACTTAATCTTGGAATATACACATTTAGGTAACTTGTAAAAGAAATCGTTGGAGCACCATTTACATTACTCGATATTACCTTTAACATCAACTTATATCATGTGAGTTTTCCATGCCCCTTTTTACTTTATTTCACACTTTTTGGGGTGAAACATGTTAACTTTATGAACTTGCACTTGTAAACATCTTGATACTTGTAAATGCACGAGCAATTCATCTATGAACTTTGTCATGGTTATTTGTAATATTGTGAGCTTTATATGATGAATATTATATGTTGACAATCATTAACTATTGCTAGCCTGGCGACGTCATAGATCTATGGGCCTGACAAGCCTATTTGGTGCTAAAGCCGAGGTTATTGCCGGCTCCTAGTGTCGTATTCTTGAGCACTATGGGAACCAAGTACACTTAGCTAATCGTTAAACTTGTAAATGATATTCTTGGTCAAGGTTTGATTGTAGCTATATGTTATCTATAAACTTGCTTATTTCGTAACCATTGACATGAATTGCTACTTGTAAACTTTTATATATATATATATATGTATGCTTAACCCATGGAAACTCACCAACTTTTAAAGTTGACCTTTTATTTTTAACATGTTTCAGGAAATGCACAAGGTTGATGATTATCTTTGAAGCATGCCTACACCTAGGATTTGGACCTAGAAAAAATAAATAAAATAACTTGAGACTTGAAAGTTGAACTTTGTTTATCTTTGTTTGTTGAGACATTTGGTTGTAAGGTTTATTTCAACTATTGAATTTTTATATTTACAATTTATGGTAGTGTTATGTGGCTGTGAACAATCTTAACCCTCACATCTCGACGTTTCCGCCGTTAAGGTTGGGGTGTGACAGATTGGTATCAGAGCCCATAACTATAGGGATTTAGGTTATTAGAAATGGTGACCTAGACTATAGTTGATGCATGAACCTCATAAGAAAAATCTTTATGATCTTGTAATATATTTTGTTGCATGCTACATAATGCTACTTGTTAAGGAGGGCCTCTTAATGTGCAACTTGATGCCTTTAGTTAGGATTGCCTTATAATTGAGAAACTTGGTTGTCTTGTCTCCTCTAAAACTTATTCTTAATCCTTTATTCTCTCGGCGATGAAATATCTTAAACTTATTCTCGACGACACGGGGGAACGTAAGCTTTATATCAAAAGGTTCAAATCTTTAGACTTTATGACTAATCCATGAAAATCTCATCAAGGTTTTAATTCCATGAACCTAAAGAAATATTGTGTGACACATAGACACCTGTATTCTGGATTTCCTGGCAAAAAGCCTTCGGGCTAAGGTAAGCATTTCGCATAAATCCCGTGGGACTAGTTATGCTTACCTGGGGATTTCTGGGATGAGTGATAAACTATGGTCAATATACACAAGTTTCTAAGGCAATTGGAGTTAACTCACCTTGACGTGTCAACGTTTCCAAATGGTAATGAGTACCAAATGGAATCATTCCATATGTGTTTTACAAGTCTTGAAAAATCTTTGTTTTATTATCTTTATCTCCAAATTTCTGTGACTAACGTATTTTATATCCAGCATGTCTCGTCATCATGGAAAGCGTGGTAGCTCCGACCGCAAATTAGCCGCCATGATTGCCCGTCAAATGGCTGCCGTCATTCCGACCATGGTTGCTGAACTGAGTAGCACCTTGATGACCAACGCTAGTGACAACACTAATGGCAATGGGCAAGGGAGAATAGTGCAAATCAAGGAAGAAACAACCAACCCTGCACGTTTAAGCACTTCAACTCGTGCAAACCCACTAGCTTTAGTGGGAAGGAAGGAGCCACTGGACTTCTCGAGTGGTTTGAAAGTATGGAGAACACCTTCATCAACTGTGAGTGTCCCGAGGCACTCAAAGTCCGTTATGCCACAAGTGTTCTTCAACAAAGAGCACTTACGTGGTGGAATAGTGAGAAGAGGAATCGTGGTGCTGATGCTGTGTTGGCACTCACTTGGGAAGAATTCAAGAACATTGCCATCCAAAAGTTCTGCCCGAGAAGTGAGTTGCAAAAGCTGGAGGAGGAGTTTTGGAACCTCAAGCAAGATGGTGGAGATCATTTGGCCTATTCAACTAGGCATCACGAGTTGAGCATCCTGTTACCTCACATGGTTGACACAGTTCCTAGGAACATTGAGAAGTTCATCAAGGGGGTGCCACCTCAAATCCAAGATGCCGTGGTGGGAAGTAGACCCACAACTTTGGAAGATGCCATTACCATCACCGCTCAACTTACTGAAAACCATATTCGAGCGGGCACCTTGTCTGTCAAAGGGGCTAAAAAGACTGAAAAGGCGGTCCCTGAAGCAGCTAAGGAGAATAAGAATGAACCGTCTTACAACAACAAGAAACGCAAGTTCACACCGGCGCGTAATTTCGCTGTGGCTACACCCAAAGTACCTCAAAGACAACCCGCTCCTGGTACACAAGCACCTGCTGCTAGAACCTATGCTGGTCCTCTACCATTGTGCAATGTCTGTAAGTATCATCATGCGGGTAATACCCCGTGCCGTATCTGTACACTGTGTGGTAAGTATGGACATTTGGTGGCTACTTGTCACCGTGCACCAAACAATGCCGCGTTAGTTGCCAATCGTGCTTGCTACAACTGTGGGGAACCTGGTCATTTTCGCCCACAATGCCCTCGTCTTGCGGGTAACGTACCACAAGCTCGAGGACGTGCCTTCAACATCAATGCAAACCAAGCACAGACTAACAACGATGTGGTGAACGGTATGTCAAATCCAACCCCAACTTTATGATCCAAGTACTTTTGTTGCTTTACCTGTATCGTAAACGTCTTTAAAACTGAACAGGTATGTTTCTTATTAATAATTCTTATGCCTACGTTCTATTTGACTCTGGAGCCGATAAGAGTTTTGTCTCGATAGAATTTGAGCCTATACTTGCTAAGCCACATACGAAACTAGAAAGACCTCTTACTGTCGAAGTCGCCGATGGAGAACCCATCACCGTTGGTGTCGTTATTCGTGATTGCATTTTGAGCCTAAACGAGCATGATTTCTTTATCGACCTTATTCCTATGAAACTTGGAAGTTTGACGTTATCATTGGCATGGATTGGTTAGCTAAACATCATGCGGAAATTATTTGTTTCGAGAAGTGCATTCGAATTCCTTTGCCTTCGGGGGATACATTGAAAGTATTTGGCGAAAAATCATCCAAAGGACTCAAACTCATGTCGTGTACTCAAGCCCGAAAATGTCTAAGCAAGAATTACATGGCTTTCTTGGCTTACGTGGTCAACACGAAAGTCAAAGGGAATGATCTTAAGAAGGTCCCGATTGTACGAGACTTTCCTGAAGTGTTTCCCGATGACCTTAGCGGTTTACCTCCCGTGCGTGAAGTCGAGTTTAAGATCGATTTAATTCCGGGAGCGAACCCTGTGGCTAAATCACCATATCGACTTGCACCGTCAGAAATGCAAGAGCTGGCCAGTCAACTTCAAGAACTGTCCGACAAAGGCTTTATCCGACCTAGCTCATCGCCTTGGGGTGCACCTATTTTGTTCGTGAAGAAGAAAGATGGATCATTTCGTATGTGCATCGATTATCGTGAGCTTAACAAACTTACCATCAAGAACCGCTACCCTCTTCCTCGCATCGATGATCTTTTTGACCAACTTCAAGGAGCTGCTATTTTCTCAAAGATTGATTTACGTTCTGGCTATCATCAATTACGAGTTCATGATGATGATATCCCAAAAACTGCGTTCCGTACCCGATATGGACACTATGAGTTCATGGTGATGCCCTTTGGTTTAACGAATGCTCCTGCTGTCTTTATGGATCTCATGAATCGAGTATGCAAGCCGTATCTAGACAAGTTCGTGATTGTCTTTATTGACGACATACTTATCTACTCCAAGTCCAAAACCGATCACGAACACCACCTGCGACAAGTTCTTGAGCTATTGAAGAAAGAACAACTATACGCAAAGTTCTCAAAGTGCGAATTTTGGCTTGAGGAGGTCCAATTTCTAGGACATGTGGTGAATAGTCAAGGAATTCACGTTGACCCTGCAAAGGTGGAAGCTGTGAAAAATTGGTGTGTTCCCACAACTCCAACCGAAGTTCGTTCTTTCCTTGGTCTTGCTGGGTATTATCGTCGTTTCATTGCCAACTTCTCTCGAATCGCGAAACCGCTTACTTCCTTGACCCAAAAGAATAAACCATTCGAATGGGGGTCTGAACAAGAGGGAGCCTTTGAATCCTTAAAGCACAAGTTGTGTAATGCCCCTATATTAACCCTTCCCGATGGGAACGATGATTTCACCGTATATTGTGATGCATCTAAACAAGGCCTGGTTGTGTTCTCATGCAACGAGGAAAGGTCATAGCATATGCATCGAGACAATTGAAGGTCCATGAGGTGAATTATACGACACATGATCTTGAACTTGGTGCTGTGGTTTTTGCCTTAAAGATTTGGAGGCATTACCTTTATGGGACGCAATGTATAGTCTACACCGATCACAAAAGCCTACAACACGTCTTCAATCAAAAGGATCTCAACATGAGACAACGACGTTGGGTTGAGTTGATTAGTGATTATGATTGTGACATTCGTTACCATCCTGGAAAGGCAAATGTCGTAGCCGATGCACTAAGTCGTAAGATTCATAATAAGATGATCTCGTTTCAAGAAATTCGCGAGCGACGACAATGGTTTGATATCTTGGGAGAATTTGATACTGAGATTCGTCTGGATGTTAATGAGACTACGGTGCTGCTACAAAATTTGAGGATTGAGAATGACATCGAGACTTGTATCATGGAGGCTCAACAAGCGGTTCAAGAAGGAGGAAAAATGGGAGAGGAATTGGAGTACAATCTTCGAGCTCAACTAGAAACGAAACCCAATGGGTTGATGTATTTCTTGAATCGAATTTGGGTTCCAAACCGTGATAATCTTCGTACCTTTATCATGAATGAAGCTCATCAAACTCGTTACTCAATTCATCCTGGTTCCGATAAGATGTATATGGATCTGCGTGGTCAATACTGGTGGCCTGGAATGAAGAAAGACATAGCAACTTACGTAGCTAAGTGTCTTACGTGTACAAAGGTTAAAGCTGAACATCAACGTCCTAGTGGATTGCTTGAACAACCCGAGATTCCCATGTGGAAATGGGAACACATATCCATGGACTTCATAACCAAACTACCTCGTACCTCTCGTGGTCATGATAGCATATGGGTGATTGTTGACCGATTGACCAAGTCGGCACATTTCATACCCATACGTGACACCTACAAAACGTCAAGGTTAGCTCGTATATACATTGATGAGATTGTGAGTCGTCATGGCGTACCTTTACATATCATATCCGACCGAGACGCTCGTTTCACTTCGCACTTTTGGTCGTCTATGCAAGAACTTTTGGGTACTCAACTGGATTTAAGCACGGCTTACCATCCTCAAACGGACGGTCAAACCGAGCGAACCATCCAAACCCTAGAGGATTTGCTACGTCTTTGTGTCCTTGATTTGGTGGTGACTGGGATACGCATTTACCTCTCGCGGAATTTTCGTATAATAATAGTTACCACTCGAGTATCAAAATGGCACCTTTTGAAGCACTCTATGGTCGTAAATGTCGTTCCCCGATCTGCTGGACTGACATTGGTGAAAATTTCATCACTGGTCCTGAGCTCATACAAGAAACAACCGATAAAGTTTCCCTGATTCGTGAGAACCTTGAAGTGGCTAGAAGTCGACAAAAAAGTTATGCCGATAAACGACGCAAGCCGTTGGAATTTCAAATTGGGGACATGGTTCTTCTTAAAGTCTCACCATGGAAGGGAGTCGTTCGTTTTGGGAAGAAGGGTAAATTAGCTCCACGATTTGTAGGACCTTTCAAGATCCTGAAAAGGATTGGGAAAGTGGCTTATAAACTGGAACTACCTTCCGATCTTAGCGGGGTTCATCCTGTTTTCCATGTCTCAAATTTGAGAAAATGTTTGGCTGATGAAAGTCTGTATGTCCCATTAGATGACATCCAGATCGACGAGTCATTACATTTTGTGGAGAAACCCGTTGAAGTCATGGACCGCATTATGAAGAAGACTAGGACCACTACTACCCCAATCGTCAAGGTTCGTTGGGAAAATAAGCGTGGACCTGAGTTTACTTGGGAGCGTGAGGAGCATATGAAGATGAAATACCCGTATTTGTTCGTCTAGTTCAATCTTAATTTCGGGACGAAATTCTTAAAAGTTGGGGAAACTGTAACCTTTCGTGTTTTCGTTAATTGATAGTTAACCTTGTTATGTTCTGGTAAGGACCATTTATGTCATTTAAGAAACTATATGGGTTGTTTATGAATGTTTCTTTTATGATGCATTAATTCATTAATATATGAGTTAATAATTTGTTTTAATATAATAAAACATAATAATAATAGTTAAAATAAGATAAAAATAATAATAATAATAATAGAAATAATAATTTATAAGAGTTAAATAATTAACAAGTTTAAAACTTAAAGTTTAATTAAGTTAGGGGGTCTTTAAGACAATTTACAAACTTAAAATAGAAGTTTTGTATTTAAAATAATAATAAGTAAACTACAGGGACTAAAGCTGTAATTTAGTTTAAACTAGAAATAAAACTTTGGATTAAAAGGTGTAATATTAAAACCTCAGGGACCAAAGGTGTAAATTGTAAAACCCAACCCCCAAACACCCGATTTTCCGGTGGGAGCTCCGGCCGAGCTCCGGCCACCCCCAAATCGGTCGATATAACCGAATTTAACTCAATTAAACCACACCATTACAGTCGCGGAACCGTTTCGAACTTGAACACGCACCTTAATTGCGTTTAGACGTCGGTTATGAACCCAATCGGTTTGAATAACCGAAGCTTTTAATCATAGAGCCGTTCGAACATTAAAACTCAATAATAATCAAATTAAATGTGTCATAATCGAACGTTTAACTAATCCTAAGCTGCCATCAATCTCAATTTCACCTGAAACTCACACGAACATCACATTCGATCATCCCCTTCATCGCGACCTGCAACATTAGTGTTCTTGCATCTCCAGTCATTCTAAATTAAAATTGATAAAGGGCTTTCAATCACCGAGACCAGTAGAAGCTATCTGTGCAACTAATTTGATTATTAACATCATTTACAACCCGAACCAATCTCGACATAGCCGCGACTTGTTCTTCGTCTTGCTCACCATCGATTCGACTCTGATTCGGGTAATTAAACATAGTTATCTACTCGTTTTACATGGGGAACAAAAGCCCCATGATTATCATCGTTATCAATATCGATTTATGCATCAATTTGGTCCTAAATCATTCTAGGGTTTATGTGATTTGGGGATTTCATCTGATTTATGTGTTTTAAGATAGGGGAACTGGATTCCAGCAGGCATAGGCTACCCAGCCTACTGGTTAAGCGCGTGTTACCCATCCTTGAGGTCCCGGGTTCGAACCCGGGCACCCTCAACCTATTTTTTAAGGGTTTTCTGCAATTATTTTAATTACAGAAATTTTTAATTATTATAAAAATCAATTTTTGTAAACTTTAATTAATTTAAAAGGGACCAAATTATTTTCTGCAATTTTTTTTAAAAAAAAAAAATTAAATACTTATATAATCTTTTAATAAAACAATATAACAAGATTATTTTAGTTATTTCTTATAAAATGGATTCAAAATGATAGTCTAACTTAATAAATTATTATTGGCCCAAACGTTAATTTTAGTTTAATCGTGTTATTTAAATAATCATAGAAATTATTTACACTTTATATTTAATTATTATAAATGCTTTAATTATCTAATGGTATAATACTTTTCATTGAAATAAAATATAAGTGATTCCATTGTTAAATTTTATCTAAATCAAAAAAACCCCAAACCTCACTTGAAACCCTAGTTCACGTTTAATCGTTAATCTTGTTGTTAAACTTAATCTTGGAATATACACATTTAGGTAACTTGTAAAAGAAATCATTGGAGCACCATTTACATTACTCGATATTACCTTTAACATCAACTTATATCATGTGAGTTTTCCATGCCCTTTTTACTTTATTTCACACTTTTTGGGGTGAAACATGTTAACTTTATGAACTTGCACTTGTAAACATCTTGATACTTGTAAATGCACGAGCAATTCATCTATGAACTTTGTCATGGTTATTTGTAATATTGTGAGCTTTATATGATGAATATTATATGTTGACAATCATTAACTATTGCTAGCCTGGCGACGTCATAGATCTATGGGCCTGACAAGCCTATTTGGTGCTAAAGCCGAGGTTATTGCCGGCTCCTAGTGTCGTATTCTTGAGCACTATGGGAACCAAGTACACTTAGCTAATCGTTAAACTTGTAAATGATATTCTTGGTCAAGGTTTGATTGTAGCTATATGTTATCTATAAACTTGCTTATTTCGTAACCATTGACATGAATTGCTACTTGTAAACTTTTATATATATATATATGTATGCTTAACCCATGGAAACTCACCAACTTTTAAAGTTGACCCTTTTATTTTTAACATGTTTCAGGAAATGCACAAGGTTGATGATTATCTTTGAAGCATGCCTACACCTAGGATTTGGACCTAGAAAAAATAAATAAAATAACTTGAGACTTGAAAGTTGAACTTTGTTTATCTTTGTTTGTTGAGACATTTGGTTGTAAGGTTATTGCAACTATTGAATTTTATATTTACAATTTATGGTAGTGTATGTGGCTGTGAACAATCTTAACCCTCACATCTCGACGTTTCCGCCGTTAAGGTGTGACAATATACACACCACTATATATATAGTGAGACTAAGGGGCGAAGCTGCTTACTTGATAGAGTAAGGAATTTATACCCTTTGGATTCATTTGGATTCACTTAAAAGAGAGTTTTTTTTAACTAAATTGATACAAATTTTATGCCCTCATGGTGCTTGGATTCTTAACCCCTATGTTTGGTTACTAGTGCATATACGAGAAGACCATGAAAGGTTTTTAAGTATTATCTTACTTTTATATTTTTCTCTTGATAATTTTCACAAACCCCTCACCTGCTTCCATCATATATACTTACTAATATACAACCCATTGTGAGGTGAGATTCCAACCTATTGCCTTCCAGTTTTCTAACATCTCTTTAGAAAAAATAGAATTTAATAGGGGTTTGTTTAATTATGCAATATTTCTAAATTCTAAAATGTATATGATGTTTTCACAAATATGATTATTTGAGCACTATTCCACTTTGTTAGTTAGAGCAACTATAGTAATATGTGTTGTAGGCTTTTTAGCTAAAGCATACTAAGTTATGTGTATTTCTTGAATTCTTTACCAAGTCTTTGAATGAAAGAGAGAAAATGATTATGTAACAACCACTACCAAAAGTTAAAATAAATCAATATAACAACATAGCTTTCTTTTGTGTTATTGCAGGTTTCGTTTTACTTCGTGGCCTTCCCCGCTATGAATTCCTAGCTACGATACCAGCATCGCCATCTTCCATCTACATGAAGGTTGTTTCGTCATCTTAGTATTTTGGTTTGTATGAACATTTTTCTATTGAAAACTTATTCAAGTTTGAAGAAATTTAGTGACTTGATTTTGTGTTTTGTTATGTGGATTTGATGGAGTTTTGACAACGTTATATTCTTTAATTTGCAGATGATGAGGGTATTTCATGGATTATTTATTTATTTGTTCCTCTGGTTTCATATCCATTTTTAGAAAATAATAAGTCATTATTTGCTATAAAAAACGGTGGATACACAGGTTTAGCCTTATACATCCACTGACAGATTTCAGATGGAACTGTCCGTCGCTGAACCTAAGTTATCGAATAGTGTAATCTAATATCTTATTTTAGTTATTTATCTGTATCTATTTTGGTTTGTATGATCATTTTTCTATTGAAAACTTATTCAAGTTAGAAGAATTTAGTGACTTGATTTTGTGTTTTGTTATGTGGATTTGATGGAGTTTTGACAATGTTATATTCTTTAATTGCAGATGATGAGAGTATTTCATGGATTATTTATTTATTTATTTATTTGTTCCTCTGGTTTCATATCCATTTTTAGAAAATAATAAGTCATTGTTTGCTATAAAAAAATGGCTATTCTCTGTTGGCTAATTGGTCGTCCCGTTCTAAGGAAACACCGTCGGATAGATATCGGGTATGTGATAGAAATAATATTTGTGATGTAATATGATAGAGTAATTGAATACATACTTTGTAGTGATGTATTATGCTTGTGTTTTGCTAGAACTTGATGTTTTCCTTGGTGTTTTTGTGTTGTAGCCGAAATCAAAAGAAAAGAAAGAGGGGGTTAATTTTTGGATTAAATAGATCAAGAGGATTTGTTAGTTTGAAAAAGAATGAAGATGGTATGAATGGAGACGGGAGAAAATCTGTCCACAAGAGGGAAAATGGTAAAGAATATTGTCAAATATTTATCTTTTGATCAAACAAGAGTATTTTATTGGGCACAATATAGTATATTGTTTTGGTTTTGATGAAATTTAGACTATATTTTAATAATTTGTACAGATTGCATTCTTGAAAATGAGGAAATTTGATTTTGTTGGATTTGTATATATGTATAGATGTATGCAGTACTACGTAGTATATATGGTATAGATTAATTGTTAAACAAATATACATATGTATACTAGGTTAGGACCCGTGTACTATACGGCTGATTAAAATAATATGTCACAAGATTTCAGATTTGAATTTAGATTAATTTTTTATGTTTATATAATAAGATGTAAATATACACTGACTCTATAAACTACATATTGTTAATGTAAGAAATTTTAAAAATAATATAATTATAATAATTAATTTGAGAATAGAAAACAAATCAATTCTAGATTTTGAGAAATGGAACGATCTAAAATAAATTGAAAGATAGTGAAGTCAAACTATATTTGAATCCTAGAAAGTTGATGCATTTTGTAATTGTTATTTCAAAATTTAAGCATAGTATATGTTGATTATCAAAATGCTTAAATTTTAAATAGTTTTCATTAAGCAATGACTTATGAATAAACAAATATTTATTTTCATGTAACTCATTTTAAACGTTATAAATTTTATGTTCCATACGTTGGGTTGTATTTTGATATCTTGGAATTACAATAAAAATATTTTAATTACAAAGTTAAGTATTAAAATTTTTAAGAATAGATAATTAAATTAAATTAAAATGTACATGTTCATCAATAAATATATTTCACATTGCTTGTGAACATTAATTTTTTTTTCAAAGTTTAATTATTCTACTATAATTGTGCGATTATATTTTTTCATGTCAAGGTCATTCAAAACAGTAAAAGTTTTTAGTTCTATTTTTTGTGAAATAATTTCATAAAACAATATGAATGACAAAGATGATTTCAAAAAAGTGCGATCATATTTTTTTTTATCTTTAAGTCTCTAACTTATATTTTTAAATTATTCATTCAAAAATACAAAGATGATTTTGATCATATTTATATCAATTCTTTTAAATAATATCTAAATCCGAAGATTACTATAGTATCAACTTTTTAATATCTTTTGTGTATAGATAATTGAATTTTGTTTCTAAAACAATTTGCTATTTTATGACATAAGTTGTTATAATGAATGATAATTCATCATATAATTTTGATTATAAATTGTCTTTAATTAAATATTAATATTAATTTTTAGTTTTAATTTAAATGAATGACAGTTATTGTATTTTTATTGCACTAAGGTGTTATTCTCAAAACATTTACTTCTTTAATATATATAAAATTTTAAGACAATTTAAACATTAAGAAGTTCACGTATAATTAGTAATTCGATACACTTTATTTGATATCAAGTTTTAATATGAAAATAATTTAAAACTTAATTTATATCAATTTCTACTATGAAATCTATTTAAAATGTTAATTACGGTAAGTGTTGATTGTTTTTTAAATGATTAATAAACACATTTTTTAAATTACAAATCATAACTTCTAAAATTAAATGCAATCACAATTTAATAAATTTTAGGTGAGAAAACTCAATTGAGGAGTCTCTCGTTAATTGTCACGTGTCCCTAAAAACCCTTGTTGATTGCCACGTGTTTTATAAAACCTTGTTTTATTAGAGGTAATAAATTATGGTGTTTTCATTTACTTTTATAAATTCAAAATTTTATGTATAAATACACACACGCGTGTATACGTATGGGTGTGTGTGTATATATTGGTATCTCATTTATTTTAATATTATGGTATCATAGTTAATTATGTAGTTTTATTTTAATTGATTTATTAACTAATATTTTAGTTTGCATGAACATATATACACATACTTTTATTTTTAAGTTTCATATGTGATATCTTTATTTTATTCGACTAGTATTTGTGCCCGACGCTTTGCTGCCGGAAAAAAATATCAAGCAAAAAACAACAACTCGTTAAGGTAGGATGTGTAAGGAGAAATAACAATGCGAGTACATAGCAATGTAGCATTAGTATATACTAATAATGTTACAGCAGGTCTTCATAATAACAAATACGGTGGAATTAATCAATACTGGAAAAAATATTTAAGTTTAACAGTTCTTATCTAGTGAGTAAATAGTAAAAGAAGTGTTTTTCTTACAGATTGACCATTGTTAAACACATTAGCTTTCAATTAAGCTTTGGCTTTTTTTTTTTTTCTGCCTCGTGATTTGTATAACTTGCACATTAAGTTGGTTGAGTTTATATAAGTAAGTCATATTCAAGTGGTTTTCCTATAAAATAATGTGTACTTTGTTTTAATGTACCTTGTGATTGATATGGCTTCATTTTTGTTTGTTTCGTCATAGGAGATGTAGAGAGACGAGGTGTGTGGTACAACGCTGATATAAATTCTTGAGGGGATTGATAAGTAGTTCGTTACCATATAGCATGATTGAATATCAATAATTGAGTTGAAGTAACCATCTCACTTAAGTCGGCATTCAGAAATGGCTTCAAGAGCATCACCCTGAAACATAGTAATGTCATATTTAGTACAAAGCAATTTAGATATGATTAAGTTTATATGTTAAAAATATTACATGAATATCCAGAAATAGATAATACAAATCGTTGTTTTTGTTGTGTGGCTTCCATTTTTTAGTGACTCTTAACTTGTAGTGGTTCAGAAGCGTCTCCAGGCTTAATATTGGAGATCCTTTTTCAAGACATTATGTTTCTGTAGCAAACATTGCATTTTTATTGTATGAAAGGAATGATGAGAAACCCAGGTGATGTAATACTGGAATAAACCATCACCGCACAGTGGACTGATACTCCTACCACATCTTGACTAATATAACTAAAACCATAGTAATTGACGCATTTAAGATCTGTGTAAAATGATACTTAGTCCTATTTCAAGATGTTATTGTTACTTAATTTTTAAATTCAACAGACCCTTGTGAGATAAAACACAACGAATTTCAAAACATATAAAGTAAATAATCAAGGAAATCCAACCCAAGTTGAAATGTGCAAATTTGAATAAGTAGTTCTATTGATGATCTCATTGATTTTAGTTACTATAAGCACAGTTTTTAATTCTCATTATACCATAGGATCTACTTGGGTTGAAACTGAAATGAACTTAGTTATGCATGAACAAATTAGTTGCTTTCAAATTCTGTTTCAAACTGATTTCAGAAGCACATATGCTATATTATATATGTGCAACTGTCATGTAAATTACTAAAATGTATCCATCATGGTTCCATATGGATTTAATTGGAACAACCAAAATAGGAAAGAAAATATGTTTTTTCTTTCTGCAGACTACTATTCAAATTTTGCTTCATACAACATGTACAATCTAACTACTAACAATTATGAATTAATTTCACACACATAAGTAAAAGTATGGGATTAAAAACATCTCTGGGGCAGAACACACCGGAATAAGAAATTCAGATGAAGATTTTGGAACAGATAAAGTGGTCCTTTTTTCTGCAGGCTACCTTATCAAATTTTTGTGCAAACAACATCTGGAATCTAATTAATGACAATTTTGGTTTAGTAAGGCTTACTATCACATATAAAAGTAAGACGATGGGAGCAAGAACATTGGGAGACAAAACATACCTGAATCGAACATTTAGATGGACATATGTACTTCAATGGCGCCAGATTAGGGATGAACTCAGTCTTCTCATTACATGATTTCTGGGATGCAGACTGAGATCATCAGTAAACGCATGTAATGAGAAGAGGAAAGCAACGAAAGGAAGCAATATGACAGCAACAAAAGATGATACATCACTCATAAGAAGAAATACAATTAGCTACTGTACCGTGTCTCACATACTCAAGTTGGTGTTTAATATATATACTAGTGGGTTGGCCAGCGCGATGCTGCGGATGCCACCAAGGATCTTTTCCGACATGCCTTAAATTACATTTTTGTCCTTAAAAAGATTACGCAAACTTAGTGAAGAAGCAAAATAAAATAGTCGGCAATGATTAATTTGCATAATGCAAGCTTATAATCAAACAAAATACATAAAAAAACCATTTGAATTATAAAAGACTTCACTTACATATGATGCTTAATATGATGTAGATCTCACTCTAGTACCATTTTGACCCGTTAGCTTTACAGGCTCTGTTATAATGAGAACCTCTGATGATGACTCAAAAGACGGGTTTCATCCAATATTAGCATAACCTTGTTCGTAACTTGTAAATGAATATATGCCTAAGTGCAGCTCATTAACTGGCATTAACAACTTTCCACTATTCCGTGTATTTAGCTGACAAGTTTACATTCAACCCTCTCTAATTTCAACAATTGACATTACCCTCCCTTTTATTGTACTTTAATCATAACAGCCCAACTGGCATTCCCTTCTTGCTTTGCACCTCTTCACGATCCATCCTTGCTTGAACACAGTCAAAACCGTATTAACCAAGAGCATATCATATCATAAGCAACTACATGTTCTAACCAATTAAGAACATAAACCCATATAATCATGAGTCTTTGAGTTCATGTGTTATGTATATGTGTCCTCTATAAGGTTTCATCAAAGACTCCATGTTTGAGAACTAAATGTTAGAACCCATGATAGACATGGTGCTTTTCAACCCCACTAAACCTTCAAAAATAGACATGTTTGATCGAAGGGCAAATTTATCATTTAGAAAAAAATCCAATACCAAGCTAGTTGTTTTGGTCAGCTTTGGCCTCTGCTATCAAGATTGTTGGCAACCAAAAGTAGCCATAACTTTGCTCAAATGAGAATAATAAGTATGGGGGTATATGAGCAGAGCAAGAAGCATACACCTGCAGCGAAAATTAAAAGGATGGAAACCAACTATTAGAATAACTATGAAACCATATTCACAAGGTGGCTACTTGGCCGGGTTGAGTAACAGGTCAAAACATGTAACTTTCTGCAACAAATAACTAAATTGTTCATCCTTTGAAAAAAGCGGCCACACATTCAATAGCAATATATCAGTTATAATTTAAGGCAGGGGTTGTCCTTACCAAATAATATTTGGACATGTCATCTAGATCTTCACTGTAGGTGGCCTTCAGCTTGAATCGGATCATGAAAATGACCCAAATAGTAGACACCAACGTAGCAAAATCAAGAATGGTGTCATACATATTGATCTTACAGCTAAAAAACCAGGTGTATATTCCTGCGTCTGTAATGAAAGGCCTGCAACTGAATAATACATCTAACTACCTTAATTCCATAGAACAATAAGTTCAAAATAACATAAAAATACAGACCATAAATGAAGATTTGTATGCACACAACATTAGATCATAGAAAGTAAATAATTTTATAAAACAAGCAAATCAACACAAACACATATACTCATAAAGAAATGGCATTGATCATCAGAAAAGGTAGAAAACACCGATATATTTACTTGATAAGAAATGATAATCCATGAAGATCATTCAAACTGCTATAATAATTAAAAAAACATAGCAATATATCATTCCAAGAATTTAAGATAACAGTAGTTTGGAATAAACTGATTGATATCTAATTAAACAAATTAGCAAGATATATTTCTCAAGAATTCAAGATGACCATATTTTGAAATAAACTGATTGATATCTACTATTGTTTTCACTCTGCTGAAATCATACCTAAATCATTAACTTTTAGTGAATAAAACAGTAGCTTGTAGTAAACTTTAACGTGCGAGATTGGTACATGTAGCTAGATTCTTATTAGCTTAAATTAAATGTTCTTATTTATTTATTTTTTTTGAACGGCAAATGTGCGACCCTGCTTCGGAGGATATGTGTTATCTTAATCTGACCCACCTATCCGTTTCTTAGCCGGAACCGTACCCCTGACCCCTCAGGAGGAAACCCATTGCTAAAAATGTTCTTATTTGATTGAGACAACTTGGACCCTGTTTTTCATGTAACTTAGGGAAGTTTATTATCGATTATGGATAAACACCTTCTCATAAATTGAGGCATGCATTAAGTTACTTAATTCCATGATTATCAAAGAATATCGTGTTACCTTGCATAACATGCGATCATGCGAGATGCAAAACCTCAATCCCTTCCTTTCATGAGCCACCATAAAATTAGGCACCCACACCGTTTGACATGTTCTGGTTTTGGCTGTTTTTTTATTAGCCCAGATTTAATAGGAAAAGAAGTGTTTTGCTTCCAACTTACAACGATAATTTAACCTAATTTGATAGGTCAGAATTCATCGATATACATTTCACATACCGTCCATACACAGATTGAAAAAATTGATGCAAATTTGGCGTAATCTTCATAAAAGCTGGGAACTCAAACACAGAACCACCTCAACAGAAATAACACCATTATTTATTACTACAATTATCGACTAATATGTTGTTGTATGAACAAAGCATCTTTACACAACACAAATACATCAAACATAAGTTTATGTTGAACACGTAAGTTTGAGGAGAATAAGATATGATTTTAACTTATTTCCTTTTACTAAATAAAGAAAATGTTCATCTTATGAAAAGAACGTATATATACTTACAATGGTGATGTGTTTAGGTAATGATAATGAGAGCTGCATGATTATAATCATAGCAATTCATCAAAGGCATACAAATTAACGTCAAATAAGAGTATTATTATGAAGAAACAAATGAATGGTATGTTGTGTAACAAACATACCAAGTTTGAAGCAGCTATTCAAACAGTAGCAGACATAATGGTCATAACCTAAAGTCAATGCATAGACTTCTAAGACTTCAAACAAAAGAAGTTGATATCTACAAATATTGACTAAACCACATTTACATAAAACAAAGCTTAAAAATGGAGATGAAAGGCAATCTGCCAAGACATGTGTTCTAGGATCTCTCTACAAAACCATGGAAATTTGAGAAAACTTTACTACTGGTACTGATGCTGGAACCATGATACGAACACTAAGTTAAATGTTTATCTATAAGAATATAAACCGGAAAAATGGGTTTGGATCAAGCCAACAATTTTACATACGAAACCATTACATGTAAGTTCCAATGGTGGTAGGAAGAGGCAAGATTGACGCAAACGCACTCGATACATAAAAACATGAGTCAAAATCAAACCTCAAAAAATAAACACTCGGTATTTTACCAAGTGCAGTTGTTGCACAAAAAGCAAACCTGGTTTTCTATGAATTTGACATAAAAGCTATCACTACCATAAAAAGGTTTGCAGGTAAAATTCTGGAATTACACAAAGATTTGTCTTGAGATTTGCCGCTTCCAGAACCTTTCTTTCATCATCTTTATATCTACTCAACATCAAACGCAAAAACACTTTATACATATGAAAATTTCAGAAAAGCAGTTGAAAAATTCAAAAGTGTTAAATCAAACATAAACATAGCCTCTGAATGATGAAGCTTGCAAGACTTCAGATTTCTATATAATAAAATAATCAAACATTAACCACTTTTTGTTTAATCCTTGTACGGTTGTTTCAATCAAGCTCATTGACCCGTTACAAGTGAAGCTGTAAAATTTGCAATGTCATACTTACATCAAACTACAATTTGCAATGTCATATTTAACTATATGAAGTGTATGCACATGCAAGGTGCAGGAAAACATTCATTTCATTCTTAGGTTGTTGATGATGTGTGCTATTATTAGTAAATCTGATTTCAAAAGTTAAGTAAAGCGTGAAAGTGTTCAAATGGTATTCTGAAAAACTGATTAATATTTCATTGATCATACTGAACTTAAATAACCATCAAGAAAAACAGAAAAAAAAAAGAAATGTGCATGCATGAAAGTAGCAACTAACCTAAAGACCCGGTGAAGTTGAACAACCTCAACGTTCACCACAAATACTAGAAAAGTAACAAAATGCAAATGGGAAATGACGTGGCAGCAGGCCCACGTTTGGTGACAGAATACCATGACGCACACAGTGGCCAACATACCCTCCCTCAAACTAGACAAGTGTACAACTGTCCAGTTTGTCTTCTGCAGAACATACACCCAACTTCACCCTCAATTCTTCAAAGACTTCTCTCTTCAATGGCTTAGTCATGATATCAGCAATCTGATCTTTTGTTCCACAATACTTTAATTCAATTGCCCCTTTCTCTACCAAATCACGTAAGAAGTGATATCGTACTCCGATGTGCTTGCAGCGACCGTGAAACACCTTGTGTTTTGACAGCTTGATGGTCGACGTGTTGTCACACATGATCGTTGCACACTTCTCGACTTCCACACCAAAATCTTTAAGAATGCCCTTAAACCAAATCACCTGACATGCACAAACCGATGCTGCAATATACTCTGCCTCCGTGGATGATAACGCGACTACATTTTGCTTCTTTGATTGCCACGCCACAACTGCCTTATCCCATAAAATAACATACCCAGAAGTGCTCTTAAAGTCACTTGTATCACCTCCAAGATCGCTGTCTGTAAACGTTTCCATGCAACCTTCACCACCATGTTTATACCATAACCCATAATCACATATGCCTTGAAGATACCTTAGTACTTTCTTGGCTGCCTCATAATGAAGTTCAGTAGAGTCAGACATAAAACGGCTAATCAAACTTACCACGAACTGGATATCCGGACGTGTGTTGGTGATATACATCAAGCTCCCAACGATCTGCTTAAAGAGCGTTGCATCAAACTTCTTTCCCTCTCCCTTTTTGAGTTTACACCCGGGAACGATCGGACATTTAACCGGGTTACATGCTACCATCTTAAACCTCTCGATCACTTCAAGGGTGTACTTCTTCTGTGAGATGTGAATGCCTTCTGCCATCTGCAACACCTCTATACCCAGAAAAAACTTCATTTTACCCAGGTCTGTCATCTCAAATTCAGACTTCATTGATGACTTAAATTCCTCCAACATCCCACAATCATCTCCTGTGTAAATTAAGTCATCTAAGTAAACATTCACATATAACATACCTCCATTTGTTTTCCTTTTGATGAAAAACGTGTGTTCGGCATTACTTCTCATGAAACCTTCTTTGAAAAAATACCCTTCAATTCTGCTAAACCATGCTCGAGGTGCTTGCTTCAGGCCATAGAGAGCCTTAATCAGTCGATACACCTTATGTTCCATGCCTTTAATCTCTTACCCTTGGGGTTGTTGAACATATACAACCTCATCAAGGTTCCCATGCAAAAAGGCAGATTTCACGTCCAGTTGCATTACGGGCCAACCCTTTTGAGCAGCTATAGCAATCATCAGTCTAATAGTATCCATTCTGGCGACCGGGGCATACACCTCGGTGTAATCGATACCGTATTCTTGCCCGTATCCCTTTGCAACCAACCGAGCCTTGTATCTATCGACTTTCCCACGTTCATTCATCTTGATTTTGTAGAGCCATTTGACTCCAATACATTTGGCATCTTTGGGCAAGTCCACCAGTTCCCATGTGTCATTCTTCTCAATGGCTTGCATTTCACTATCCATGGCTTTTCTCCAATTATCATCAACCACTGCTTCATTGAAAGTAACTGGCGTGACATGCTCTTGACTCACAACATGCATGGCATTAAATGAACTACATGTGTAGTAATCTCGTAAGTACGCCGGAGG
This sequence comes from Flaveria sonorensis, assembly GCA_025506505.1. Lineage (NCBI taxonomy): Eukaryota > Viridiplantae > Streptophyta > Magnoliopsida > Asterales > Asteraceae > Flaveria > Flaveria sonorensis. Next base: position 57,954,327 of record CM046435.1, read on the forward strand.
TCTACGTATACGACCCTCCCTTGCTGGTGCATGACTGGATTCACTGACCTCAGTAGACGCATGAGGTGCATCTTGCTGGGTTTGTTCATCGTTCGTTTCATTGACTTCGACCGCATCGACTTCGACCGCATCGACTTCGATCGTTTCTTCCCATGACAGAGTAGCATCATTGCCCTTGAGTACACCTTTGTTCCAATCCCAACTTCTGTTTTCTTCGAATACCACATCTTTACTAATCATCACAGACATGGTCTCTGGAGCAACTAACCGATATGCCTTCGATTCTTCGCTCATGCCCAATAAGACACATCTTTTACTACGATCACTCAACTTGTTTTTGTGTTCCTTTGGGATGTGGACATGGGCAATGCAACCCCATACCCTGAAATCATCGACGTTGGGCTTTTCTCCATACCAAGCAGATAATAACGTAATTACCATGTTCATCACCATGCTATTCTTTCTCTCCGCAACCCCGTTTTGTTGAGGAGTGAATCTTATGATCAACTTTCGTTTGATTCCATGACTTGCACAAAACCTTTTAAATTCGTTGGATAAGTACTCACCACCACGGTCTGTTCTTAACCCCTTTATCCTTTTATTGGTCTCGTTTTCAACTTTGTTTTTAAACATTCTAAAGCTTTCAAAGGCTTCAGATTTTTCTCTCAACAAGTAAACCCACCCTTTTCTACTATAATCATCTATAAACTTTTCTACTATAATCATCTATAAAGCTAAGTAGGTACCTTTTGTAACTTTGTGAGGGAGGCTTGATGGGACCACATATGTCACTGTGAATGAGTTCAAGAATCTCTTTAGCTTTCTAATTGCTTGACTTTGGGATGGGTTTTCTTGTTTGTTTACCCACACAACAGTCCACGCACACCTTTTCTTTGACAGAGAAAGGTGGCAGGCCTACCACCATGTTCTTTTGTTGTAGGGTTTGCATGCTTGAATTACTAATATGCCCATACCTCTCATGCCAAAGTGTTGAGAGGTCACCATCACAATAGTACACTCCATCTTCCAAGTTATCTTCAGCCTTTTCTTTTCCTTTGACGGATCCATCACATGGCTTTTCACTATTAGAGCCATTCTTGTCTTCATAAAGTGGGAACATTCTGTTAGTTGTCATTGAGCTTTCAAACAAAAGGCCCTTTTCATCATGATAAATCTTGCACACCCCTCCTTTAATGACAAATGCGAGACTTCTTTCTTGAAGTTGCCCAATACTCAACAAATTATTCTTGAGGTTAGGTATATAGTAACCATCACTTAACACATACCTTACCTCATTGATGGCAAGCTTGATTTGGCCCTTTCCACCCACTTTTAAACGTGTGTTGTTCCCCAGTTTAACATAATGGCAGCATCCCTCACCAAGCATGGTGAACCTTCCTTTGTCTCCGCACATATGGTTCGAGCAACCTGAATCCAAAAACCATATGTGTCTATCTTTGTTCCCATCGATTTGAGCCATAAGACAGCTTACCTTGTTGATTGCAGACACATCTTTTTCATCGAGAGTGTTGTGAGGATCTACCCATGCCATCAACATCACTTCTTCATCTTCATCGAATCCGGCATAGTTTGCTTCGTTGACCGTAGTCAGGGCAGGACACTCGTAAGCGAAATGCCCTAGTTTGTGGCATCTATAGCACTCCACCGTTTCTCTAAAAGTGGATGATCTCCCACGTCCACATCCTCTCCCACGAGGGTTCCCACGTCCCCTTCCACGGCCTTTGGTTCCCGGGTTATCACTTCGCTCAACCTTGAATACTTGTTCTTCTTCCTTATCGGGTTTTTTGAACTTCTGTTCATGTACAAGGAGGCAACTCTGAAGCTCATCAATGGACATTTTGTCCACGTCCTTAGATTCTTCAATGGATACGACAACATACATGTATTTCTCTGTTAGAGTTCTCAGAATTTTTTCTACCACTTTCTGATCCGTCATAACTTCGCCATTGCTTCTCATCTGACTGGCGACAGACAATACTCTTCCAAAATACTCAGGTATCCATTCGCTACTTCTCATCTCTAAAACTTCGAAATCACGTCGGAGTTTCTGAAGCATCGATTTCTTGACTCGAGCATTCCCTTCAAACTTTTGTTTCATGGCATCCCAGATCGATTTAGATGACTTTCGATCCAGAATTTGTTCAAAAGTTACTCGATCGATTGCTTGATTCAGGTAATGCTTCACCTACAAATCTTTCGTCCTGAGTTCCGCCAACGTCTTCTTCTGGGCATCACTAATAGCCACACCAACGGCTGGTTCGGTGATTCCTGGGTCAACGAGGTTCCACAATTGCTTCGCTCTTAACAGATTCTCCATCATCTCTTTCCAATGATCGTAGTGACCATCAAAAACTAGAATCTTAAGCTTCTCGTTGCTCATGGTCTCTCAATCCTCACAGTGATCGGTAATTCGCTCTGATACCAAATGAAAGTGTTCAAATGGTATTCTGGAAAACTGATAAATATTTCATTGATCATACTGAACTTAAATAACCATCAAGAAAAACAGAAAAAAAAAAAAAAACGTGCATGCATGAAAGTAGCAACTAACCTAAAGACCCGGTGAAGTTGAACAACCTCAACGTTCACCACAAATACTAGAAAAGTAACAAAATGCAAATGGGAAATGACGTGGCAGCAGGCCCACGTTTGGTGACAGAAAACCATGACGCACACAGTGGCCAACAAAGCGCATGAATGGTGTTTATCTTGTAAGCCTGCAAATGTGAAACAACCAACCTTATAATTCCAACTACAGCAACTCAACTCAGTTAACCATAAATTGTAGCTGCTTAAAACTGCAAACACCAAACTTAAAGATAATCATCATCTTCCACCTCCATTATTAAATGAAATGTAAGCAACAATTAGCTGAAACTCAAAGAAAATCAACACCTAGTGTTTTAAGAACTTTAGAAATTAACCCGTACGACATACATTGTCGTTGTTGGTTCTTCAACGTCGTACATGGCCGGTCCAGGTCAATCTCAATCCGCGTTTGAGTTGAAATATAGAATCCATAGCCTAAACAAAGCAAACCTGCATCATTTCTTTTGTGTTCGTGAAAGTAAGATGGAACAAAAAAATATAAATCAACCGAAAAAAGAAATTCACAACATTATCCAGTGATGTGAACCTCGATACGCAGAACATCAAACATGATTTCGTTTAAATCGAATCCCTTGTCTGTGATTGAAGCCAGATCCAGATTCAGATCCATATCCAAATCAAGAAGCAGCTAGTCGTTGTCTGTGAAGAAATATGAATCAAACTATTGTCTTGTGTGGAATCTCAAGTCACGATCTTTGCATGTGCAAGTGAAGCTGATGGAATAAGTCCATGCACGTGGTGCATGAATTTCTTTATTGTTTGTTAATTTGTTCCTCGAATAATGGGTCGATCATTTTACCCGGTTGTTGCTTTTAGCCGTTAGTTTGGTACCTGCTTTCTTGGTTTTCTTTGGCTATTTAAACTCCGTTTGTATTCAGCTTTATTCACTTCACAATCTATAAAAAATTACGTGAGTTTCCATTGCTATTTTGTGCTTTACGAGTGTTCGAATACCAACAAATTTGGTATCAGAGCCTTGTTGGCTCTTGTCAATTCCAATATTACAACTTGGTCTTTTCCATTTGAGTATCCATGGCTGAAAACTCCTCTCATCCAAATCCGACGACTGCTGTCTCCATTCTGGTGTTCAAAGGCGAAGGGTACGAACACTGGAGCATCAGGATGAAGACCATTCTGAAATCACGCGAGTTGTGGGATGTTGTTTTTCTAGGTGTCACGGCTACAAACGATAGTTCTCGAGACCATCATGAAGCTAAACGAAAGGATGCGTTGGCCATGTCCATCATTCAACAAGGTGTACATGACCAATTATTCTCACGTATTGCTGCTGCGGAATCGGCAAAAGCTACTTGGGATACATTGCGGATCGAGTTTCAGGGGGATTCACAAGTACAATCAGTGAAACTACAAGGGCTACGGCGAGAGTTCGAGAACCTTGCCATATAAGATGATGAAGTCATTGGGAACTACTTCTCACGGGTCATGGATAACATGGGTCGCCAACGGTCTCATGGAGAGGAACTAACCGATCAAAAGGTTGTGGAAAAAATACTTCGGAGTCTTTCTCCGAAGTATGATTATGTGATCCCTTCCATTGAAGTTGTGTTTGATCTTGCTGATGTTACCCCGGTTAAGTTGATGGGGCTACTATAGTCTCAAGAAGAACGACTTAGAAGTCGCTCTCAACCCGCGTCTCCAAATGTTCCCAAGAAGTCAGAACCTCAAGAAGAACAAGCTTTGCAGGTTATACAAGAACAGGCCAGGGCTGCCCGAGGTCGAGGACGAGGCCGCGGAGCACCGCGTGACGAGCGCCAGGTCGTGGTCGAGGTACACTAGATCGAGACAACAATGAAGGTGCAGATGATGAGGGACAACACCTGTTGATGGTGTCACACACATGTGCGTCATAAGCCGCTTCACATAAATGGTTTTTGGACTCAGGGTGCTCGAACCATATGACGGGACTTAAGTCCAGTTTTATTAACCTCGATGAATCCTTCAAACTTGGTGTGAAACTTGGAGATAAGAAGCGGTTAGCAATTGAAGGAAAGGGCACCGTAAGGGTTCAAACTGGATCTGGAGGTTACAAATTTCTTGATGATGTCTACTATGCTCCTAGGTTGGAATATAACCTGCTAAGCGTCGGGCAACTCACGCGAAAGGGCTACCCCATTCTATTTGATGAAGATAAGTGTATTGTTCGAAACAAGGCCACGGGTCAAGTACTTATGGAGATCTTGGTTGCTGTCAATAATATGTTTGTGGCTGACACAAGATGTTTGATTACATATGTTGAACGCACATCAAATAAGCATGAAACTGAAGCTCGCCGTTGGCACCACAGGTATGCCCATTTACATTTTGACAGTCTTAAACAATTATACAACAAAGAGATGGTAATTGGGCTACTCAAACTTCACACCACTATACGATGTGAGGCATGTATTACCGGCAAACAGACTAGAAAACCGTTTAAATCCAATTCATGGCGTGCCAAGACCAAATTGGGACTTGTGCATACCGACCTATGTGGACCAATGCAAACTTCTAGTCTTGGGTCTAGTCGATATTATCTTCTCTTTGTTGATGACTATTCAAGAATGTGCTGGGTATATTTTATTACTAACAAAAGTGAAGCCTTTGAAAGATTCAAGAGTTTTAAAGCCATGGTTGAAAATGAATGTAACAGTTCTATCAAAGTCCTTCATTCTGACAGAGGGGGTGAATTTTGCTCACAAGAGTTTAATACCTTTTGTGACCAAGCTGGGATCAAAAGAGAAATTACTGTACCTTACACTCCACAGCATAATGGAGTGGTTGAAAGAAAAAACAGGACTATCATGAACCTCACAAGAAGTATGTTGCAAGAAAAGGAATTGCCAAATTCCTTTTGGGCACAAGCTGTGGCTACTGCTGTATACACCATAAACAGGTCCCCAACTAAAGTCCTCGTAAATCAAACCCCTTTTCAAGCTTGGTCAGGCATGAAGCCCATAATTAGTCACATGAGGACCTTTGGGTGTGTGGCGCATGGTGCTGTACCATCTCAAATGCGAAGAAAATTGGATACAAGGTTGGAACGATCAATTTTTATTGGCTACTCTAATACTAGTAATGGTGTTTACAGGCTTTACAATCCAAATACCAAGAAATTCAGTGTTAAAAGGGACGTTGAATTCTTGGAAGAAGCTAAGTGGGATTGGAGCCCTCTTGATAAAACTATTTCAAAAACCACTGACACTACACCAACTTATCAATTTGTTGATCCTTTCCCTGTTGATCATTTTCAGATAGTACAAATGAGACCACTTTGCCCATTCATGAAACCACTTTTCCCCACAGTACCCTACACTTGAACCTACCCCTACCCATGCACATGACCCAACACCATTCATTCAACCTGCCCAAGACCCACCTTCAATCGTACAAAATGCAACTTCTGTTTCCCAGCCTGTAACATCCACCAAAAGAAGTACCAAACCACCCACTTGGCTTCAAGATTATCATAGTGGAAAGGGACTTTCAGATAGTGAAAACGAACACCTCATGTGTCAATTTGCATGAAGCGCTACAGATTCAATTTCATACTCGCAAGCTGCATCTTCTCGCGAATGGTTAAAAGCTATGAACAGTGAGATTCACTCCATTGAGCGAAACAACACGTGGGAATTGGTCCCTCTTCCTGCAGACAGGAAAGCGGTTGGCGTTAAGTGGCTTTACAAGACTAAAATGGGTCCGGATGGTCAAGTTTTAAAGCACAAGGCTCGGCTTATGGCTAAAGGTTATTCACAACAACCGGGAGTTGACTTTCAAGAAACTTATGCTCCGGCTGCTCGGTTCGAAACAATCCAGGTGTTTGTCGCTATTGCCACACAACGGGGGTGGAAAATTCATCAATTGGATGTCAAGTCTGTTGGGTTTATTTAGTATGTTAATAAGTGGGCGTTTGGTTAGCCTCTGCTTGTTGGGTCAGTCCAGCCCATGTTGGGTTAGTTTATTGTTTACCGAGTCTTTAGTTGTTCGTTTTTAGTCCGGGTCTTTCTCCTTGTTGAGAGGTGAACGTTTGAGTCAGTTTGGAGTCTGTAAGTCTATTTAAGGGCTTTGAAGCTTGAATAAAGATTATCACTTTCGAATTGAGTTTATGATACCTGCTTGAATTCTTCAAGATTCGTCAAGTGGTATCAGAGCCTAACTTGGGTAATAGTTCGGTGAGAGCAGCGGGTTCTAATGGCAGAAGAAGAGTCACACAAAACCAACGTTCCTTGTTTTGATGGAGACTATGACCATTGGAGCTTGGTCATGGAAACCTTACTCCGATCAAAGGAATATTGGGTGGTAATTGAAAGAGGGTTCCAAGAACCTGCCGCAGGTGAACAGTTGACTCCCACCCAAAGAACCAATACGGATGTGATGAGGCTGAAGGATCTGAAGGCAAGAAATTATTTGTTTCGATCGATTGATAAACAAATAATCAAGACAATTACTCGGAAGGATTCGGCAAAAGCAATTTGGGATGCCATGAAATTGAAGTATCATGGTAATGCTAGGGTCAAGAGAGCCCAATTGCAGCGGCTCAGGCGTGATTTCAAACCCTAGAAATGAAGGAAGGGGAAAGCGTGACAGAGTACTTCAATCGTGTGATGGTGGTGGCAAACAATATGAGAAATTGCGGAGAAGAAATGCCGGATGTAAAGATAGTTGAGAAAATCCTTCGATCGCTGACGATGAGCTTTAACTTTGTAGTATGCTCCATCGAAGAATCCCGAGATACTGATGACTTAACAGTTGATGAGCTTCAAAGCTCGTTGCTGGTTCACGAACAAAAATTGACGGGGAGAGTGACTGTTGAAGAACAAGTACTAAAAGTGGAAAAGGAATCAAGCACTGGACGAGGCAGAGGTCGAGGAAGAGGAGGCTTTGGCAGGGGTAGAGGACGAGGTCGTGGTCGATCTCAGTTTGATAAAACACTGGTTGAATGTTACAGATGCCATCAAAAGGGACATTTTCAATACGAATGTCCAGTCGGGGATAAAACAGTCAACTATACAGAATATGAGGAGAATGAAGAACTGCTCCTGATGGCCTCGGTTGACATTGAACGATATGAAGAAGAAAGCTTGCTGCTGATGGCATCAGTGGAACCCGGGAAAATAAAAGGAGAACATATATGGTTTCTTGATTCGGCGTGTTCCAATCACATGTCCGGGATGAAAGAATGGTTTGTTCACATAGATGAAAGCTTCAAACACACGGTTCGACTTGGAAACGATGTAAGGCTAGAGGTGAAGGGCAAGGGTGACGTTCGTCTCAACATAGAAGGAATCACTCAGGTTATCTCTAATGTGTATTATGTGCCGTTATTAACATCCAATCTCATTAGTGTAGGTCAATTGCAAGACAAAGCATTGACTTTCATCATTCAAGGAGGAAAATGTGAAGTATTCCATCCTACAAGGGGGCTGATTATCACTTCTAAGATGTCAAAAAATAAAATGTTTCCTGTGTTTAGCGAAATGAGTCAGCCTTCAACAACTAAATGCTTTCAAGTAGGTGAAGATAAACAAGATCAGATTTGGCATAGGAGATTCGGGCATGTAAACCACAAGGCAATAAGAACGATGCAATACAAGAAGATGGTGAAGGGCTTACCTACAGATATTGAAAGGTACAAAGTGTGTGAGACGTGTGCGATTGGAAAACAACAAAGGGTGGCCATACCGAAGAAGAGTGCCTGGCGTGCCACTGACCGGTTACAATTGATTCATACCGATTTATGTGGGCCAATCAGCCCTGCCTCTCAAAGCGGTAAGCGATATATACTCGTTTTTATTGATGATTTTTCGCGAAAAAACTGGGTATATTTTCTTTCTCATAAGGGAGAAACATTTGATTTATTCAAAAGTTTCAAGAATTTAGTAGAAAATGAAACTGGAACGACAATCAAGTGCCTTAGAAGTGATAGGGGAGGGGAGTTCAATTCGCTTCCATTTAAGGCATTTTGTGAGTCACGGGAAATTAAAAGACAGTTAACAGCAGCCTACACTCCACAACAAAATGGAGTGGCCGAGCGACGCAACCGGACTATCATGAACATGGTTCGGTGTCTTTTAGCTAAAAATCAATGCCTAAGTATTTTTGGTCAGAAGCTGCTAGATGGGCGTGTCATGTGGTAAACCGATGTATTAGTAGAAGTTTGGACGACAAGGTCCCGGAAGAATTATGGACAGGTTCGAAGCCAACCGTGGAGCACTTTAAGATTTTTGGCTGTGTAGGTCACGTGCACGTACCTGCACAGTTGAGAACCAAGCTTGACGCCCGGAGTCATAAGTGCATTTTCCTTGGGGTTAGTCAAGAGTCCAAAGCCTACCGCTTATATGATCCAGTAGCCAAACGAGTAGTAATCAGTCGAGACGTGGTATTTGATGAAGAAAGAAAATGGGAATGGGTAGACAAAGGAGAGGAGCTTGTTATTGAAGATGAGGAAGAAAAAACAACAGGCGATGAAGCAGTTGAAGAAACTGAAACAAGTTCAGAACAAACAAGTCCTCTGGATGCGCAAACTGAAACAGAAGGTACAGGTACAAATTTAAATTCATCAGCTGAGAGTAATAATGCAGGTCTTTCCTCTGAAACGGCTGAAAATCAGTCCAACGAGCAGCCTTCACAAACTGTTATTGGTGAACCTTCCACCCGTAATAGAAAACCTCCCGCTTGGATGAATGATTACTATTCAAATCTATTAGAAGATGAAGTTGGCTTTGCATTGTACAGCTCTCTTGATGATCCTTTGACCTATGAAGAAGCTTGTAAGGAAAGAAAATGGATTGAAGCAATGAAAAGTGAAATTGCATCGATTGAACAAAACAATACTTGGGAATTGGTAGAAGCACCTACTGGAGTCAAGCCAATAGGAGTTAAATGGGTGTTCAAGACAAAATTAAATGAAAAAGGAGAAGTAGATAAATATAAAGCTCGGCTCGTGGTAAAAGGATATGCCCAAAAGAAAGGAATCGACTACACCGAAGTTTTTGCTCCGGTAGCGCGGTGGGATACAATACGAACTATGTTGGCAGTGGCGGCTGAAAGAAACTGGACCGTATCTCAACTCGATGTTAAGAGCGCCTTTCTTCACGGTGAACTGAAAGAAACAGTGTATGTATTTCAGCCTCAAGGGTTTGTTAAAACAGGGGAGGAAACCAAAGTCTATCGGCTGAATAAAGCCTTATACGGTTTAAAACAAGCCCCGAGAGCTTGGTTTAATCGAATAGAGAAATATTTTGCAAAGGAGGGGTTTAAGAAGAGTAGTTACGATCATACCTTATTCATTAAAAGGGTATGGAATAAAATTCTTTTGGTGAGTTTGTATGTGGATGACTTAATATACGCAGGAAATGACAAAATGTTGTGTGAAAGTTTTAAAAGGTCAATGCAGCGGGAGTTCGAGATGACTGATCTGGGAGAAATGAAGTTTTTCCTTGGAGTTGAGGTGCAACAAAGTTCAATTGGTATTTCTCTTTGTCAAAGAAAATATGCACAGGAGGTGCTCAAACGGTTTAGAATGTGGGATGCTAATGCGGTCAAAAATCCGATTGTTCCAGGAGCTATGTTAACAAAATCAGGAGTCGGGGAGGAGGTTGATGCCACCATGTATAAGAGACTCGTGGGAAGCTTGATGTATTTAACAGTAACACGTCCGGATATCATGTATGTGGTGAGCTTAATTTCAAGATTCATGTCCAACCCAAGAGAAGAACATATGGAGGCTGCAAAGCGTGTTTTAAGGTATATAAAAGGAACCTATAATTTTGGTTTGCTTTATCAAAGGTATCCAAGTACAAAGCTTCAAGTCTATACGGACAGTGACTATGCGAGGGATTTGGAAGATCGTCGGTGTACTTCCGGTTATGTTTGCTTGTTCAATGGTACAGCTATTTGTTGGTGTTCTAGGAAACAAGACGTGGTGACTTTGTCATCTACGGAAGCAGAATATGTTGCAGCAACAGGATGTTCCTGTCATTGTGTTTGGCTGAAGGGCCTGCTCGAAGATTTTGAAGAAAAACCGATGGGAACGATCAGCATCTTATGTGACAATAGTTCAACAATTAAGCTATCGAAGAACTCGGTAATGCATAGGAGAACTAAACACATAGATGTGCGATTTCATTATCTTAGAGATCTGGTTAATCGGGGAGTTGTGGTGCTTGAATTCTGTGGAACAGAAGAACAGCTAGCAGACGGTATGACAAAGCCTTTGAAATTGGATTCTTATGCTTGGATCAGAAGTCAGATTGGAGTTCAGGAAATTAAACAAGATGCTTGATGCTTTCTTGTTTAAGGGGAGGAATTTGTTGGGTTTATTTAGTATGTTAATAAGTGGGCGTTTGGTTAGCCTCTGCTTGTTGGGTCAGTCCAGCCCATGTTGGGTTAGTTTATTGTTTACCGAGTCTTTAGTTGTTCGTTTTTAGTCCGGGTCTTTCTCCTTGTTGAGAGGTGAACGTTTGAGTCAGTTTGGAGTCTGTAAGTCTATTTAAGGGCTTTGAAGCTTGAATAAAGATTATCACTTTCGAATTGAGTTTATGATACCTGCTTGAATTCTTCAAGATTCGTCAAAGTCTGCGTTCTTAAATGGAGAACTCACAGAAGAAATCTACGTGGACCAACCGGAAGGATTTGTGTCCAAGGATCACCGGAGATGGTGTACAGGCTTCATAAGGCTCTATATGGTTTAAAGCAATCTCCGAGAGCATGGTACTCTAAAATAGATACTTACTTTGGCACACATGGGTACAAGAAAAGCTTGAGCGAACCCACTTTATACATCAAACGCACCGTTACAGGTAAAGTTATTTATGTATGCTTGTATGTTGATGACATCATATGTGCCTCTTCTTGTGATGAACTAGTAAAAGAATTCAAGGAAGGGATGAAGCATACCTTTGAAATGCCGGATCTGGGACTGTTGCATGTGTTTTTGGACTCGAAGTTATACAAGGAGAGAGTGGTATTTTTCTACATCAAAAGAGTTATGCTCAAAGTTTGCTAGCCCGGATTTCCATTCAAGATCAGAAAGTTGAAGACACCCCAATGAACTTTAATGAGAAGTTATCCAATCAAGATGGTGCTGAGAAAACAGATGGTGAAAACTTTAGAAGTATTATGGGAGGACTCATTTATTTAACTCACACAAGGCCAGATTTGGCTTTTGCTGTGAGTATAGTGTCGCGCTTTATGCAGAACCCGTCTAAGATACATATGGGTGCAGTTCGAAGAATACTCAAATATATTGCTGGTACAACAACTCTTGGGTTATGGTATAAATCGGGGACGACAATCAAGCTGATGGGTTATAGCGATAGTGACTGGGCCAGCTGCATCGATGACCGAAAGAGTGTTTCTGCATATGTCTTCTCTTTAGGAAGTGGTGTTGTTGCTTGGAATTCAAAGAAGCAACCAACTGTAGCATTATCAAGCACCAAAGCGGAATGCATCGCAGCCACCGGTGCCACTTGCCAAGCAATTTGGCTACGACGGGTACTTGAAGACATAAGAAGAACCTACAACTATATTTTGTGATAACAAGTCTGCTATTAACCTGTCCAAGAATCCTATACTTCATAACAGGTCTAAACATATCGAGCTGCGATATCACTTCTTACGCGAAATGGTCGAAAAGAAACTGGTCACGCTGGAGTTTGTTTTTTTCAAATGGCGGCTTGGCCTTCGACAGTTTGCTTCAAGGGGGGATGAAGAAATATGAATCAAACTATTGTCTTGTGTGGAATCTCAAGTCACGATCTTTGCACGTGCAAGTGAAGCTGATGGAATAAGTCCATGCACGTGGTGCATGAATTTCTTTATTGTTTGTCAATTTGTTCCTCGAATAATGGGTCGATCGTTTTACCCTGTTGTTGCTTTTAGCCGTTAGTTTGTTACCTGCTTTCTTGGTTTTCTTTGGCTATTTATACTCCGTTTGTATTCAGCTTTATTCACTCCACAATCTATAAAAAATTACTTGAGTTTCCATTGCTATTTTGTGCTTTACGAGTATTCGAATACCAACAGTCTGCTTGTTTGGGGGTTGCCATTTTTTCCACTCAACCGAGTCGTCCACCGCCTCCACCGTAACCTCTGCCTCTCGAGTTCTCTCCTTCTACCCCGTATCCGAATGATATTTATATGTTTTGTGTAACTTATATAACATTTTATATTGTCATTTCGTACACAAATCCCTATTCTCTCCTTATTTCGTACGCGAATGATATTACCATCTTTATTGTGTAACTTGAATAACATTTTATATTGTCATTGCACTTCATTGATTTATTATGTTTTATTTTGGGCTATTCTTACGTAGAACTTATAGTAGATAAATCCATCAAGTTCTTAAATTATGATGATAATTCATATCAGGTCCACATCGTACTTACTATATTTAATAGATATTATAAACTATTTAAATAATAAAATGAATCTGATTTTTGGATGGTTGTTACATGCTCGTAGTCATTAAATGAACAAGTTGTCTGGCTTTAGTTTTTATTTGAATTTGATATCAACGTACTAACACTACAACAATTTTACCCTATACCGACAAAGGCTATAGCGACGACATATGTCGTTAAAAGAGGCTCTGTGCCGATGACATGTTCTCGGTAAAGCTAAAAGTCAAAAATTCAATCCTTTGAGTCTATCCCGACGACATGTCGTCGGCACATAGTTGCACGGGCTACCAAAAAAATGCGGTATAATAAAAACATCTATCCCGATGACTTGTCGTCGCTCTAGGTAAAAGTTATTTTTTTATTTTTTTTACCTTTCGCTTAAGAAAATAAAACAAAAAACTCTGTGTTCTCTTTCCCGACGACAAGTCTTCGGGATAAGTAATATTAAATTTATATGTTTTGGTTTCTTTTACCATTCGCGTACGAAATAAAACAAAAATAAATGTGTTATTTGTCCGATGACATGTCGTCGGGATAGGAATTTTTTAATTTTTTTATTTTGAATCGCATTCACACCTTCTACCCTATTTTTCAACCAAAAAAACCTCACTTTCTTCTCCCGATTTCATCTCGGTTTATAGGTTTATTTGGCATCAAATTGAAGTATTTGAAGGTAAGAATGATGTTTTTTTTTACTATAATGAAGTTATATAATCTTGTTTTTATAAGTTTTATCTAAATTTTTGTGTTTTAGGTGAGATTAAAGTATAAAGCTTGAAATTGAAGGATTTGAAGATTTTCAAGGTATGAAATTCGTTTAAAGCTTATGATTTAAGTGTTGTTTAGTGAATATGTTTGTGACTAGGCTTGTATGATTGTAAAAGTGTATATATATGTAAGTGTATATGGGTTTGATGTTAGATTAAGTTATGCCCACCAAATGTTTGATGAAATGCCACTATATATATTTTTATGGTTTTAAGTTTGTATTCATTTTTATATGTGTTATTTTATATATATGGTTTGATGTATTTAGTTGTTTATGTATATGTTTATATGTATGTAATTATGTTAATTTTGTATGTGAATGTTTGTATGTATTTATGTTTATATGTTTGTTCATTAGTATATTATATGTTTGTTTTTTTATAATTATGTATGTAAGTATGTTGTATACTTGTATGTTTTTTGTATACTTGTAAGTGTGTATGTAAGTATGATGTATACTTGTATTTAAGTATGTTTGTATTTTTGTAATTGTGTATGTAAGTATGTTGTATATTTGTATGTTTGTATAATTGTAAGTGATTTTGTGTTGTGATTATGCTTGTATGTATGTATATGTAAGTGTATATGACTTTAATGTTAGTACATCTTTGTGCATATGTTAATTGATAAAGTTGTATTTCCATATTTTATAACACCATAGATATGACAATTGATAAGAGTTGGATTAAATTGCGAGATCGGAGTTCTCCGGAATTTATAAAAGGTCTTCATAGCTTTCTAGAAATTGTCAAGAACCATGTCGACAGTTTAGGAAAAGCTTTTTGTCCGTGTAAACGATGCTGCAATAGGTGTCGGCAGGATCTGGATATCATTTATGCCCACATACATGACAATGGATTTCTACAATCATATAAGACGTGGACTTATTATGGTGAGAAATATCCACGTGCTTCGAAAATAGAAGACCTTTTTGCTCCAAGAAAATCTATTCTAGCAACAACTAATGAGATGTTTGATGCAATTGATGATGTTATGGCGGAGCAGAATGTTAACAAAGAAAATGTAGACGAATGTGGAACTGGTTTTGACCCGGAGTTTGATTCATTATTTAAGGACCTGAATACCGAGTTATACCCCGGTTGTAGTTGGATGTCTTCTTTAAACTTTTTAGTAAAATTGATGCATATCAAGGTTATCAACAAATGGACGGATAGTTCATTTAGCCAACTTTTAGAGTTTTTGAGAGTTGCATTCCCTAAAGAAAATCAAATTCCAGCCTCATACTATGAAGCTAAGAAGAGATTAAGAAAGATTGGGTTAGGATATGAATCTATCCATGCTTGCATTAACGATTATGCTCTGTTTCAAAAAGAAAATAAGTTGATGCAAAATTGTCTGGTTTGTAACGAGAGTAGATGGGTTGACAAAAACACAATGGGGAAGAAAGTACCTCAAAAAGTGGTGCGCTACTTTCCTTTAACTTCCCGACTTTGACGAATGTATAGCTCAAGATTCACGACAAAAGAAATGACATGGCATTATACTGGATGCTCAACGGATGGTATGATGCGTTATCCAGTTGATGGGAAGGCATGGCAAGACTTTGATGAAAAATTTACTGATTTTTCCAAAGAACCACGAAATGTACGTTTGGGTTTGGCTGCGGATGGTTTTAATCCATTCGGTAACATAAGTCAATCTTACAGTATGTGGCCAGTGGTGTTGACAACATACAACACACCACATGGTTATGTATGAAAAAGTCTTCTTTTATGTTGACCTTGCTTATTCCCGGGCCTAAATCTCCTGGAAAGGACATTGATATTTTCCTAAGGCCTTTAATAGATGAGTTGAAAATGTTATGGGCCGAAGGAGTTCAAATGAGAGATGCATCAACCAAAACTGTATTCAGGATGCGTGCAGCTCTATTATGGACTATAAACGGTTATCCTGCTCGTAGCTATATGTTTGGATGGAGTGGTCAAGGTTATATGGCATGCCCTACTTGCAACGTAGACACACCCTCGTGCCCTATAACAAATAAAATAGCTTTTATTGGTCGTAGACAATTCAACCGACCCGATATAAATGTAGGTTCGGGCATCTGAAAGAGACAATTCCATGTGTTTTCATCACAATGTCGACCAATGTCTAAAAAGAAAATTATTATGCTATGTGAAGTTGACTACAAATCATCACACTGGTTTGTACTAAACAATTGCAATGAAATTAGTGACTACAAATCGGAATTTGAATCTAAATTTCTTAGACGTAGTATGAAAACAAAATTTTCTTCATTTAAAGTATAAAGCTAATACATCATCATCATCATCATCTTCTTATTCTTCTTTGTCTCAAGGGGGTATCAAAGAATTAAAGGCATTGGCACATGGTCCTTTAAACGCATATTATTACACCACTGGCATAGTCAATGGTGTTAGATTTGTGGTTCATAGTCGTGATGTTTGACACACTACACAAAACAGTGGTGTTGTTTCAATAGGAGAAGACGATACTCCATTTTATGGTCAGCTAGAGGAGATCTTAGAGTAGAACTACATAGATGGTTACTCGGTTGTACTATTTCGTTGTAAATGGTTCAAAACATCTGGTAAGAGGTTAATCAAGTAAATGGTTCAGTACATTTTAGCCACACAAGCTAAACAGGTGTTTTATCTTGAAGATCCTTCTCGAACCACCTACAATTGGAGGGTTGTTGAAGATGTTCACCATTGAAAACTTTGGGATCATCCAACCATGAGTGTTGTTAACGAGATAGATATATTGCATGACACCCAATCATCTGATTATAACTTGCTTGTCGACTTAGGCTGTGAAGTTGGTGAATCAAATGCACAATTCATTGATAATGAGACAAATGTCTTACAATACGCGCAATCAGATAGATTTCGTAAATTGGTAATCGACTTAGGCTACTTGCCCATGAAGTTGACTTTAGATGTTGGTGAATCAAGTGCACAATTTATTGATGATGAAATTTTTATTGATGATAATGAAGAAGATGAAGCTGAAGACGAATACAATTCTGATGAGGAAGATGATATAAATGATGATAATGAAAACGACGAAGAAGATGATCTAGTAGATACCCTTTATTGTAGTGATGATTCCAATTGAAAGTATGTTTATTATTTTGTTTAGGTTTATTGTTTATGTTTATTATTATATATTTACAACATATTTATTTTTGCATGTGTTTATTGTTAATGTTTATTATCTTTGCATAGGTATATTGTTAATGTTTATTGTCTATTTTTGTTGAAGCATGTCAACATATATTGCTCGAGGACATGGTGGGGATGGCAGGGATCTACCTCCGCATGGGAATCCAAATAGGATCCCAAGAAGTTGTGGTTCTTGTAAGTTATTTGTTAAAGTTAAAAAATACATCTTTATGTTGAACATAATCTTTGTTTTCTAACTTTTCAATTGCATATATTAATGTAACACAACCCGCAAGAAAAAGAAGTTCAAAAGGAAAAAACATTAAATTATTTAAAAAATTTGAGCACAATAAAGACCAACCACTACCGATTGAAGTTGAAAGCAAGGGGGGCCAATATAAGTTTGTTGGAGAGAACAACTCGGATTTTATAAGGTTAATCTCTAATAAGATTAGTAAGGTTATTCCTTTCCATTATCCCAGTTGGCAAGCTGTTTCCGATGAATTTAAAAGAGCCACATATCCCACACTTTTGGTAAGTATACAATGTTATGTTTTTATTGTATTTTAATTATATAAGTGTTACATGTTTTCTAATTACATGCTTTGCAGGAATATTTTGATCTTGCTAGATGGAGGGAATCCGAACAGTTGGAAGGCATAAGGCTCGGAATCACTGCTGAGAGTCAAAGAGCCTATAAAGATCGAATGCAAGATCTAAAATCTCATTTTGATGATGTGGGTGGTTATGATGACGTGGAAACAGCGTTGACTTGTCCTCCTGAGGGAACTGACCCGCAAGCATTGGCTCGGGTGATTAATGAGTTGTTCTTAGATCCCGCTTACAGGAGCCGATCTGAGGCAATCAAATTAAACAGAGGTAAACAACGCTATCCGAGTTTCCATGGGAGCCAATATGCACAGAAGAGACATATGGAGGTAAAAGTATAATCGTTAGTATAAAATAAGTATTAACTATTGGAAGATTCATTTCTAAGAATTTTATTATTCATAGGGGAGTCGTCCGATTGATCTCTTTCAGAAGATGCATTTCAAAGAAGGCACGGGATGGGTGAATGCAACTGCAGAATCGAACTGGGTAAGTTTGAACTAACTTTTGAGTGATTTTAGTATGTTTAAGTGTGTTTGGGTCAAAATGACCCATTTGAACTAACTTTTTGTGTGATTCTAGTATGTTTAAGTGTGTTTGGGTCAAAATGACCCATTTGAACTAATTTTTGTGTGATTCTAGTATGTTTAAGTGTGTTTGGGTCAAAATGACCCATTTGAACTAACTTTTGATTGATTCTAGTATGTTTAAGTGTGTTTGGGTCAAAATGACCCATTTGAACTAACTTTTGATTGATTCTAGTATGTTTAAGTGTGTCTGGGTCAAAATGACCCATTTGAACTAATATTTTCAATATGTTTAATGCAGGAAAAAATTCAAGAAGAGTATGTGAGATCCTCTAGCGAGACCGGTGGAGACTCATTTGCTGTTGATGAGATTCAATACATTGAGTGTGCCTTAGGTCAAAGGCAAGGACATATACGAGGTATTGGTTGTTTGGTGAGACATCCCACCCCTGATTTTTCTAGCTCGCAACCTCCTCCAACACAACATTTTCAAGATGAAGTTGCAGAACTTAGACAACAACAACAGCAAAATCAAAAAACTATACAATAACAACAACATATCCAACAACAACAACAACAAATACAAGAAATACAACGATTGCTTCAAGAGCAGTTAGAAATGATGCGCTACTGGCAGCAGCAACCACCACCTGGTGGTCATTAGCATTTGTATTTTTGTTAGATTTTGTTGAACTTTAAACTAATTGTATGAATTATATGTTTGTTAAACTTAAATTTGAAGTTATATGAATTATTTGTTTGTTAAACTTGCATTTGATTTTTATTGATTATATGTTTGTTAAATTTGTAAAAAAAGTTAGGTTCCTGCGTAAAATGAAAAAATTCAATAAAATGAGATCAATAGCGACAACATGTCGTCGCCATAACAAGAATTTTAAAAAACTAAAAAAATATGAAAAAGACCTATAACGCCGACAAGTCGTCGCTATAGGTCATTTTCCTTTTAAAAAAATAAGAAAACGACCTATAGCGACAACATGTCGTCGCAATAGATCAAGTTTTTCTTTTTCTTTTTTTTAATTTTTTTATTCGGTAAAATCAGAAACCACGAAACTTATAGAGACAATTTGTCATTCCTATAGACGAACTTGTGCCGACGATATCTATCCCGGTGACACTTCTGCCTATTACGACTAATTTATGCGAACTATAGAGCAAAATAAGCTATGGTGACGACATGTCGTCGTTATAAGGTGTCAAATTTTCGTTGTTATAGACCCATTTTCTTGTAGTTATAAACCATGTTTAGGTCCACTCTAACATCATGATCGCTATCAAACCATTTACACCTAAACATTTAAACAATGCAATCGCCGCATTCTATGTTAGAATTAATATTTACAATAACATGTATTGTTTTTATATGTTAAAATTAATATTTGTGTATATCCACGATTACTTCTAATAACGCATATCGACACAATTCGTACTTCTTTACTTTCTACTAGGTTATAACCTTGTGTATTATACGAATTAAATAAAAAATATTAAAAATTTCTTATTTTTTAAAACTTTCATGTTAACATAGTGTTTTTTAAAATTCTCGTTTAAAAAAATGTTAAGAAACATTTCGTTATAAGAGTATTGTTTTTAATAAAATGTCTTTTTTTAACAAAAATCTCATTATTTCAAAACTCTGGTTTTCAGTTATTTTTGTTTATAAATAATTTTTCCTATTTAATAAAAGTTTGCTTTGACAAAATATCATTTTTATAAATATCTCATTGTTTAAAAGCTCCAGGTTTCAGTTATTTTATTAACCTTTTAAAAAAAACTTTTTTACATTAAACTATTATTTAAAAAAAGATCGCTTTTAAAATATTTCATGTGTAAAAAGAGACACTGTTTAAAAATTTTGTAGTTTTTAAAAATATCTTTTTTTCAAACTAGTGTATTTTTAATAAAAAAATTTGGTTTTTAATTAATTAAAATATGTTTATAACATATTAATTTTAGAGAAATCTGGAATGTTTAAAATAGGAGAAAGAGAGAGGGAGAGAGAGGGGGAGAGAGAGAGAATTTAGAAATTTGTTATTTTGATTTTTTGAAAATTTATAAAATATTTGAGCAGGAAAATAATTGATAAAATTAATGTGATGATGACATGTGTCCACCAATATAATAATTTTTTAGTATAGATCGATTGTTAGATATTTTAGTACGTGTAATTGGATTGACTAATGACCAATTTGATCATAATATCATCAAACAAATCAGGAGGTGCGAAGTGCACACTTGTTTGAGTTTATTTTGATATTCGATATAGAATACCTCATAAGTAATAGGGGTTCCAAGGGGGCAACCTTAGCGGGGGTCCGAGGGCATTACCCCTGGTAGCAGAGTCCAAAGGGCTGCAGCCCCTGGCGGGGTTCAAGGGACAGAGCCCCTGGCTGGGTCGAGTTGTACAAGATTAGTCACACTTGATCAGTGTCGAAGACCCGATCAAATAAGAAAAGAATTTTGCTTGTTTTATGATTCCTAAATACCTTAACTAGTTAGGGTAAATAGGGTGTCGATCCCACGAGGAGTCCGTGGATGGTGTCACGCGTAACTGATTCAAAATTTACTTACTTACTATTGTCACTAAACTGTAAATTAGAACTAAATGAAATTACCAATAAAAATAATCACTTTATGAAGCAAGACGAAACTTGGACTTGGTTGAAAACTATTGCGATGAAAAGGGATCACACCCGGGTTTCAGGAATGTAAATGAATATATAGCTAATGTTTTACCCAATCTTGAAGTTACATAGACATAACTTGCTTATCACGTATGTTGAAAAGTAATTGCGAACTTGATATCCGATTATGTAAATTAACTAGTAAACTAACTAATGCCACAATCTAGAAACTTTAATTGCAATCACCAATTAATGAAGATAACCTAATTACTACTCAATGGTTAACAATGTAAAACTGATAACTTGATAAGTAATAATCAAATCAACTAACACGAATCTTTAATCAACACATCGTTCAAAACACATAAACGAATAAAAGTTGTTAAACAATCAAAGTTTATGTCTTGACTAGGTAAACACATACGCATGCATAATCCAATCACAAACCGTCCACCCAGGGATGATCACGGGTGGTTTAGCCTTGCATCTTCATCATAATCGCTTCAATCTTGTCTTTTTGCATACGAATCCTCGATCACTTGATGATTAGAGAGGGTTTTAATGACTCAAAAATGCTCCAAGATTCGTTCTTGGGGTTGGGGGCAGTATATTTTCGAAACCCTAATGTTTGGGTTTAAATAGGTTTTGAAATTTGAAACAACCCCCAAAATATCGCCTTAGACCGTAACTTACGGCCTATAGACCGTAGGTTACGGCCTACCTTCAACCAGACGGCCAAACCTTCTGTCTTACGGGGTCACAGACGGTGTTGATACAGGGCCGTAAGTTACGGCCTCAGGCCGTAGCTTACGGCCTCCCTGCAACTTGCACAGTTTTCTTTATTTTCAGCACCTTTCAACCCGTAGTCTTCGTATCCTTTGTATCCTACTCAAATAATGTCCGTTAAGCTTCATTTATCCTACATTTCAAACACGCAACAAAGTAATATTGTTCGACATATAAAATATATTAAAAATGCAATATTAACTATACTAAGTGCATGCATATTAACCAATCATCACATCCCCACACTTACCCTTTTGTTTGCCCTCAAACAAACTCTCTTGTACACTTTAACACTAATTACTCAAATGCATCAATAATCTCTTAACCTTGTGTGAGTTAAGATCCCAAGGCATACCTGGCTCTAATGTTTATATTATTCAAGATTGACAACCCAACAAGTAGCCGCTTGTTTGAAATCTTAGGATTACCTAACCAAGCATAACTTACCTTCGGTTTCCAACACACATGCATTCACCCTCTCACAATGATCACTCCTCTCGGGTTGATTTCTGGACTAGTGATTATATACTAGTATATCTGGAACACTCAAACCAGTAATGCACATTATTATCATAAGCTAGTATAACAATCACATCTCCATCAACTAACGCACTACAATACACAAATCAAGAGGTCTTTTACGGGTTGTACTATTAGGCTAGGGTTAAGGGTATGCAAAAGGATCTAACGTGGTAGATGGTGAATGAAATCCAATTCAAACATGCTAAATTTAAGAACTATTATAACTTGGATCACATTGACCCGAACACACTACAAGAATTCACGCTATTTTTTTTTTTTTGTTGCTTCATACTTTGGTCATTTTAACCTCATACATCGCCATTTTTTCTTTTTTTTCAATTTTTTTTTTTCAAACAACTTAGACATGTAACAAATTGGATTTCACCACGCGGCTTAATTAAAAAGGCTAAAGGTTTAATAGGGTTAATGATGTGGCTCATTCAAATGACACGTTGGGGCTCAAAGGGGCGTCTAAGGGGAAAATGTTAGGGTAGGGGAGTCAAATGAAATGGTCTAAACAAAATGGCTATCCTAATGCCTCTATCACGTTTGTGCAAAGTAATGGTTCATGATCTCGACATGTATTAGTTACACGAGTTCTAAAATAGATGCACATTATGGTAAACACTAAATATAATAAGAAAAGAGCAACTAGATATATCATGGAAAATGCTCAATTAGGCTCAAGTTCTCACGGAAACGAAGAAATGGGTTAAGGATGTGACACATGCATGTTGTCAACTGTCTAGTTCGTTATACTTAACAAGACAATCCTACTTAATTTTATAGAAACTACCAATTGGGCATACCTTCCTGTCACTTATAGCTAACCATGCCAAGGGATCTCTACCTATACACAAGCAAGTGATATTTAGCGATTTACATTGAGAAATTAGGTTTGATGCACAATTATTTTTTTATTTTTTTTTTTTTTTTTTCAAAATATTTTCAACTTTTCTAAATTTTAAGATTTTAACACCTCATCCCCACACTTGAACTACATTGTCCCCAATGTAGAATGAGTTTATTAGGACCTTAGTTCCCCCAAGTGCAAAGTTAAATCCCTTATAATTGTGTTATGCATACTGAGACTCGACATTAACTAAAATGCAAATTAACACATTCCCAAAACAACAAGTTTGTTACGCCACCAAGTACATAGAAGAAAACGACCAGTCCACATAACACAACTAAAAACAAGAAGTGACAACTTAAACATCATAATAGCATAAGTTCAGAGAAAAGCACGTGGACCTGATCTCATGTGATCAGAGAATGCAAGATCATCCATCATATGATGGTCGGGGGTATGGCTGACCAAACATGCTCTCATACAAACTCCGCTGGATGCTCCTCATGTCATATGGGTCGGCTTGAGTAGAACTACCATGTGCTTGACCCATGTTAGTGTCATATGGCACCCATTCTGATGGAGTTGATTGAGGGTAATGGGGCATCTGATGGCTTTGCGCATATGGAACAAGATCAGGAGATCGCCAGTCAGTCGGGTGAGGCCTCTCGGTGTATGGCAGACCCTGCTGGAAGTCGTGATAATGTCGAATCTGTTCATGATATCTGAAGTCTTCATTCCGGTAGAGCTCTTGAGTATACATCATTGTTCGCCTGTTCCTCCGATTTTCTTCAATTTCCTGCGTTTGCCTGTCAAACATAATTTGCTCACAGTCAGTCCATCGATTAAAATTAGTGGGACGCGCTTGTGCTATTGCGTTCCCATCACTACGTTGATGAGGTCTCCAGTCCTCGCGAGGCACATCCTCCGCTGCCGCGGCTGTCGGCTCCACTCGTTCTTCTTCCTCAGCATCTTCTTTCAATACCTCCATGCATCGCCCACTTTTTCTGTCGGTCAACCGGTAAACACGTGCAGTCTCTTGATACAACCATTCTGTAGCTGCTAATGTATCTAGGCGGAATGGTACGTGCTTAAATTTCTGAGGTTTCACTCTGCGGGGCAACACATTAGCCCTTTTTAGCAATTTGGAGAGCAGTCGACAATGTGGAACAGACTTCCTATCAGCTTTTTCTCTGGTTTCCCACACATTCCACAAGATAAGATGACGGGCTGATAGGACAGGTGTTCCCGTCACAAGAGCATGCAAAATCATCACTTCATACAATCTGACTGACCCTTTATCACCTAGTCGGGGCATTACATTCTGGTTTAAAAATATCATAAGTAACTTGGGTAATGGTTTGAGATGTTGCCGACGTAGAGGCCATCTTGCTACATCTGTGCCTTGAGGCACAACAAACAGTTCTCTGATCATATCTCTCCACGTGTCTTCATTGGCTTTCTTACAAGCTAGTAATGCATCGGAGGGATACTCATATGGTTCATCATCTTCGGCCCCCGTGTCGAAGTTGGCTATTCTACTCAAGATCTCAAATGATAATGTTACGGGTTTGCCATTGACCTTTCCTACTAACTCTATTGTCTCCGGTGGGTTGTTGCCTGGCTTCTTTTGAAGTGTTGACATCCACTCTATAATTGCATCCATGTAAATGTCATCGCTCCCATCATTGTTAAAAGTCATGTGTTCTTCCCATCCCAATCTTGTAAAGCAATCAGTAATCCCGAATTTGTCAAAATGATCTTGATTAATTTGCCTCTCACAGATCAAAGGGATTGAAGTCTCATCTTCTTATGATACAGTAAAGGTTGAATTTCTTCTGCAAATGAGGATAAACGTCTACTTTTTCTCCACTTGGGTAATCCATCCTCATCATATTCTTCCTCATCTCCAGACTCTTCTTCTTCCTCCATATCAATGTCTTCTTCCTCAGTCCTAGGTGGATCCGATTCGGGAAACTTCCTCCTTTTAGTGCCTGATGTCGAAGCAACCGCTTTCCCTTTACCTTTTTGGTTATTACCTGCCATCGATCCTGCAATCAAACAATGATTAAGTTACTTATCAGTAATTAACGTGTATGATAGTTTATGATGTCGTTAGTGATAATCTTTTACATGCTTCTTTTACTTGTTGAAAAAGGAGTTTAAACCTTAAACAAAGATACCATTCCATCAAAGAAAAGTGGCATATATCTTATTACTACTCATTGTGTTTGTAATCATCATAATTCTCAACATAACACATTCTTAGCAGCATGAACTAAGTGACCAACCTGGATACCATTTCACCCTTTGACTATCGACATTAACCATTCAAGGTTCTCCCATTATACACATAGAACATGCCAATTCGAAAGATCTAACAATAATAACACCTACAAGTAACCTTTAACCCAAAATCTTCCCCACACTTGAATCTTACTACCACATTGATATCAACCATTCGTTAATTTCTACAAATTAATGTAAAACCTGTGATATGTCCCAAGCAACCTAGTTGTACTAACATCATGTAATTCATGGTTTCAACAACGCAAAACATGCCATGTTCCCGATAAATTTACTCAATAATCATCATAAGTAAGTGAGTACCTTCAATGATAAGCGAAAATCAGTAAATAACATACCTTGTTGTTGTTAAAGTGATGTCTACAAAGAAAAATGCAACCTTGACAACAATGTCACCAAAACCCCCAAAACTCTCGAGTCCTCTTGTAACTAGATCTAACAAACGACCATGAATTGGAGAAAACTACACCATGGGTTGTGTTTGTCTCGAGAAATTAGCCCAGATGCATATGAATTTCATATGTTTTGATGAAGAATTGAAGAAGTTATGTGAGGGGGAAGAACTAGGGTTCTTGAGTGTTTTTGAGAAGGAAGGTGAAGATGGATGAGTAAAACTGAGATTTTGGTGGTGGATTGGAGTTAAAAACAAAAGGGGTTTGTGGAAATTGGGATTGGGTCGGGTTTTTATGTAATAATGCGGTCAAGATGTGCCCAGCCTCGACAGGCCGTAAGTTACGGCCTAAGGCCGTAGCTTACGGTCTCTTGTGTTATGCTGAGACCGTTTGTGGTGACCGTAAGGCAGAAGCTTGGACCGTCCGCATTGGCATAGGCCGTAAGTTACGGCCCACGGCCGTAAGTTACGCCCCCCCCCTTTTTTTTTTTTTTTTTTTTTTTTTTTTGAAAAACTCATGAAAATATTTGAAAAACTAATCGTTCTTTTGTTATTTTAGTCGGCGAAAAACATTGCCACTCCCCCCACTAATTGTGCATTGCCCTCAATCGCACCTATATTTACCTGAAAATCTAAAGGCTTCCACCTGCTGATTAGTATGCATCCAAAGATTGAAACGCAAAACATACCAACTACACAAATACAAAGACACAATAATTGACGAATCTAAAATAAAATTCTAAAACTCACTTTCGTAGGAATCACGGTTGCATTTAGCATATGCAACAAGCCTTTTAAACCTCTCGGTAGGCCCGAGCGGACGAGTTAAGTCTCGTGAGGGTTTCTAGTGAACATACCCACAAAGTTCTCTGAGTTGCCTCTCGGAAAACGCTAAGTTTTAAGTCTTCAGCCAGACCGTACCTGATATACTAGTTTGTCGCATATGTTGGTGAATCCACAAGGAATTTCACCGAATCCATTTGTACCTTGTTGATGTCAGTCGCCTCCAAATATGGTTTCAATCTATGACCATTCACCACACGCCTTGTATGATCTTTCAGATCTTCAATTTCAATATCTCCAAAGTGGCCAACTCGTGTAACAATAAACGGGCCTGTCCATTTGCTTTTAAGTTTGCCTGGAAAGAATTTAAGTTTGGAATTGTACAGCCACACCTTCTGGTCTACTTCAAACAATTTCCTTCGGATTTTGGCATCGTGAACAGCTTTCATTCTGTCTTTATACACCGATGCACAATCAAATGCTTCGTTCCTTAATTCTTCCAATTCACACAGCTGCAACTTTCTCTCCTTACCTGCAGTTTCATAATCCATGTTGACAGCTTTCACTGCCCACAATGCACGGTGAGCTAACTCGACAGGTAAATGACAACCTTTCCCATAAACCAAGCGATATGGTGTGGTTCCAATAGGTGTTTTGAAAGCGGTTCGGTATGCCCATAAAGCATCATTTAAACGTAAAGACCAATCCTTTCGGTCGGTTCTTACCGTCTTTTGCAAAATCTCTTTAATTTGCCTATTCGAAACCTCAACCTGACCACTTGTTTGTGGGTGGTATGGTGTTGCGACTCGATGATTTACACCATACCGTTTGAGCAACTTTCCAAAGTTAAAGTTTTTAAAATGAGACCCCCCATCACTTATGATCACACGAGGGATGCCAAATCTTGAGAAAATATTGGTTTGTACAAATTTGCAAACAACAGTATGGTCGTTTGTTTTAGTAGCAATGGCCTCAATCCACTTAGACACGTAATCCACTGCTACTAAAATATAATAATTGCCATGTGAATTCGGGAGTGGTCCCATGAAATCAATCCCCCAAACGTCAAAAATGTCAACTACAAGGATTGGTTTCATGGGCATCTCATCCCGTTTGGAGATACTACCAAGTTGCTGGCATCTTAAACATTGTTTAGCATAAATTGAAGCATCTTTAAAAATTGTGGGCCAGAATAACCCGCAAGATAGAATCTTATGCCCGGTCTTGTGACCACTAAAATGTCCTCCACATGCAGACGAATGGGTTAGTGTCAACACTTTTTGCACTTCCTCTTCTGGCACACATCTTCTGATAATCTGATCAGCACCAACTTTAAAAAGGTCCGGTTCATCCCAAATGTAATGCTTTGCTTGAGCTAGAAATTGTTGTCTTTTCCTCTTTGACCAATGATCTGGAACTATACCTGCAGCTAAATAATTAACTATGTTAGCAAACCAAGGTAAAGTGGAGATTGTTAATAGTTGCTCATCAGGAAATGTTTCGTTTATCGCTTTAGTATCATCCGCTTCCATAACAATTCTGGATAGATGATCAGCCACAACATTCTCACACCCCTTCTTATCGCGTATCTCCAAATCAAACTCTTGTAATAGCAAGACCCATCGAATCAACCTTGGCTTGGCATCCTTCTTCTCCATCAAATACTTCACTGCACTATGGTCTGAATATATAATGACTTTGCTTCCCCAAATATACGACCTGAACTTATCAAGAGCATATACCACTGCAAGCAATTCTTTTTCAGTAGTCGTGTAATTCAATTGAGCACCATCTAATGTCTTACTAGCATAATAAATTGCCACGGGTTTCTTGTCTACCCGTTGCCCCAATACAGCCCCGATTGCGAAATCACTAGCATCACACATAATTTCAAATGGTAATGACCAATTTGGTGCTTGCAGAATCGGGGCTTCAACCAATTTTTCTTTAAGTGTTGTAAAAGCTTTTAAACATTCTTCATCAAAAACAAAGGGCACATCTTTTATTAGCAAATTACATAACGGTTTGGTGATTGTGCTAAATCCCTTTATAAATCTCCTATAAAATCCCGCATGACCCAAGAATGAACGTATGCCTTTGACATTCGTGGGGGGAGGTAAAGTTGAAATTACTTTGATTTTTGCATGATCAACCTCTATCCCACGTTTAGAAATGACATGTCCTAGAACAATACCCTCTTGAACCATAAAATGACTTTTTTCCCAACTTAAAACCAAATTTGTTTCGACACATCGCTTCAATACTTTGGTTAATTGTATGAGACAACTGTCAAACGATGGACCAAATATTGAAAAGTCATCCATGAAAATCTCCAAAGACTCCCCAACCATATCTGAAAAGATACTCATCATACACCTTTGAAAGGTGGCTGGGGCGTTACAAAGTCCAAATGGCATTCGCCTAAACGC
Source organism: Flaveria sonorensis (assembly GCA_025506505.1). NCBI lineage: Eukaryota > Viridiplantae > Streptophyta > Magnoliopsida > Asterales > Asteraceae > Flaveria > Flaveria sonorensis. The sequence goes on from CM046435.1 coordinate 57,983,124, forward strand.
GAAAGTACCATATGGACACGTAAACGTTGTCTTTTGTTGATCATCAGGATGAATGGCAATTTGATTATACCCTGAGTAACCATCTAAAAAGCAATAAAACTTCTGACCTGCTAGCTTCTCAACTATTTGATCTATGAAAGGGAGCGGGAAGTGATCTTTAGAGGTAGCCGCGTTTAACTTTCTATAATCAATGCATACCCGCCACCCGGTAACGGGTCGGGTAGCAACATGCTCACCTTGTGCATCTTTTACAATTTGGATGCCCGATTTCTTGGGCACCGTCTGTGTCGGACTTACCCATGTGCTATCGGAAATAGGGTAAATGATTCCGGCATCTAACCATTTTAATACCTCTTTCTTGACAACTTCCCTCATGTTGGGATTGAGCCTTCTTTGTGTGTCACGTGCGGGTTTTGCATCTGCATCAGTAATAATTTTATGCATAACAATTGATGGACTAATACCTTTCAAATCCGCTATGGTCCATCCAATTGCCGCCTTGTGCTCTTCTAATACCTTCAACAGTGCTTCCTCTTGATCATTCTCTAAATCTGATGCGATTATCACCGGTAATGTTTGGTCTTTTCCGAGGAATGCATACTTTAGATGCTTTGGCAACTCCTTGAGTTCCATAATTGGGAAACTTTCTAACGATGGCTTCAGCTTTGAGTCAATTTTCTCGGGTAGAGGCTCCACTTGATGAGTCCATGGTGGTCTACCTTCTTGAATTGCCAATACCTCCAGTTGCTTTTCTTCTTCCTCCAACTGTTGCACAAATTCAGCGTCTTCCCTGTCACATAAAACACATGTCTCCTTGGTGCTATCCTCATTTTTATGAGGATCACACCCGTCAATAATGTCCGCCATAAAGCATTCATTACCAACCGGAGAATTAGATGCATTTTCATAAACATTGACTCTTAACTTACGGTTTCCAAATGTCATGTCGACTGTTCCATTTCTACAATTAATTTGAGCATTTGCGGTTGCTAAGAACGGTCGGCCAAGAATGACGTTAGATTGTTTGTTATTATCAATAGCCGCATAATCAAGAACCAAGAAATCCACAGGATAGTAAAAATCTTCCACCTTTACAATTACATCGGTTACTATTCCACGGGGGAGTTTAAGAGTAAGATCAGCCAAAACCACGGTGGTTTCGGCTTTTTGAAGTGGACCAAAGTCATATTGGTCATATAAACTCCCTGGTAGGATACTAACACTGGCTCCGAGATCCAACAATGCCCTAGCCATTTTAAAGTCACCCACTTGAATGGGAATAACCGGCGCTCCTGGATCCCGAAGCTTTGGTGGAAGGGCACCTGATAGAATGGCACTCACATTTGCGGGCACATCAAGTTTCTTAGGAAACTTATGGTTTCTTTTCTGAGTGCACATATCTTTCAAGTACTTTGCATAAGCAGGAACCTGTTTAATTGCATCTAAAAGAGGTAGATTGATTTTAACTTGTTTGAAAACTTCCCATATTTCTTCTTGTTGTGGGCCTCTTTTATTGATAGATGAAGCTTTCACCGGATCAATTAAAGCTGCTGGATAAGGAATGGTATTAGCCTCCACACCTTTATCCTTGTTTTCCTTTAGTTCATCATTTAAAACCAGTTTAGTGTTTTCTGAAAAAGTTACTTTCTTTAATGGTTTAGACACAACAGTTTCATGCTCATCATCACTATTTACACTTTCATCAACATCCTCCACCACTCCTTCTACAAAAGGTGGTGGAGGGATGACTTTGTTGTCATATACCTTACCATTACGTAGAGTACTTACCTGATTGACATGATGTTTCCCATTAGAGCTTTGATGCTGTGGGTTCACTGTTGTATCACTTGGTAATTTGCCCGGGTTCTTTCTAATTTGAGCAATATCTTGTGCAAGTTGTCCCACTTGTTTGTTCAATGCTTCATATGCTTTATCTCTTATTTCATTCTCCTTCTTATTTTCCTTCATCATGTTCATAAGTGCATCCAACTTTGAGTTTATAGAATCATCATTACTTAACGTTCCCGTTTGATTACCTTGGTAATTCTTAGATGAGCTGCTTTGTTGACCACCTTGATTGTAGCCACTTTGATTGTAGGAATTTCTTTGAGAGCTACCCTGATAATTCCCTTGTTGGCGGTTTGGATACGGATGATTACCTTGATTGTAACCTTGAAAGTTTGGGTTCATTTGGTTAGTAGCATTTCCATACCTGAAATTAGGATGATTCCTCAATCCGGGGTGATAAGTATTGGAGTTCATATCAAACTGCTTTCTCTCTCCATATACTTGATTCACTTCTTCATGTTGTCCCAGCAACAACGGACAATCTGCATTTAAATGCCCCAATTCCCCACATTCATTACACACATCAAATCCAACTGAAGCTACATCTTTGGCTCCCCCACGTCCCAGCTTGGCCAATTGCCTTTCCAAAGAAGCAATTCTTTCTTTAGTCTCATGGTCAATGGTAGTTGATCTTGCTGGAGCAGGCTTTGACCTTCTGCTAGCCGAAGCTTGAGCCTTGGAGTTCTTGCACATTCTTTCTAAAAACTCCCAATCCATGTCTTCATGATTAGATAAGAACGTACCGTTACTTGTGGAGTACAAATATTTTCTTTCCTCCGGTGTTAATCCATCTGAAAATGCCTTAATCAATTCCCACCTTTCAATGCCATGATGAGGGCACATGCGGATCAACTCTTTGAATCTTGTAAACGCCTCATGAAATTGTTCACCCACTTGTTGTTGAAAGGATCGAATGGCATCTCTTGCATCACTAGTCTTCCCCATAGAGTAGTATTCTTCAAGAAAAACCCTTTGCATCTCTTGCCAGGTATGGATGCTGTTATCAGGTAGTGTGAGAAACCATTGCTTAGCTCTATCTTTCAAGGTGAATTGAAACAGTCTCAGTCTCACTTCATCTTGTGTAAAGTGATTTCCACCGATAGTGCTACATATTGCATCAAATTCAGCAAGATGTACATATGGTTCTTCTGTTGCAGTACCTCTAAACGCGGGAAGAATAGTGAGATAGTGAGGGCGTACGTCAAAAGATCTTCCTCTACGATTTGGAGGTGCAATAGGATTCGGGTTTTCAGAAATAGCTGGTCTGAAATGACTATCCACGCCTTGTACAGGAGCTCTCTGAGGTCTTCTTTGTTGGTTGACATTATGATTATTAACCCCACCCCGTTGTTGATTGATAGGTGGTGCATTCCACCCGTATTGGTCATTTCTCCAATTGTGGTTTCCATTATATCCATCACCTCCACCAAAATGTCCCTCCCAAGCATCATAATTTGCATCATTATATGGTTCTTCATTGTTATTCCACTCATCTTCATAATCTTCATCACCAGTGTGGACACTATGCATGCTCACATGATCAAAGTCATCTCCTTGATTACGGTTATTTTGATTCATGTTATTGTTGGGTGGTGGTTGATTCAAGGTGTTGCGGTTGTTATTCGGTGGTGGGGGTGGATTCGGATTATTAGGGTTCACGGGTGGGTTTTGGTTCGGAGCTACATTTCCTCCTTGTGGGATATCTACCGGTTCCATCTCTACTGACTGAGATGAACTAGAAGCTGCTTGTTCAATGGCACGAGAAATTGGTGGTACTGGAATTCCCGATCTATGCAAAACACGATTTTCTCTTGCTGATCTCTCAATCTCTGGATCAAAAACAAGTGGTGATTTCCGACCCGAATAACGAGTATGCATGCAACCTGTCACCTGCACACTGAAACACACCAAGCGTAACAAAGAACAGAAAGAAAAACAAAACAAAACAAAACACACGCAATTAAACAAAATAAAAACTAAAGCAATCAATTAAACTAAACACCAAGCGCACAGTCTCCCCGGCAACGGCGCCAAAATTTGATCGGTGTCGAAGACCCGATCAAATAAGAAAAGAATTTTGCTTGTTTTATGATTCCTAAATACCTTAACTAGTTAGGGTAAATAGGGTGTCGATCCCACGAGGAGTCCGTGGATGGTGTCACGCGTAACTGATTCAAAATTTACTTACTTACTATTGTCACTAAACTGTAAATTAGAACTAAATGAAATTACCAATAAAAATAATCACTTTATGAAGCAAGACGAAACTTGGACTTGGTTGAAAACTATTGCGATGAAAAGGGATCACACCCGGGTTTCAGGAATGTAAATGAATATATAGCTAATGTTTTACCCAATCTTGAAGTTACATAGACATAACTTGCTTATCACGTATGTTGAAAAGTAATTGCGAACTTGATATCCGATTATGTAAATTAACTAGTAAACTAACTAATGCCACAATCTAGAAACTTTAATTGCAATCACCAATTAATGAAGATAACCTAATTACTACTCAATGGTTAACAATGTAAAACTGATAACTTGATAAGTAATAATCAAATCAACTAACACGAATCTTTAATCAACACATAGTTCAAAACACATAAACGAATAAAAGTTGTTAAACAATCAAAGTTTATGTCTTGACTAGGTAAACACATACGCATGCATAATCCAATCACAAACCGTCCACCCAGGGATGATCACGGGTGGTTTAGCCTTGCATCTTCATCATAATCGCTTCAATCTTGTCTTTTTTCATACGAATCCTCGATCACTTGATGATTAGAGAGGGTTTTAATGACTCAAAAATGCTCCAAGATTCGTTCTTGGGGTTGGGGGGCAGTATATTTTCGAAACCCTAATGTTTGGGTTTAAATAGGTTTTGAAATTTGAAACAACCCCCAAAATATCGCCTTAGACCGTAACTTACGGCCTATAGACCGTAGGTTACGGCCTACCTTCAACCAGACGGCCAAACCTTCTGTCTTACGGGGTTCACAGACGGTGTTGATACAGGGCCGTAAGTTACGGCCTCAGGCCGTAGCTTACGGCCTCCCTGCAACTTGCACAGTTTTCTTTATTTTCAGCACCTTTCAACCCGTAGTCTTCGTATCCTTTGTATCCTACTCAAATAATGTCCGTTAAGCTTCATTTATCCTACATTTCAAACACGCAACAAAGTAATATTGTTTGACATATAAAATATATTAAAAATGTAATATTAACTATACTAAGTGCATGCATATTAACCAATCATCAACACTTTTTTCTTCTTCTTCTCTTTTTGGTTCACGATCTTTATACACACCCAAATTCATACTTTGATTTCTAAACTTAAGTTTTATCCAATTGAACATTTAGTGTGAACCCAAATACTTTCAATCTGAAAACGAACTTACGACTCTCAAGTTTTCTAAGTTATCGATCATCTTATTACAATTCATCTACATCGATGATGATGTGCTCATACATTTAACGTCATGTTACTTAGTTATTTCTGATTTATCTATGTAGTCAGCAACACAACTCTCAAGTTGTACATGTATAAATTACACAATCTATTAAATTTGTATGTAGATAATAATTCGATGAATATATGACCTTTAAACATTAATTCATAAAATGTTCATTATGGGTTTGCTATTATATTAATAGTTTTAATTCATTTTTAGATTTTGATGATCACGTGAGACAATAATACAACATCTCAAATAAAAATTAAAATATGCCCTCCACACCTCGATCCTCACATCAAAGTTTAATTAATTTCAACATTGGTTTCATGTGTTAAAAAATATCTATATCTGAAACCGAATTCAAACTATCCGTATCCGAAATCAAATTCAAAATATTCAATTCGAAATATCTGAAATTTCGGATATCCGAATTCGAATTTTTGGATATCTGAAATTTCGGATTGGGATAGTGTTTTTGAGAATTTTTGGATATTCAGATATCTAAATTATTCGAAACATTTTTATAAAAATTATTAATTAGAATTTTGTATATTTTTGGTATTTCGGCTATCTTTATATAAACTTCAGATATCCAAAAATTTTTTTGATAAAAAATACTATATTTTTATAAAAGTTATTAAAAATACATACTTTTCTAGAATTCGGATATCCAAATCCGAATCCCAAATTTTTAATCTGAAATTTCGGATTCGGATAATAAAATCTACTATCCGAAATTTTCGAATATCCGATTTTGAACAACCCTACTTAAATGAATTTAATAATACTACTTGACATTGGTTACATTAAAATCATCAACATTATATGAATATTAATTTAAAATTTATCAGATTTTTTATCAGATCATACCCCTTGATCATCTGAACCCATTTACCTGCATCAAAATAATGATATTATTAGTTTTATATAACCTTGTAAAATATAATAAATAGTATGCCAAATTTATTAGAAACTTGAAATTAGTAAAATTATAGAAATATCATAATGTAGCTTTGTATTTGATATATAGTTGGTTTCTAAGACGAGTATAAGATCGGATTTCAGGTAACGAGTAAACTTAACCACATAAAACCATGGACATACTCAATACTTACATGAGATATATCTAATGAACTCAATGAGTAACGAGTGCCGCATTGATATAAGATCGAATATGAGAAATAGTTTTATAGTTCCATAATACGAAACTAATTGTCTCATTCTCATATCCAAAATTCAGTCTACACGTTAAATGAAGACATTTCTAACCATAGGACCATGACCATATATGAACCATCAACCATGGTCCATAATTCAAAGTCCTTAAATGTAAGAGAAACCGTGTGATCGACGACTATTCATACCAAAAACAACTACTTGTGTCCCTAACCATCTCCTCCTACACCAAAACCAAACATGTTCATACCCACTAGAACCACACTCCCCTTATGGCTCAATGTTATTATTATTCTCATATGCTCAATCAGCACCATGATCACCATGGCTCAACCCCCCCATTTCATCTACTATATCTGCAATTACACCGCTAATTACACGCGAAACAGCACGTACGAAAGAAACCTTGACACCACGCTCTCCGCCCTTCCCACCACCAACTCGGGCCTAGGCTACTTCAACCATTCCATCGGCCTAGGCAGCGATAGAGTCAACTCTTTCGCCCTTTGTCGAGGCGACATTAATCCCGACATGTGTCTGAGTTGTCTGAATGACTCCATTGTTAACTTGCGACAAGTCTGCCTGAACCAAAAGAATGCAATAGGGTACTACGACTATTGTTTGTTGGTATACTTCAACCGGGCTGCATCCGAAAACAATGGTGTAAGTTCTCGGGTGTATTTTTGGAACCAACGAAACGCGACCAACATTGCCCGGTTCAATGCGGCTCTTAGACCGTTGTTGGGCAATCTAACCGCTGATGCGGCTGCTGGTGGTTCGTTAAGGAAGTTCGCTAGCGGGAACACTACGGGGCCCGATTTCTCAACGATTTAAGGGCTTGTGCAGTGTACTCCAGACTTATCGGAGCTAGGATGCATTGGGTGTTTGGAGAATGTTATCAATCAATTTGCTCTTAGCCAGTATAATGGGAGAGTTGGAGGAAGAATCCTTGTACCTACGTGTAACTTTAGGTACGAGATTTATAGATTTTCTAACGTAAGTACTCTCGTCGTAACAACACCACCATCACCAGCACCGCCGAATTCCCAGGCTTCACCACCAGATTTATCACCATCGCCAGGTAATTCATTAATCTACTCGTAAACTACACTATATATACAGAACATGATTTGAACCTTCAACAGTTAGAATGGAATACCATAAGATGTTGATACCATTATATGCTACTAAATAGCATGAATCTATAAATCTCTTTTATGTCACTTTAGATCTAACTTTTCATGTGTTTTGACATGCATGATAACATATAGATTAATTAACGTTGATAACAAGTAGGTAATAAATTGCAAGAACTATAAATCTTTTTATGTCACTTTAGATCTAAATTTTCGTTCTTTTGACATGATAACATAAAGATTTAAAGTTTGTAATAACTAACTAATAAATTGCATGAACTATAAATCTTTTTATGTCACTTTAGATAAGAAGTTCCTAAGACTTGGAAAGATAAACTATAACTGCAAATAAAATGCAGGGAGTTTATAAATTATAACCGCAAGTTATCATACATTCATCCCATGAACAAATGGTTTAACAAAATAAATATTAAATAAAATAACACTACTTCGCGCATTTTTAGTGCTAAATCCAACAAACATGCCACCTCAACTATCACACTCGTCCTTGAAATATATAATTTATAAAAATTTTTATTTTTTAATTGTTAAAAGGTTATTTAAATTTTTGTTACATATATGTTGAAAATAAATATGAGAATGAAGAGTTTTACATATACGTAACACTATGTCGAATGAAAATTGGTTACGTATACGTAACCTATATATAAAACCATGCTACGATTTTTCATTTGATCCATACTCTTATTACATATACATATACACAAATATAAAAGGCCGTGATAAAAATTTTGTAAATTATGTAGACGATTTCATTGATTTTCTTTAGTTTTTACATAATATTATGTGCATAGTGTACGTAATATTCGTAACCCTTGTGCAAGGTGATGTATGTGGGTACGTGACAGAAAAGTTTCGTCGCTACATGTCACCACTTGATTAGCCTGTTATATAAATCAAATAATGAACAACGAAATTTCGTAGCCACATGTCATCGCGAAAAAATCACGTAGGCCCTTCAAACTGTGAATTCATTTAATTAATTTGATGATTATTTTGTAGGAAGATACATGTTTACATTTATTAAAAATATATAATATGTTTAACTCTTTTTAACAAGCGGGTATATATTTTTTAAGTTTTAGACTTCTTATTGTATACATAAAAAAACATCATACAAATTCGTTCATAAGCTTTTTCAATTCTTTTATGGTTACCTACTAGGTAATACAAGTACCTACATTAACAAAACATGTCATATTTTTATTTATTTATTGAATTTCAAGAGAAATAAATAAAATTTATCTCCATGCCTCTGATAATCTAATCTCACTACACAATGCTTTCAAACGGCCGTTTTAGGTCATTTCAAACGGTCATTTAAAGGTTAGAGTTTGCGTCACTGCTATAAATATAGGCAAAAGCAACCGAATTTGCTACCTACAAGGAAATCTAGCAAAATTAGCAAACATAATAGCGACCGAAAGGACATGAGGATTCAAATAGTAGTTATGATCGTTACCAAAAAACATTATGAGGGTGCGATGTATGGTTATATCATGGATTGTGCTATTCACAAATGACCTATGGATAAACTATTAAGATAATATTATCATTATAATATTAATAATAATAGTAACAATAATTATAACTATAATTATAATTATATTTTAATTACAATAATAATAATAATAATAATAATAATAATAATAATAATAATAATAATAATAATAATAATATATAATAATAATAATATAATAATAATAATATTATTATTATTATTATTATTATTTTATTATTATTATTTATTATTTTATTTTATTTTATTATTTTTCTTTTTTTTCTACTTCTGTAAATTTATTACAAAATCTTTCATATACATAAATATTATTTCGTAATGCATTTCTATTCTTGCAGGCGGAAATACTACAAACACGATTGATATAATAATAGTCATTATTGTAATAGCCAGTGTCATCGTAATAATCACTTTCATTTGTATCATTATAAGGTTGAAGAAAAGGAAGCAAACTTTATCGACTGATCAAGCTATAGTGAGTAAGTTCTAAGTTTGAAATCATATCTGTAACAAGAACTCAAAGATGTATACATTGCTAACATTGTTAGTACATAATACATGTTGTTGACCCTTGGTACTAGTGTCTGTAAATAAGTTTTAACTCTATCTTTCTTCACTAGCTGAATCTATGGATATCTCCAATGCTGAATCGCTACAATACGACTTCAGTTCAGTGAAAGCCGCAACAAATGATTTTTCTGAAGATAATAATTGGGACGAGGGGGGTTTGGAGCGGTTTACAAGGTATGGACTAATTGACATTGCTTGTTATATGCCAATAATTTAGAATCTTGATGTTAATGGATGTTGACATATGTTTACATATGATATTTAGGGTATGCTTAGAAATGGACAAGATATTGCAGTAAAAAGGCTAGCAAGGGATTCTGAGCAAGGAGATGTAGAATTTAAGAATGAGGTTTTGCTAGTCGCAAAGCTTCAACATCGTAATTTGGTTAGGTTGCTTGGTTTTACTATAGAAAGAAGTGAAAGACTTCTTATTTATGAGTACTTGCCAAATGGAAGTCTTGATCAATTTATATTTGGTAAGGTCTAAAGATCAATCCATTTTTCCCTACTCTATATATTGTGCTCCGTATGCCATAACAAAAGATTTTATTTTAAAGGAACCATGGCTTTCTTTAATTAGAGAACAAATTTAAGTCTTAGTTTACATTTGGTAACTTCGTGACAAAAAATATTACTTTTCTGATGTCACAATTAGCCTCGCAATCCAACTGAACAGTACGTACTACCTGTACATATATGATGCCCTAGTAGTTGATTTCCCCTTTTAAAATTTATTGGTGATCAACTAAATGGAACTTTTAGTGGGATATTGTTAGTGATAGCTTGCATTTTGATGGTTGTTGTAGATCAAACTAGGTGTACACTTCTTGATTGGGAAAAACGATACAAGATCATCAATGGTGTTGCGAAAGGACTTCTTTACCTACATGAAGATTCCCGAATAAGGATTATTCATCGTGATCTGAAAGCTAGTAATATTTTACTAGATGCAGAAATGAATGCTAAAATTGTAGATTTTGGCATGGCAAGGTTGTTTAAACCTGAGGAAACTCAAGGGGATACAAGTCGAATTGTTGGTACCTAGTAAGCATACAATCTTTGGATAAACTTTCACAATGAACTTTTAAAACTTGCTTATTTTCATGATATTACAAGTGTTGATATTTCAGTTGCTTTATTTTCTTGTATAATAGTGGTTATATGGCTCCGGAATATGTCATGCTTGAACAGTTCTCAGTAAAATCTGATGTGTTTAGTTTTGGAGTGCTGATGTTGGAGACGGTAGTAGGTCAAAAGAACCAATGTTTTCAAAAAGAAGAAAACATGGATGATCTTCTTAGTTTTGTAAGTATCCAACTTACATATTTTAAAATCTAAAGAAAGGAGCACATACATGAAGAAAAATGTATTATACGTAGAATAACATTCCCTTGAAAACATTCGTTGTATGCTAACAAACCAAATTGTTTTTCTATTTTAGGCATGGAAAAATTGGCAGAATAGCACAGTGACAAATATCATAGATCCCACATTGAAGACCGGATCCGGTTCATTACATGATATCATTAGAATTATCCACATTGGCTTATTATGTGTTCAAGAAAATGTTGTTGATAGGCCAACCATGGCTTCCGTTGTTCTTATGCTTAATAGTTTCACTCTCACATTGCCGGTACCATCAGAGCCTGCATTTTTATGCATACTAAAACTAATCCTAAAGTGCCACTCTTTCAAGAGTACATTTCGTCGACAAGTAGCTGTGGTTTAGAAAAATCGGCAATGCCAAAATTATCCGAGTTTTCGGTGAATGGTGTTTCAATATCTGAGATAATTTCAAGATAGGTGTTAGAATGCATTCAATACGGTACTAGATTGCTTTTGAAAACATAATTTCATTACGCCATTAAAGATTGCATGTTGAACTTAGCGATGCAGATTGGATGGTGCTCTTGTATTCCAAAAACCTGAATTTCTATTAATTTAATTAGTGTTCTTTTCTGATTTTTAGATCTTATGGCCCTCATTTTTCTTTGTCTCGTATCATCTAAACGAGGATTACTACCATTTTCAATATAATTGTTTCACTGACAATCATGGGATTATGTGCTTTTAATAATTAAGTACTGGTTAATTAAGTGAACTAACAATTTCCAAATTTGCAATGTTATATCGTTTTTATTATGCTTAATTGGTTTTGCGGTTCTAAAATATAACGGCTAAGTATATGTAGAACCCTAACCTTTTAGAATTGACGATATAAATATAGTATAGATATAAATACATAACTAAATCAAGATATTAGATTACACTACCAGAAAACTTACTTCCTTTGGAAATCGATCAACGATAGTGATTACCAAGGACGTTATGTAAGCGATGCTCCAATGTCTAATGGTTCTCCCGCTCTGACAAAACACCGCCAAATAGAAATCGAGTAGCTGCTTTCTAAAAAGATTTCAGTTGTAGAGATTGCATTCTTGGAAATGAGGAGATTTGATTTTGTTAGATTTGCATGTATGCATGCATGTATGTATGCATGCGTTTAATATATAGGTTATTTTAAAGTGTATTGTGGGAATGTGGGTATCTAGAAGTATTTATGTAATATATATAGTGTTGGTTATCATACAAAATGTAAATTACGTGTGAAGCGTACGAAGTCATTAATACGTGACACATGTTTTAGAGTGGATGGGTAATTTCATCCGTGCCACTATTACGCATATAGGGCACATAATTACGCAAGTTATATTCATAATTACGCAAGTTATATTCATAATTACGCAAGTTATATTCATAATTACACAAGTTATATTTATTATTACACAAGTTATATATAAAATTATACAAAATAAAATTATTCACATTATACAAATAATTACGCAAGTTATATTATAATTTTTACAACTTAAATGATAATTATCAGTTAATAATTACCCAAATTATATGCACAAACACATATACGTTTTAAAATTGAATTTTTTTATTAAAAAAGTATAGCAATACTATACTCAAGTTAAAGATAATAAAATACTCGATTTTATGGTGTAGTTATTTTTAAAACAATCTCATATAATAAGTTATATGTATTTAAAAAACTAAGAGAATTTGATAAAAGTCAATAATTCTTGGCTATTTCCAAATATATCCCTCTAAACCCGTTTCTTGCGTGATTATTCAATCTTTAATCTGAATTGTTTATCTCTTAGATTAATGGTTATTATTACTTTATACACTTCTAAAAAAAATAACACTTTTTATAGTAAACTTTCTCTATTTTTATATAAAAAATTATAATTGTGTATATATATATAAAGGATGGTTTAGTACAAACCCTATACTACCTAAAAACCATGATCACAGATTTTTATATGTTGATTAAATATATTGATTGTTAAGACAAACGACAAGATATCAGCCTTCAATTAGTCTAATAGGTAATAAGAATGGAGACAAATTAGTAATTAGTTATAACTAAAACAATATAACGTCCATAATAAATTCTAAAATTTTAATGTGTTGACTTAAAAAAAATAAAAACTACTTCTATCGATTTTTTAAAACTAAATAACTTTTATGTACTTCATACATTTTTTTAGAAAGTTTATCATAAAATCAAGAATTTTTTATCTTTAATATGTGTATAATATTGTTATATTTAAAAAAAAGCATGTTCTTAAAAAAGTTTTCAAAAATAATACTTAATTAATATAAATAATGCTACTTTCCTAAAAATATCTTTAATATGTGTATAATATTGTTATATGTTGATTAAATATATTGATTGTTAAGACGAACGACAAGATATCAGCCTTCAATTAGTCTAATAGGTAATAAGAATGGAGGCAAATTAGTAACTAGTTATAACTAAAACAATATAACGTCCATAATAAATTCTAAAATTTTAATGTGTTGACTTAAAAAAAATAAAAACTACTTCTATCGATTTTTTAAAACTAAAATAACTTTTATGTACTTTATACATTTTTTAGAAAGTTTATCATAGAATCAAGAATTTTTTATCTTTAATATGTGTATATATTGTTATATTTAAAAAAAAGCATGTTCTTAAAAAAGTTTTCGAAAATAATACTTAATTAATATAAATAATGCTACTTTCCTAAAAGTATCTTTAATATGTGTATAATATTGTTATATGTTGATTAAATATATTGATTGTTAAGAAGAACGACAAGATATCAGCCTTCAATTAGTCTAATAGGTAATAAGAATGGAGGCAAATTAGTAATTAGTTATAACTAAAACAATATAACGTCCATAATAAATTCTAAAATTTTAATGTGTTGACTTAAAAAAAAAAAAAACTACTTCTATCGATTTTTTAAAACTAAAATAACTTTTTTGTACTTTATACATTTTTTTAGAAAGTTTATCATAAAATCAAGAATTTTTATCTTTAATATGTGTATAATATTGTTATATTTAAAAAAAACATGTTCTTAAAAACGTTTTCGAAAATAATACTTAATTAATATAAATAATGCTACTTTCCTAAAAGTATCAAATGAAGTATTCCACATTCTTAAGGATTTTAAATTCCACCGACCCCCGGTCACTGCCACCAACCTCCAACTGCCGTCGCGGACCCCCAATCGCCGCCTTTCCGGACCTCCGACCTACCGACCGTGCGCCACCAACGACCTCCGGTCGCCTCCACCCACCTCCAACCTCTTCCACCAACTACCGGCTCCATTCGCTGACCCCCGTAGGCACCTGTCGACCCTAAGAGGCGACCGTCGTCGACCGCCCAAAGCCGTTTAACACCCCCACCTACTTCTTGCTTGTCACCGTACCCCTGACAACCCAAACCCATCGACAACTTACCATGCCTGGTGTTGTTGTCGACAATCGATAGTCGGTACCGCTGACGAATGATCGTCTCCACCAACTGCGGCTGACCACCGACCATCGTCGCCGATCTTGTCAGTTTTGGATGCTCAACGACAATTGTCGGTTGTCGACAGTGGGCGCGATCGGTTGGTGGTGGTGGTGTCGGTGGCGGGTGCGGTCGTTAGCTGCAGGCGATTGTTGGTGGCGAGGGCGACACAGGGGTGGTGGTATGTAGCAGTGGTGATCAGTAGTTAGAGGTGGTGACGATTTACAGTGAGTGTTAAATTCTAATTTTTTATAAGTGTTTTGTTACTAAAATGCATTTGAAATTTTAATTCTTTTGATAGATTTTAATTATCTTAAATTTCAATTCATTTGAAAAATATTAAATTTCAAACTCGATTTCTTCTATTTTATCTATTTTTAATTACCAACACCTTTATGCACTATTCATTTGTACTTTGTGCATTAAATGTTTTATGGTTTTACATGTGGATGCAAAGTTTTTTTTTAATTACATTTAAGTCCATCAAAAGTTATACTTTTATCCTTTAAATATAACTTTCTACACGTATATTTCTACTTCTTTATTTTTCTTTTTGCACACTCATAATTTTTTATTTATTTTTGTCTTTTTCTTATAATTTTTAAAACATGATGTTTTATAAGTTTTCGAAAACATACGTTACAAAGTTAGTTTTTTTCAAAGTTTTGTCCTCCCAACGTAACGTGTGAGTCTTAATGCTAGTTCAAAATCAAATTTCAATTTCAACACATTTTGAGAACCAAACTACGCTTAACGTCTTATTTATGATTTATCTCTGTGGTCAACTTAACAACTCTCAAGCTGTACATGTGCAAAGTCTTTTCTTGCACTATCAATTAAAATTATATCCATATAAGAATTTGATGAATATATGACCTTTAAACAATTAAACATTAATTCATAAAATGTGGGTATGCTATAATATTCATCGTTTTGTTTCATTTTTAATTTCTATAATCACTTGAGACAATAATACAACATGTCATATAAAAACCAAAATATGCAAACTTGTTTTTATAAATATTAATCATAATATATCAATGATTTTTATACTTACAATCATCTCTAGACTCGTCTGAAAGACCAAGTGTGTACAAGTCTCCCACGTACAATGCTTCAAAAAAAACAAAGAACTATGAAAAGTTTTATAGGATTATAAATCATTAATTCCTCATTCATCACAAATGCGATTAAGTATCCATTTGCTAGCAGAAAATAGATCATTTGTGACATGAATAACATCTTTAACTGGTTTAGACAACTTAAGTGCCTTGATTTAAACTTTTAATTCCTACCAAGTGGGTGTGGTCCCTTGAACCATCGAGGTTCCTCGGTGTAATTATAGAATTATAATAATTTTAACCACAAAATACCATGGATATACTCAACACCACACATATATCTAATGAACCCCATGAATGATAAGTAACGAGTGTCACATTGATATAAAATCGAACATGAGACAAAGTTTTCTAGTTCAATAATACGAAACTGATATTACTAATACGCGTCTCATTCTCATTCCAAATCCGGTCTACACGTTATAGTACACCTATAATTCATGATGATATTTTCCATGACCATGAATCTATCAACCATGGTCCATAATTCAAGTCCTAAAATGCAAGACAAATGTGTGGCAACTATGCATACCACAAACATGTTCATAACCATCCAACTACTTTTATAGTTCCCCTAACCATCCTTTCCTACACCATAACCAAACATGTTCATACCCAATAGAACCACACTCATCTTATGGTTCAATGTTATTATTCTCGTATACTCGATCAATACCATGATCACAATGGCTCAACCCCGATTTCATCTACTATATCTACGATTACACCTCTAATTACACGCGAAATAGTACATACCAAATAAATCTTGACAACACACTCTCCACCCTTCCCACCACCAACTCGGGCTTAGGCTACTTCAACCGTTCCATCGGTCAAGGAACTGATAGAGCCAACTCTTATGCCCTTTGTCGAGGCGACATCAGTCTCGACGTGTGTCTGAGTTGTTTGAATGACTCCATTGTTAACTTGCGACAAGTCTGCCCAAACCAAAAGGATGCAATAGGATACTATGATTACTGTTTGTTGCTATACTCTAATCAGGATTTATCTAGTGACAATAGAATACAATCTAGTGTGTACTTTTGGAACGATAATGTTAAACCAATTGAGAACAAGAACGCCCAATTCGACAACAGCAAGAACGAAGAAGACGAACTCAACGAACACAAGAAAGAACTTTATTGAAAATGATTACAAGTGTTTTTTTGATTTCTGTGATTGTATTATTCTCACCGATTATAAGGTCCCTTATTTATACAGCTAAAAGCCTAACTAACTACAACGGTCAAATAATACACTCAATATAATATTGAGAATTTACACTTTGGACCCCTAGACTAAACTTCCGAAGCAGGAAGCACCCCTGTGAAAACTTCCGAAGTCAAACTCTGATACTCCCAATACTCACCAAATCTTTCGATTCCAAATAACCTTCCGAAGATTGTGATAAGCGTCGGAAGATATCAGATCAAGCTTCAGAACTCTTCCGAAGCAAACATAACCTTCGGAAGAAATATGTTTAGCTTCGGAAGATATCTATCTTTTGGAAGAAACACTTGTTTTTGGCTTTTATACTTCATAATCTTCACCTTAAAACCAAAAACAAGATTTTAACCAAACCCTAATGCATCCAAGCAAAAGTTGAACTTGACACCAGATAGAGACTTAGTAAACACATCTGCTGGATTCTCCAAAGTAGATACACTCTCCATTTTCACCTCCCAGCATTCACCACATCCCTTATGAAGTGCAAATTCATACTGATGTGCTTTGTCCTCTCATGAAACATGCTGTTCTTAGACAACTGGACTGCATCCTGGTTATCATAATATACCACTGAGTCTGCAACATCGATTCCTAACTCAGAAACAAAACCATGCAGCCATATAGCTTCCTTGACTGCCTCAGTCAAAGCTATATACTCAGCTTCTGTGGTAGATAATGCCACTACATGCTACAACTGGGCTTTCCAACTAACCAAGTTACCCAGCACCTGAAATGCATACCCTGTAATAGATCTACCCCTATCCAGGTCCTTGGCAAAATCCGAATCAACATAACCAACAATCCGCTTACTCCACATGTTCATGACTCCCAAACACTAAGCCATAGTGTTTAGTACCTCTGAGATATCTCAAGATCCATATCACAGCATCCCAATGAGCTTTACCTGGATTAGACAAGTACATGCTGACCAAACTCACAGTATAACCAATATCTGGCCTTGTAACACCATCAAGTACATCAAGCTCCCAACCACATTGGCATAAGGCACCTTTTTCATATACTCAACCTCAGCATCTGACTTAGGACAATCAGAGCCTGACAGTTTAAAATGAGCACCAATAGGAACATTCACAGGCTTCCCCTTATTCATTCTATAGTTATTCAGTACCTTCTCCAAGTAAAAGCTTTGAGACAGTTTCAACACCCTATGTTCCCTATCTCTCTTAATTTCCATGCCCAATATTTTCTTTGCTTCTCCTAGATCTTTCATTTAAAACTCAGACATCAACATTCTCTTGGTAGCTTCAACTTCCTTCAAATCTTGACAAGCTGCCAACATGTCATCCACATACAGCAATAAATAAACAAATTTGTTCAAGCTGTATTCCTTGAAATAGACACAACTATCATAGTTGCTCCTCTTAAACCCATTAGTCGCCATATGTTCATCAAACCTTTTATACCATTGTCTAGGAGATTGCTTCAGCCCATACAAGGACTTCTTAAGGAGACACATCTTACCTTCCTGCCCCTTAACTTCAAATCCCTCCGGCTGCTTCATATAGATTGTTTCATCTAGATTCCTATGTAAAAATGTAGTTTTTACATCCAACTGATGTAACTCCATATCCATTAAAGCAGTCAATGACAGCATAACCCTGATAGATGAATGTTTCACCACAGGTGATAACATTTCATTGTAATCCACCCCTGGCTTCTGTGTAAACCCCTTAGCTACTAGTCTAGCCTTGTACCTAGGAGGTTCACCTTTAGAAATCCCATCTTTTAGTTTGAATAGCCACTTACATGATGCAGGCTTGTGACCCTCAGGTTTATTAACCAGCTCCCATGTGCCATTCTTATACAGAGATTCCATCTCTTCCTCTATGGCTTTACACCACTTTGAGCTTTCTTTCATAGAAATTGCCTCAGAGTAAGACAATGGTTTATAGATGCTTTCTTTTTTAGCAGCAACAAAGGCTAATGCTGACAAATCAATCCCCTCTCTATACCTGAGAGGAGGTACCACTTGTCTTCTTTGTTTGTCCCTAGCCAATTAGTAATCATCCAAACCAACCCCTTGGCTATAAGAAGTGCCATGATCAACACCTTTATCACTCACACCCTGCTGCTCCACCTCAATCTGAACCCCACTCTGCTCCCCAACTTCTGAACTCATTTTCCCTTCAATGTCTTTGTACATAACATCTTCTTGGAAAACCACATCTCTACTCACTATCACCCTGGGTCTGCCACCATCTAGTCTCCACAACCTATACACTTTCATACCATCAGGGTACACTAGAAATACACATTTGTAGGCCCTGGGTTCTAGCTTTCCTTGGATAACATGTGCATAAGCCAATGACCCAAATACTCTTAGATCACCATAGTCATATTTTCTACCTGACCATGCCTCCATAGGAGGCTTTATGTCTAATACAGCCGATGAAGACCTGTTGACTAGATAAGTTGCAGTAGTTACAGCTTCAGCCCAGAAATGCTTGGGTAAACCAGAACTACCCAACATACACCTTACCTTTTCAAGTAAAGTCCTGTTCATCCTTTCAGCCAAACCATTCTGCTATGGAGTACCAGACACAGTTCTGTGTCTTGCAATACCTTGAGTTTTACAAAACTGATTAAACTCATGGTTACAAAACTCCAACCCATTATCAGTTCTTAGCTTCTTGACTTTTCTTTCAGTTTGGGTTTCCATAAGGACTTTCTATTCCTTGAACTTACTAAAAGCATCACTCTTATTCTTTAAGATGATTACCCAAACCCTTCTTGAAAAATCATCTATCAAAGTCATAAAATATCTAGCACCACCCAAAGAATCAACCTTAGCAGGACCCCATAAATCAGAGTGAATGTAGTCTAGTACCCCACTTGTGATACCTCTTGTGTTTCCCAAGAATACAAGTTTCACAAAAACCAAAATCACAATTCTTTAACTCAGTCACCATTTGTTGCTTCTGCAACTCCACCAGCCCTTGCTGACTAACATGACTAAGCCTCTGGTATGATAACATGGCCCTAGAACTACTATCACTTGAGGCAGTTTCCATATGGGATTCTACTACACCAGCAGTATCTAGTACATAGATATTATTATCCATTTTATTACCAGATGGTACTACCATTGATCCCTTAATCACCTTAGCCTTACCATTCCTAAGATTTACATGGTACTCAGATCTCTCCAACAACCCTAAAGACAACACACTTCTTTTAAGATTAGGGATATACCTTACATCATGCAGATCAACTTCCATTCCATTCTTCATCTTCAGAGTCACTATACCATGACCCATAATCTTGCAAGGTCTATCATCCCCTAACCTCATAGAACCAAGATCTTCAAGCTTCAAATTCTTAAAGAACTCTTTCACAGGAGTCATATGGTATGAACAATCTAAATCCATCACCCACTCATCCTTTATACCGCTGCTTGTGACAGCCAACACATCTGCACTCTCATATCCATCAGATACATTATCTCGTGCATTATGACTAGAATGAGATGTTGACCCACTTGATTCACCCTTCTTTCTTTTCAAGTTAGGATAATTTTTCTTGAAGTGCTTCTCTGACCCACACACAAAACACCTCCTCTTGTACTTGAATCTTGACTTTGAGACACTTCTTGGCTTGAAGCTTCTTTGTTCAGATCTTCCCCTGACCACCAAGCCCTCTCCACCATCTTCTTTATAATCAGTTCTCTTCTTTAATTCCTTTGAATTGAGAACTGCCAGCACTTCCTCCATGGTAAGAGTATCCCTACCATACATCAATGTATCCATAAAGTGCTCATAAGATGATGGAAGAGAGGTCAAGAATATGATAGCTTGGTCTTCATCATCCAATTCAACTTCAATGTTCTCAAGATCTAACACCAATTTGTTGAATTCGTCAGTATGATCTTCAATTGACTTCCCAGGTGCCATTTTGAAAGTGTACAACCGCTTCTTGAGATACAACATCTTCGCAAGAGACTTCGTCATGTACAGACTTTCCAATTTTGACCAGCCCCCTGTCGCCATCGTCTCCTTTGAGACTTCTCTCAGTACCCGATCACCCAAGTTCAAGATGATTGAACTGTGTGCCTGTTCAAGCATCTCCTTCTTCTCCTTGTCAGACATCATGTTCGGCAACTTAGATTCTCCTGCCAAGGCATCCACCACTCATTGATGAACAAGCAATGCCTTCAGCTTCAGTCGCCATAACCCAAAATCATTCTTACCGTCAAATTTCTCAATCTCAAACTATTAACACCATCGTTACCGCCGAATAATCTTTGATTGAATCTCGATCCTCAATTGAGCCTCTAACCAGGCTCTGATACCAATTGTTAAACCAATTGAGAACAAGAACGCCCAATTCGATAACAGCAAGAACGAAGAAGACGAACTCAACGAACACAAGAAAGAACTTTATTGAAAATGATTACAAGTGTTTTTTTTATTTCTGTGATTGTATTGTTCACACCGATTACAAGGATCCTTATTTATACCGCTAAAAGTCTAACTAACTACAACGGTCAAATAACACACTCAACATAATATTGAGAATTTACACTGTGGACCCCTAAACTAAAACTTCCAAAGCAGGAAGCACCCCTATGAAAACTTCTGAAGTCAAACTCTGATACTCCCAATACTCACCAAATCTTCCGATTCCAAATAACCTTTGGAAGATTGTGATAAGCGTCGGAAGATATCAGATCAAGCTTCAGAACTCTTTCGAAGCAAACATAACCTTCGGAGGAAATATGTTTAGCTTCGGAAGATATCTATCTTTCGGAAAAAACACTTGTTTTTGGCTTTTATACTTCACAGTTAATAACGTGACCAATGTGGCCCGGTTCAATGGGGCTCTTAGACCATTCTTGGTTAATCTGACCGCTGATGCGGCTGCTGGTGGTTCGCTAGCGGGAACACTACGGGACCCGGTTCCTTGACGATTTATGGGCTCGTGCAGTGTACTCCAGACTTATCGGAGTTTGGATGCGGTGAGTGTTTGGAGAGTGCTATCAGTCAGTTTGTTGTTAGCCAGTATAATAGGAGTGTTGGAGGGAGAATCCTTACACCTACGTGTAACTTTCGGTACGAGAGAAATAGGTTTTTACGTAAGTACTCTGGTTGTAACACCGCACCCGCCGTCGCCGTCGTCGTCGCCACCACCACCAGTTTTATCGCCATTACCAGGCACTAAATATATTTCTTGTTTTTCTAACAATGAAAACCATATCATCATCTACTCCTAAACTACACCATACATGCACTACAGGAGTGAACCTTCACTAGTTGAAAAGAATACCAAACACCTTGATACAATTAGACTAGTTACTTTAAATATGCTAATAAATAGCGCATGGATATATGAATCCTTTTATGTCACTTTAGATCTTAATTTTCATGTGTTTTAAAATGATAACATAAACTTTCAAATTTCATAATATATATATATATATATATATATATATATATATATATCTATATTATATATATATATATGTGTGTGTGTATATATGTATGTTATGTATATATATGTATATATATATGTATGTATATATATGTGTGTGTGTATATATGTATGTGTATATATATGTATGTATATATATATGTATATATTTGTAACACTCTAGGCAAATCTCATATCGGCCGTGGACAGGAGATATTCTTGGTTCATAAGGAATGTCCAGCCTTAAATATCATCAACGTGTTTTGTGCGTATTGGCTGTGGATGAGAGGAGAACTTCACAGTTAAGCGTGCTCAGGTGGCAGCAATCTAGGGATGGGTGACCTCACTGGGGAATTTTCACCCGGACAACCAAAACAAATCCGTGAGCTCCTCATGGGCAAAGCGGACAATATTGGTGTGTGAGGAGCCGGATGTTACAATATTACATTAAAATCTTAATTATCAATTATATGAAATCTTAACGTTAATTAACTAAAATTTAAACTCCAAAATCTTTAAATTCTTCCCCTTCATCCTTGTCAAAAAGAAGAGAGTAGAAATTGGTTAGTTTGAACCAAAATTTAAGTTAAAAGAATCTTGAAAGATAGAAAGAGAAAGGAAAAATGTCTTCAGACTCAACCATACGGATATCTCCAACGTTTATTTTTTAAATGTTTTTGAGGGGACGTCAAGGAGAGAGGGATGGGATGACGATTGTGTGGAGAACAAAGAGAGGGACTGAATGGGAGCGAACGGCCTCAAATGGGTTATGTGAAAAAGTCTAAGCGCGTTTTCAAAGACAACCTAGACAGGGTGATATGGTTGTGTTTGTTAAATAACACTATGTTACATGTTTATCCCTAGGGGTGTTCAAATTCGAATATCTAAAAATTTCAGATAGTGGATTTCACTATCTAAATCCGAATCCAAACCGAAATTTCGGATTCGGATTCGGATATCCGAATTATAAAAAATTTGTATTATCTAATAAATTTTATAAAAATATAATAATTGTCTTGAAATTTTTTTCGGATACCCAACATTGGAATTAAAATATCTGAAAATTTTGAGAATATCCGAATATAATATTTTTAAATTTTTAAAAAAATATTTCGGATATACAAAATATCCGAAAATTCTCAAAATCACTATCCGAATCCGAATCCGAATACGCAATTTCGGACTTCCGAATTTTCGGATATCATTTCGGATTTTTGGATTCGTTTTCGGATTCAGATTTTTTTGAACACCCAAGTTATCACCTTAAAACTCCAAACTCATTTTTTAATAATACCTACGCTATATCATTTTGTTAACAAATTATAACCCTTGTGCAACCTCCCAAAAGCCCCCATCGTCGTCACTCCCTTATCATTTATCAACCAACGACCGTGATGTATGTAGGTGACACAAGAGTTTCGTAACTACATGTCACCACTTGACTAGCCTGTTAAATCAAATAAAAACACGAAATTTTGTAGCCACATGTCATCGCGAAAAATCACGTAGGCCCTCTAAAGTGTAAATTCACGTATGTTGGTGATCATTTTGTAGGAAAATCTATATATAAAAATAAAAGAGTAACTTAGGGGGATACTTGGCATATTTCTAGACCCCCTAAGTTTATTTTTCTCGCATCTCTCTTCTTTTAAATAATTACCTAAATTAAAAAATATTAAATAATTTTAATTATATTAATTGTTTTAATAAATTAAGAAAGATGTCTTTTTAATAATGTTATTTCTAGAAAACAATTTTTTATACAATTAATTTTTTTTCAAAAACATCTAACTTTTTTTTAAAATATAAAATATTTTAAAATTAGTCTTTTTAAAAAGTAATTTATTTTATAAACTAAAAATAATTAAATTAGGAGTTATAATAAAAATTTAAAAATAGCATTTTTAATATGGTTTGTTTTGAAAAAACTCTTTAACTTTTTTTTTAAAAGAATTTTAAAAACAAAAGTTTAAAAATTGATATCGTTATTTATTACTTATAATTATTACTCATATGTCATTTTAATCATATCTTATTTTAGATTATCATTTTTAATTCATAAAATTTTATTATATTTAAATTTTTTTTTTCAAACCCGTATAATACACGGGTTTACTAAAGTCAGTATTAATAAATAATAATCAACACTAATCAGAGATATTATGAACATTTATAGCCCGATCCAACCCGATTCAATACTATATCTCTATATTTGATTACAGGGTCAAAATAATTCAAAAATAACCTAATTATTGCATATAACTTTTCAGTATATATTATTCAAATCTTAATATCTTCATACTAATATCCTCACACCAAATCAATATCCAGCTCACGTTGACCCGTCAAAAGTATTTCTTTTAAGTCTAAAAGAAAACAGTTTTATTTGACTGTATATTTCGTTATGACAATAAACAAAAGTTAAGGTCAATCTCTGTCAAGTGTCGGTTTATACTTGAAAGTGCTTATTTTTTTACACGTGATCAGATTTATGACATCTTGTCACAAGTTAAGAGTAAAGATGGATTGAAGCTTTTAGCTTTAGATAATGAGTATAAACCTACTAATATTACTACAAATGTAGTTTACAAGGATGTTTTTGCTCTTTTGTGACCTTATAATCAAAATTTGTTATATCTTATTTAGTATATAACACACTTGATTTTATTTTTATTTTTATGTTATTTAGTAATTAACTCTTCACACTTCGTGTAATACACGGATAACTAAAACTAGTGTTTATATATTTATAATAAAAAAACTTACTAGAATACAAAAAACAAACATAATATGTTTGAACTTTTTTTTATCAACCGGTTATATATTTCTAAATTTAAGGCTTCTTATATACAAATTGTATACATAAGAAACATCAAACAAATTTGTTCATAATTTCTTTTTTTAATTTTTATATAGTTAATTACACATATGTAGGTAATGTGTAGGTAATACAAGTACCCACATTAACAAAACATGTCATATATTTATTTTTAAATTGGGTTTTTGAATTTAATTATCAAGACGGATAATTTAATTTCACATTGTTTTCAAACAGCCATTTCAAGTCGCTTTAAACGATCATTTGAAGGTTAGGGTTTGCGGCACTACCACAAAAATAGACAAAAGCGACCAAAATTGCAACCTACAAAAAAGGTTACAAAACTAACGATTGTATTAGCGACCTAAATCGAATGGTCACAATATTAGCAACCAGAACATAAAGGACCAAATCTACTTGAAAGGAGATACGGTTCAAATAGTAGTAATGATCGTTACCAAAAAATCACTAGATGGTTCGTTGTATTCTTATTCCAAGGGTTGTGGCCATTCACAAATGACTTATAAATAAACTGAATTGTTATAGATACATCAATGTTTATTGAAATACATTTCTTTTCTCTATCTCTTTGCACATATGCAAATATTAGGAGCGAGATACAAAGTGTAGAGTGTACAATACTTAAACGGGTGTCTAAATAATCAATGTCATTAATTATATATATTATTATTTATTATTATTTTATTATTATTATTATTATTATTATTATTATTATTATATTATTATTATTTTATTATTATTATTATTATGATTATTATAGTAATAATTATTATTATTATTATTACTATTATTTTATTACTACTACTGTAATTTATTACAATTTTCATATCACTCTTTTGACCATGTTACATGAATATTCGTAATGCATTTCTATTCTTGCAGGCGGAAGTACTACAAGCACGATTGTTATAATAATAGTCATTAATGTAATAACCAGTGTCATCGTAATAATCACTTTCATTTGTATCTTTATAAGGTTGAAGAAAAGGAAACAAACTTTATCAACTCAAGCTATAGTGAGTAAGTTCTAAGTTTGAAATTATATCTGTAACAAGAACTCGAAGATGTATATATTGCTAAAATTGTTAGTACATAATACATGTTGTTGACCCTTGGTACGTACTACTGTCGGTAGAAAACTTTTAACTCTATCGTTCTTCATTAGCTGAATCTATGGATATCTCCCATGCTAAATCGCTACAATACGACTTCAATTTAGTGAAAGCAGCAACAAATTAATGATTTTTCTGAAGATAATAAGCTGGGACGAGGAGGATTTGGAGCGGTTTACAAGGTATAGACTAATTGACATTCCTTGTTATATGCCAATAATTTAGAATCTTGATGTTAATGGATGTTGACATATGTTTACGTATGATATTTAGGGTATGCTTAGAAATGGACAAGATATAGCAGTAAAAAGGCTAGCGAGGGATTCTGGGCAAGGAGATGTAGAATTTGAGAATGAGGTTTTGCTAGTCGCGAAGCTTCAACGTCGTAATTTGGTTAGGTTGCTCGGTTTTAGTATAAAAAGAAGTGAAAGACTTCTCATTTATGAGTACTTGCCAAATGGAAGTCTTGATCAATTTATATTTGGTAAGGTCTAAAAAGAACAATCCATTTTTCCCTACTCTATATATTGTGCTCCGTATGCCATAACAAAAGATTTTATTTTAAGGAACCATGGCTTCTTTAATTAGAGAACAATTTTAGTCTTAGTTTACATTTGGTAACTTCGTGACAAAAAACTTTCTTTTCTGATGTCACAATTACCTCGCAATCCAAACTGAACAGTACGTACTACCTGTACATATATGATGTCCTATAGTTGATTCCCCTTTTACAAATTATTGGTGATCAACTAAATGGAACTTTTAGTGGGATATTGTTAGTGATAGCTGCATTTTGAGGTTGTTGTAGATCAAACTAGGTGTACACTTCTTTATTGGGAAAAACGTACAAGATCATCAATGGTGTTGCGAAAGGACTTCTTTACCTACATGAAGATTTCCGAATAAGGTTATTCATCGTAATCTGAAAGCTAGTAATATTTACTAGATGCAGAAATGAATGCTAAAAATTACAGATTTTGGGCAATGGCAAGGTTGTTTAAACCTGAGGAAACTCAAAGGGATACAAGTCGAATTGTTGGTACCTAGTAATCATACAATCTTTGGATAAACTTGCACAATGAACTTTAAAACTTGTTTATTTTCATGATATTACAAGTGTTGAATTTCAGTTGCTTTATTTCTTGTATAATAGAGGTTATATGGCTCCGGAATATGTCATGGGTGGACCGTTCTTAGTAAAATCTAATGTGTTTTTTTTGAAGTGCTGATGTTGGAGACGGTAGTAGGTCAAAAGAACCAATGTTTTCAAAAAGAAGAAAAGCATGGATGATCTCTAGTTTTGTAAGTATCCAATTACATACTTTAAAATCTAAAGAAGGAGCACATACATGAAGAAAAATGTATTATACGTAGAATAACTTCCCTTGAAAACATTCGTGTATGCTAACAAACCAAATTGTTTTTCTATTTAGGCATGGAAAAATTGGCAGAATAGCACGGTGACAAATATCATAGATCCCACATTGAAGACCGGATCCGGTTCATTACATGATATCATTAGAATTATCCACATTGGCTTATTATGTGTGTTCAAGAAAATGTGTTGATAGGCCAACCATGGCTTCCGTGTTCTTATGCTTAATAGTTTCACTCTCACATTGCCGGTACCATCAGAGCCTGCATTTTTATGCATACTAAAACTAATCCTAAAGTGCCACTCTTTCAAGAGTACATTTCGTCGACAGTAGCTGTGGTTAGAAAATCAGCAATGCCAAAAATTATCCGAGTTTCGGTGAATGGTGTTTCAATATCTGAGATAATTTCAAGATAGGTTTTTAGAAGGCATTCAATACGGTACTAGATTGCTTTTGAAAAATAATTTCATTGTGTCATTAAAGATTGCATGTTAAACTTAGAGATGCAGAGTGGATGGTGCTCTTGTATTCCAAAAACGTGAATTTCTATTAATTTAAATAGTTTTCTCTTTTTCTCTTTTTCTCATTCTACTAATTAAGTACTAGTTAATTAAGTGAACTAACAATTTTCAAATTGGCAATGTAAATATTTTCTATATTATGCTTAATTGGTTTTGCAGTTCTAAAATAATGAGAAAGTATATGTAGAACCATAATGTTTTAAAAATGACGTTCTAAGATAGCGTATAGATACAGATACAAAACTAAATTAAGATATTAGATTACACTACTAGAAAACTTTGGTTTCACCGACAGACACTCCCTTCAGAAATCCGTCAGTGATGATTGATGCTAAACAAAGATCTCTCAGCATGCAATGAAGTACAAGGAATGAAGTACTTTAGAAGATTTGACTATATACAAAGAAAATAACTAAATGTCAAATCTTTCGAAGTCAAAGACAGAAATCTTCTGAAGCCAAAGTGAAGTCTTCCAAAGCTTAAAGACAAGTCTTCCGAAGCTTGAAGACTGAACTCTTCAGAAGACTAAGAAGACTTGTGTTTCTTTCAAAGTCTGAAATCTCGAAAGAAACACACTCTGACATACTTTTGAGAAAAGCAGAAGACCTTTCCGTTGTCAGCTCTGAAAACTCACCAACTTACACAAGTTGGGGATTACCCACTTTTGTCAACTGTACAATAAGGTCTCTTTTTCTGTAATTTCCTACTTTAGTATTTTTATCTTATTGTATTACAATAGGATGTAAGCTACGGCCTGTCATAGTCACAAGTCAAAAGGCAATCTGTCTTTTGACTCTACATTGATCTTGTTGTCTAGATTAGTATCCAGCTAGCCTTCAAAGTATTGTCGGCTATAGGTTATAATATAAGTATCTCATGTATCAGTCTAAGGACTAAGCTTTGAAATACTTGTAAACACTTGAGAACAATATACATCATCCTTGAAAACTATATTTATGTTCTTGAGTGTTTCTTACTTGTGTTTTATTGTTTCACTACCCGGTTCCCTATTTAATCTAGTAAGTGTGTTTAGTTGATAATCTCAACTAGAAAACTATTGTTCGAATCACATTCAGTCTGCAATTGGTATCAGAGCATCTTAGGCTCTTGATTGTAAGATCTCA